>JAACJT020000075.1:7933413-7972217 GCA_009936485.2 Gymnarchus niloticus
TGCACTTCCTGATTCACTATCCCCACATCATCTAACCTTCTCTCTCATTCTCTTCATTCATCAGCCCCTCAAAGTACCCTTTCCATCTGCTCAACACACTCTCCTCGCTTGTGAGTATGTTTCCATCGTTATCCTTTATCACCCTAACCTGCTGCACATCTATCCCAGTTTGGTCCCTCTGCCTAGCCAATTGGTACAGGTCCTTTTCTCCCTCCTTACTGTCCAGCCTCTCATTCAACTCACCATACGCCTTAGCTTTGGCCTTCACCACCTCTCTCTTCACCTTACGCCTCATCTCTTTGTACTCCTGTCTACTTTCTTCATCTCTCTGACTATCCCACTTCTTCTTCGCCAACTTCTTCCTCTGTATACTCTCCTGTACTTGCTTGTTCCACCATCATGTTTCCTTGTCTTCCTTCCTCTGACCAGATGCCACACTAAGTACCTTTCTAGCTGTTTCCCTTACCACTTCTGCTGTAGTTGCCCAGTTATCTGGTAAGTCACTGCTACCCAGTGCCCGTCTTAACTCCTGAACGAAACATAACAGTCTTCATTTTCCAACTTCTACCATCTGATCCTTGGCTCTGCCCTCACTCTCTTCCTCTTCTTAATCTCCAAAGTCATTCTACGGACCACCATCCTATGCTGCCTAACTATGCTTTCTTCTGTCACCACTTTACAGTCTCCAATCTCCTTCAGACTGACCCTCCTGCATAGGATATAATCCACCTGAGTGCATCTTCCTCCACTCTTATATATCACCCTGTGTTCCTCCCTCTTCTTAAAATGCATATTCACCAGAACCATGTCCATTCTTTTCACAAAATCCAAGCCTTCCCCCTCTCCTTCTTCTTCAGCCAACAGTAGCCCAATTTCCACCAGCACACTGTTGGCTAACAGTGCCGGTGGCAGTCATTGTTAACCCGGGCCTCGACCGATCCGGTATGGAAATTTGTTCTGTTGTCCGCATAGTAGATTTGGCAAAAATTTTACACTGGATGCCCTTCCTGACATAACCCTCATTTATCTGTGTTTGGGACCGGCACGGAGAAACACACAGCGCATCCCCAGTGGCTGGGTTTTTTGTTGATGTAAACCAGTAAAGTGTAATTCCTCTTTGCATGAGCACCCCAAATAATTCTCCTTGCAATGTCCCCACCTCCATGGTTACCACGAACTCCAGCACCTTAGGATTTAAAAATTAAGCCCTGCACATACTTGATATGAAGCCTAAAGAATGTAATAAGAGCAGAATTACAGGACTTCAGACTCTTGTAATTAGGATTTACAGTCATTACGTGTATTTTTGGCTCTCTCTTCTGACTCGTTTACAGCATGTCTAGTGCCTGAAGATGCTACTACTGCTAATAGGTGCAACCCGTAGGTCATATTCTACAACGTCGATCTTTTAGCCTGCAATTTAGTTAATTCCCAATAGCTCATTCATGACCATATGTGTAAATGTACGAGAGTTGATGTATTTATTATGCAACATCAATAGCAATATAATGCAGGACATATTTAAAACATAAAATGCAAATGGGCACAATTGTACTTGTTTGTTAACCTTCATTACGTTGTACAAGAGAACAACCACAAATCAACGGGCCACATATTTTGACCTTAGAGTATTCGCCTTAATTTGCCATCTATAACTGGTTAAGAAACGGCTGCCCCAAGGTCCACAGCTTCCTATATTGCTGACTTTGTCTGTATCTGACATGCAGGAAGGGATTAAATCTATTCCAATGTACTTGCAGCATAGACCAGAAAGGTTCCATATTTCCTTTATTGCCTATCAGTCCAAATGAGAAAAAGGATTTACTTGGTGCTTTACTGCAAAGATGGAAGTCAGTTTTTGAGACAATAATGTTGTTTGAATGGACTTGGTGAATTAAGCCCAAATACATCGTAGGTTTTATGTTTCAGGACTTTATACATTCTTGACATGCGTTCTCATCTTCTGAAAAATATGCCTAGAATATGCTTATAAATATGTTTGGAGTTTTATTGTAGGATCAAAGTAACACTGTTCCATTTTAAACAGTGCATTTTCAGAACAATAAAACAAGTGTTATTTTGTGGCAAAACACGTATACACCCATTAATCTCTGGCTTGTAAATTTGTCATTTTTCGCTTTGCCGTCTCTCCTCGCTGTATGGCGTTCACCCTAATGTAAGAGCACCTAACCTTCAGCTACGCTGAGGAGGTCAGCTTCACACGAAAGTGATGCACATGAGCACATCTGGCGTGTCTTCTGCTCTCACAGGAACCCGGATGATTTGGGTGTAAAATTAGAATGAATAATTGATGTGGTGTGGTGCAGCAAAAAACTCTCTTTTAGCTAATTGGATTTATGAAAAAAGGAAAAAAAATATATATTGTAATGCAGCCAGTAGTTGTAGAAATGATCAGAGAGGTGAATAATGTATCTCCAGTTCTCTACAGTAAAATAAAACTCCAAGGCATTTTTTCATATGCCATGAAACTGGAACATCGCTACATGAGCTAACCAGACTGTACTCTAATTTGAGAATGTTTTTGTTAAGTTTGACCCATGGGTCTGGTTTGGAGAAGTTCACGTCTGTTAAGTTGTTTGCATAATTTGGTTTACCGCTAAAGGAATCTGCTGCTTGAGAGAACAACTTTCCAGTAGGACCAGTGTTAACTACGACTATGTGGTTCTCTCTTTAACGGTGCCTTTGAATGTCTTGTTCTCAGAACTGGGTGGTGCTTGGACTAAGACACTGCCTGCAAGGCATGACAGACCACTGTTTTTAGTATGCTACAGTAATAATACAGATGAGCTGCATGGTATATTTCATGCAGACAATGCACATGAATAAAGAAGCAGGACACTTGAGGTTGAATTAGCCTGTCTAACTTTTCATACTCACTTGGAACAGAGGCTATAAGGTACAGTGGTACATGTACTGTAAACACTGACAATTTGTAAATAGAATCCCAGTAAATGAGAGATAAGAATTTGTGGTCTTTGCTCTGGGACAAACTCTCCCAACAACATATTGGATACCAAGGGCACTCCATCTGTTGGCTAATAAAAGAGGGTAGAAATAAAGTGGCGAGAGAACAGTTATCTCACCCATGGTGAGACAGATCTTTCAATAACTGTAGATGTCTGCCCCCTGTTCATTTTTAATCACTATGCTGCTTCTATTACTCTTCACTAAAGCTTGTTAAAACCTATACATGCCAGGCGCGTGTAAAGATGGGAAAGACAGCTGAGATTGTGCTTGTCTAAAAGAAGAATGCTATTATCAAAGTGAAGGCATTATGATGGGGACGGTTCAATAAACCATTAGGTACATTTAACCAATACCATTTTGTCAGAGGTGAAATTTCATGACGTTGATAGCTATAGTTGGGGTTTAGTGCGGGTTAGAAACTGAAGAGATTGTTTGTGTAGTTTCTTCTCCTCCTCTATCTTCGTCCACCGCCCTCCCACCCCCACATCAGGCCGGGGAGAGCATATGTTAGCGGTATGCTTAATAAAGCATCAGTGATTAGAATGCTAATTATTCTCATTAACTGTAGAAGAGCAATTGGGTGGTTACTGCTTTCAGATTGGAGATCATATGTACACCATATACAAAACTGGATTGGAAAGGCAGTCAGCTGGATGTCAAGAGTAAACTCACTCAATCATTCAGATTTTTTATAGCTTTTGGGGATTAAGCCTTAATATACTAAATCATAATAAGCTATAAAACATAATAAGCTATAGAGCTGATTTACTACACTCTACTGAGAGAAAATAAAACAAAACAAAACTACACACCAGTGTCCACCCAGGCACCTTGTACGTTTTGATGACATTGCAGATGTACTACAGAACAGCTGTTCAGGCCCACCTATAGAACCCACAGATCATATAGCTAATTGCTTTATTAACGAAATATGATCAATGGTTTCTGAGTGCACATCGTGATGCAACTTATTATCTCATGTTTGTCACAGACAGCAGTTACGGTCAGAGACAAAAGGTCTGACCCTTTGAAATGTACATATTTTGGCACCGAGAACTAAAATAGAAGGTATTTGGCCATTGTGAATCATTTGGATTGCCAATTTGTCATGTGAGTTTGGCTTTGTCTTGCAGTTCTCACTCCAACATCAGCAACCTTGAATGGTAGCTCTGAGAACTTTTTCCAAATAATTTTCTTTTCATTACAGATCTGTAGATAAGGGACAAAACACTGAATGCTTTGGCCAGCTCAAGTATTTCTTTTTTACTACATTATTGAAAACACAGCCAGTATCCTGAATTGATTTGGAAATAATTAAGCTAATTCTGAAAACAGGGAATCAATGGTACTCGTTCCCAAAGAAGGCCATACAGCTGGGTATTTTCTTCAGAGCATTAGCTCCACATTGACCCCACACTCAGTCCATACTAACTTCATTAGTGCTTATTGGTTTGTGTCTGGCTCGTTTTAAAGACCAATTCACCACTTTGCTCTGCTACGTACCCTTTTTGCTCTAGATGAGAGCAGAATAGCCGATCACATGTAACACTGAATTGGAATACCTTTAAATTTGAACATAACGCAGAGGTTAAACACAAACTTCTGGAGATGACCTGTTTCATCCAACCATCTTCTATCCGCTCATGCTGGTCAGGGTCACAGGAGAGCCTTGGAGCCTACCCCAGGCAGCACAGGGCTCAAATCAGGGGTATAACCTGGATGGGATGCCAGTCCATCACAGGGCAAATACACACACTCACTCTATCGGCAAATTGGAGACGCCAACTCTCGCCTAACTGAATATCTCCAGACTGGGCTGTTTTATCATACAAATAAACACAAAATGGGTATAAATGATATGAGAACAAAACAAAAACTAGACAGACATAGTCAGGCATATTTACAAAAATGAACTTTCCAAACACATTTATTGGGCCAATAACATTAATCAAACACAGTGTATGACCATTGTAAACAATAAAACAAATAAAGGCATCAGCTTCAGAACTGCTCCAGAATTCAAAGTGCGCCAAGCGTAAAATACTCAACTCTATTCATAATTTTTCCTCTTAGTTTTTTTGTTTCCTTTTTGTTTATTCTTTTTCAGCATTAGTAATAATAATCATTAGAATGATAATAATAATAATAAGAAGAATATTTACAAGGCCAAAACACTCAGTTTCACACAGACGGTATTGTTCAATGTTTATCTAACATAGCTTGATTTGAGATCGCTGAAGACATCGATGCATGGCTGTGCATTGCTGACCCTTGCGACCTGCATGCCTTTTCAATACAATGACGAAATGTAGTTATGGAGCCTCCACGTTCATCCTCCTGACTGACAGGTCCACTTTCGGCAAGGTGTTCATATGTACAAAGGCTAAAAAGTCACATTTATTTCCAGTGGTGACATGGCTGTCTTTTTCTTACATTTTAAATTAGTTTTCTCCCAAAAAGTTAGGTATCAAAACATTTTATAGATATAATATTTTTTGACTACTCAGTGTTAGATTAAAATGTTCTTGAAGTATGAAATTAGGATTTCTGCTGGTAAAGGCAAAGTCTTTTCACGCTTATGTTTATTTTTATAACATGATGTCATGAAACCTGGCAGGGGAAAAGCAATGCAGTCTTGATCCCGATGGAAGCGGTTTTTTTTGCCACTGTTGTTCTTGCCTGTTCTCAAAATACTCGTATCGCTGATCATCAAAGGGATTTTATTTTAGAAGCCATTCATTAACTGCAAAAGAAGACAGTGACAGACACAAATCAGAAATTTTATATGTTAGGAGAGTTAAAACAGACTTCTTAGTTGGGCTGTTCCTTACACAAAGGGACAACATTCACTCTACATTATACAGAAATATGCAACAATATTCTGACGTACACTTTATCTAATAAAGCACTACACAGATTTTTTTCTTCTGGGTTGATAAAGGTACATTTTAAGTGCTCTCACCAGGAAAAAAAAACTACAGTGTTGTTTACATAAATTAGCATCTATGAGTGCTTCACGGTTATAAGATATTAATTTTTTTATTTTCTAAACGTGAAAAGGCAAAAATTCCAACAATTACTGTAAAAAGAACATCTTCACATGTTTCATAGTTCATCTTCACACTTCAGGGAGGGATGGGAGGTTGAAAATCTCAGCAACAACAGCACAAAACTTGAGTTTTATTAAAGAGCAGAGAAAAACAGGTACGATAATCAATGTTTTGAAAAACAATACAATGAATAATGAGTTACCTCCTGACCTCAATTATTTATGCGCGAGGTAAAATTCACGTTTTGTGCAGCTATTGCGGAGATATATTAGCTGAAACAGACAAAAGGAAATGGTAAACAGTTTGCGTGCAGCCTCATCTGTACAGGAAACAACCAAGGAGGGTGTCCGTTGTGAGGCATTTTGAATATGTTACCCACAGAACTATGACATCAAACTCATAGAAAAATAGCAGAAGTAGTTAAAAGGAGAGAAATAAATTGAAACATCAGGATTTGGAACAGCAATATTGTAAAATCAATGCTATCTAAAACATTATATTCTTTTGATGCCTATTCCTCTTGCATAAATACTATAAACACAAGTTTAACATTACAGTGTAGTGGTATTTCATTTCTGAATTTGTTTTCCATTCCCTAGGAGGGAGATAGACAAGGAAAGACTGAGAAAGAGAGAGCGAGAAAGGCAGACAGAGAGGTACATGGTCAGGCATCCATGCATGCTGGAAACCAGAAAATAAAGCAGTTCACATTAAATAGCAGTGTAGGCAAGCAGACGAAATGAGAGGGTGATGAGACAGATAGAAGTGAGCAAGGCAGACATTAGGGTGCCACTGGATAAGAGAGAAAAGGTGCTCTGTACCTCGATACTGTAGCTTCTGAGCCCTGTTATTGGGACAGTCCTTTCCCTGCATGCTGAAGTTGATGTTCGTCCGGATACAGCGGTTGTTGAGAGGCTGTGCCGGCCGCACGTTGTCACTCATGCTGAGGAAGATCTGCGAGGGCTGGTTCTGACTGAGCAGACGGAGGGAATGCATCTGCGGTGGAAAGGGCCGAGTTCAGGAGGGAAACCCTAACTGCCATCCCAGGCATGCATGTGAAATTGTGTTAAAATGGAGGTGTAAATTAAGGAGCGGTAGGTGAGGAAAGTGGACTGTGAGAGGCAGGGTGGTAACCAGCAAGCGAGACTTGTATTACTTCGGAAATTAAGGAATTACCTGCATCCTGGTCACATACACAGGCTTGTTCATCAGGATCCATGTTGCGGTTTCATAGCATGGTGGGATTGTCATTGATCCATCGTAAGTGATAAAGCTTGAGGTCTCTGGATATACCTCCTCAATGTTAAGTCCAGTTAGTAAGTATGCATCATCTAAAAGAAGGCAGCTCGTATTTACTAAATGGCAATGAAAATATTGAAGGTTCCATAATATTAGCATAACAATGAAACATCTGGGAGGTCATTTTTACAGTAAAACAGGTAGTTCATTTGGTAGGAAGTACAAGTTATAGTCACCATTTGTACATGGGCATTCATTACCAGAGTATACTTATATTAATCTTTAGTATTCTGTAACATCTCTCTATAGTAAGTGTACCATTCCACTATTATATTCCCACTGGACAATTATAGCAATACTACAGTATTAGATTGCTGCCATGTTTCTATAATCTGCAGGATTGCAATCGGCTTGGCAGCCTAGTTAATGTGATGAATTAGAAGAAGTTCAATTACTTCCCGATGACAAGTTCGTTGTCTTTAATTTATAAATCCTTATGACTTCTCATTACTACCTAAGAACAAAATGTCCTCACTTTGTTCTGTAGATTGTCCTGTTGGTGCTGTGGAATGCAGGCACATACAGCTTAATGACAGTACTGAACCGTAATCAACCGTGGTATAGTCTATTACTGAAGAGTGGATCTTCAGCCATAACATACCGCAGTGACATTCTTTCAGTGATTTAGAGTCTTCCTAGGTCTCAGCTGAATAATGTAGACCTACTTTGTTGCTATGATGAGGCTACAGTAGAGGGATTCCCTGTGCTCTTGTAAACAACATCCACATTAATGGTCTACTTCCATACCTGACCGCACTGTACTAACAGGCCATGCAACGGCACACACACATCAGGCTAAATTACTCTTCCACTCAGGATTGCTACATCCTATGCTGCATATCCCTGCAGTCTTGCAATATTGTTCTGGTATTGCATGATCTAAGAGTTTCAGTGTGACGTAAATAATTTTGTTCAGGCTGTAGGTATGTGTGAGACCGTGAAATGCATGGGGGCATTATCTGACAGACCACGCTCATCTGCCTCCTGTATCTGTGCCCCCAGATCATATCTCTCAGCAGACGACACCCATTGCCTCTGCTGTGTGTTGAAGAGAGACACCCCAGCCAATCAAAGTCATCCTCCTTGTATTCCTTTCCTATTCATTCATTTATAAATCTCTTTTTCACGTTTGAAACATTTCATTTTCACTCTGCTTTTTCTCTCACTCTCACTACTTCTGTGTGGTTTCACGCGTGAGCCATTTCTATCCCGCCGGGAACAGAATCTCCTTTGATGACAGTGTCCCCCATCCTCAGGACACCGACAGATTTGATGAGAACAAAGATGGTGAAAGCCATAGACTACAGATGTCCCGGTGGCTGGATCCTAACCAAACCACCTTAAATATGGGTGATTTGGGATCACTGCCTGAGACAGCATTTTCCACTGTTAGAAAAACAACTGATGATGGAATATCCCCTTGAAAACTACATGCGCATGCATCTAACGGCATTCCATGCCCCCCTATGCCAAATCAGATTCAGCCTATTCTGGTGGCTCACAGAGGCCTAACTCTCTCTTAAGGTGCTTTTGGTTGGTTTGGTTTCTCAAAAAGAATCATTACTTAAAATGAATCACAGTTGGCAGTACATTTCTGTTAAAATAAAATCTAAAAAATATGTAACTTACTCTTATATGTTATTCTTGTGATGGTATCTCTATTCAACATACGATTTAGAAATGAATTTGAAGACTCAGATATCTGAAAGGAAAAAAATGTACATAATTACATACAATCAAACAACACTGAACAAGATTAAAGGTTAGAAATGGACCTGTGTTTTTCAGTTAATGGCTAATGCTAGCTATGGGAAACAGTGAATGTCAGGTTCAATATTACAATGAAATCAAATTTAAGTAATTGTTGATGTTTTAGTTAGGAAGTACGCTCCTTAATGGTTGCCATAATCTGGCTTCAATAACAAGTATTGTGTGTTTTAACATTACCATTATTGAAACCAGCAAAACTAGCAAATGTATGATTAAAAGTATGATATGCATATGTTATTTTGTATGAATTTACATTTCTGTTTACATTTCAGACTAGAAGAGATGGCATACTGACTCAGATATTATTTGTGCACTCCCTTTTTAAAAAAAAGTTAAATGAATGGCTTCACAGGGGAAAAGTTTAGTACTCAATGTAACTTTTTCATTTTAACCCAGTTATTGGTGTTGGACTAATTTAGCCTGTTTACTCTTTTTTGCCATTTTTTGGCTCTGTCATTCCTAAACAAGCATTTGAAGTAAGGCCATTTTATAATTCACGTAATTGGGAAATAGATTTCAGCTACATACACAAAAAACAGCACAAAAAAGGTGAAGTACAATTGAAAGCTATTGCCTAGAGTAATTACTACCACTTATTATAAAATCCTGTTGTTTTGTCAATAATATATATAGACTAAAACTCATTCATCATGTACATGTGTCCACATCACCTGAGAGTGTTCCAGCCTGACTTTGCCCAGTCTATATTTTCTCTAAAATGTATGTGCTTGTGTGGTTCCCTTTCCCAATGCCCACCTGGCAACACATACCCACTTTGACCTGCAACAGAGGAGGAGAGGTCCCCCCCTTTGTTAGGATGCAATGCAAAGGGTCACGGTGAATGAGAGAAAGAGTGGACCTTAAAGACTCCGAGACTAACACTTTGCTTGGCAGCATCTGTTTGAGTGGCCTGCAGGACAATATAACCCAATTTGCACCATGGTGGACTGCAGTTCCATTTGGGTAATGATAGGAGCACTCTGAGGAGATGCATTAATCCCAGAAAAAATGTTTTGCTACATTAATACCCTCTGGTATGACTGAGTACATCACAGATAATGTGTAAGATAAATTTTACAACAGGAGTGTATTACTGATATGGAACAAGACACATATGTGTCATATGTCAATGCATTAAAAAAGTCACAATTTTCTGGCTTGCTTTTTAGGTTTAGAATACATATTTACAGACTTTGTATGTAAATATTTTGTCATGATTCATACATAATCTGTATTGTGATGATAGGAAATGATTTTGGCTATGCGGTTTCCCAAGGCTCATAAACGTGGTTTACGAAACATTGGCACTGTCACTCCAGATTTTAACTATGTCACATCTCATTTGCATATCATTAAGATGATTCATAAGCAGGAAAAGTACCTCCTGTAAAAATACCACCTGCTCCTTTCTGTCAATAAAGTAGCGCTGAAATCTCCGTGGTGTGGAGACCGAGCAAATGCACCGCCCCCGTGTTTCGTCTCATGTGTCTGCGGAGTATTGTCCAGGAACCCATGATGGGAGCCAGGAGTCATATTTGCATTATGCTATATATAACAAATTTGAACGACAACCATAGGCTCCTTAGCTCTCTGCCTGCAGCTGGTCATAGCAGACACTGAAATTACCATTGTGATGCTACACAATGAACAGGCTTTTCCTGCGTGTTTTTCAAGTACAGAGAATTACATTGTTCAAGGTGAAAGAAAACTGTGAGTGAAGAGAGACCCTGTCATATGTATGCCTCTCAGGACTGAAGAATAATCTGCCTTTAACACAACTAAGCAGTCCCAGTGGTGGCAAAGGTAAACACCACTTCACAGTTTTTTCACATTACTGTGGCAATTGCTTTCTTTAGGCTCTGGGGTTAGTCAGTCCACTGTATTCAGACACATTATGCAAGTAACTAATTATGTGGGAGCACACTGTTGTTCCCAAATGCATAAAACAAAAGCATAGTAATATCTTGAAAAAGATAAAGGCTTCCCTTAAGTATTACACACATATTCTATTTACTACTCTCATGACCAAGTAGTGACATTTAAAAAGGATAAGTGTTCTGTTCTATACTGAATATAGATATATGTTCATCCCTTTCGAATTTTTCATAGTGTCCAAATCATTTATTACAATTTCCCACAATTTTCACCCTTAAAATGTGTAGCTCAGGTGCAGGAAAAGTAATGTTTTTGCTGGCTTTCTGCCATGATTTGACTTGCTGTCCATTATGTTGAATAAAGGCATTGCATATGGATGTTTTAATTAGCACAAAGTTTTAACTGGTTGTTGCTAGAGGCAGAAACTTGCTGAGTGCACCAGTAATCATAATGGTCACTCGTATAGCAGTATATAAATATAATAGCAATAATGACAGTTAAATTTTGTGAGATAATCAGTCATTAACATACACTTTTATGGATAATCTCATTCAGAATTTAATTTAGAAAAGTTAGGTATTTGACTGTTTTGTTAATAGCATTATAGTAATTTCACAATATTATAATTTTGATACTGCAGCAGACTACCTTGATAGATGGTAAATACTTGTTGCTGATTAAAAAAAATGAAACTTTGCCCTTGAGAATGTTTCAGTTATTTCAATACTCAAGCCTGTCCCTCAGAGCAAATCTCCACCAAGACTTAGTGGTGGTGACTGGAACTGTAGGACGTTGTGTGTGCTGAGCACTTTGGATAAAAACCACTGCCTGCGAGCCAGCTGAAATGCAGGCATGATACCTACATTTTGACTTAGTATTGACTGCTTTATATAAAAACGCCTTTCGCTTGATTGAAAATACTCCCAGTAGTGCTCTAAACAGATTATCTCAGAGAGATGCTGCAATTGGAAATGACTGAATTCCATTATTGAGACAAAGCAGCTAACACAAGCCATTTTTCTATTTGCTGAGGTATTTATACATTGGATTTTAAATGTAAGACATTGCCCCAGTTATAAGAATTACAGTTTGGGACTACAATGATGCAGTTCACTGTCAGTGGGGGGAGGGGTGGTTACTAAGATAATCAAGGTAAAATCACAGTAAAATAATGAAGGTGATCATGAAGACAGGGGAAAGATGAAGAGGAAGATGAGGACATGCTCTAACTTTCTGCTTTGTGAGCAAACAAAGAGCATTTAAATAAACAGGTCAACAGTAGAAATATTGAAAATAATTTCGTACTTGGCCTTTTCACAGAGATGCTAATATGCTTAGCATACAGTCTTCTGTAGAAAATATATGGATATGTCATACGTAACTTTACCCTATCCCCCATGGTTAATAAAGCATGTCAAGAAAGCTATGGAGGCAAAGACTATTTGGAGCAAACTATTCATCCTCATTTCACTTTTGTCCTCCAAGGACAGGTAAACAGACAAAAAAAATTGCTTAAATAAAGTGTAAAACAAAGGACGAAATAGACTCACAAACCTTTCTCCATTCTTATGTTACTTGTGATGCAAGCACACCAACTGATTACATTTTTATGTGTAAGCAATGGTAACGTGAGAATACTGAATATGTACTCCTCATGGAGTGAGCCTTATATACAAGTCATTCTACTGAGGTCAGCGAGTCAGGAACTGATGCTGTTACCTTCATGAATATAGATACAATCACCAATCCATTTGGACTCTTCGCTGCTTCTGTGTAGTTAGTATACAGCTCATGGTTGTAATGTATAAGTTGAACCTGTGGATTAAAAGAGAAAAACATCAATATAATCTGAAGGAAGTCATCTACTGGTTAGTGTTGCACTTTTCCCTTGTCAATAAAGTGGAGCTATTCGAGGGTATTCTAGTTTTTTAGACTCGCAATGCCTGAAACATGGAAAAGTTTACGGGTCTTGTGTACTGTCTCAAGCTTAATCAACCGTGTAATACTTCACAACACAAATTTAATTTTTGGGTGTTAAGGGCTTATTTAAATCAAAAATAATATCAAATGTGTTTATAAGACTAAACGGAGCCCAGCAGCAATGATACGACGCAAAACATAATCAAACAAGCAAGCAAACAAATAATTCAATAAATAAAAATAGAGTGAGCACTCCACCCAAAGTTGTTCATCCAGTGCCGAGTGTTTAATTTATTTATTCAAGATGACTGCTCTGTTACTTACATCCCTCAACCCACATATTCGATGATTTTTATGCACGCTAAAAATGTCAACGATAAAATACCCCCCCAAGTTATGACAGGCAGAATGGAAATTCTTTGGGGGGGGGGGGGGTCATTCAAAAGACCTTATAAAACATTTATTTTCACCTCAGACAGCACTGGCCAGCATGCTGTTAGACACTGCATGTGACATTCTTCAATCTGCTATTACCTGGCAAATCCAACATTGAGTATGTTAAATTTACTAAGTTTAGGTTTACTAAGCTCCATATGGAAGAAAAAAAACAATAAAAAATGTTGTCAATTGCAAAATGAACAGTAAAACTGAAGAGGTGTGGGTTAACCAGTTGCAGCCTTTCCTATTCAGTTTATCTATGTGTGAGTTTCACTAAGTACAACTTCAGCTGGAGCTGGCTGTCTATATCTTTTTTGAATTTCGTTAAAAAAAGAAACCAGCCTGAAGAATATTTTTACACCCCAAGAGTGGAGAATTAGCTTTAAAATCCTGACCTTAAAATCCACAGCACATGTAAATAGTGACCTGTCTTTGATTAAATTTCATATGAAAATCTGAAACCTTTTACTGTGACAGCCATCCAAGAATAGAATAATTTTGGAAGAGGGTAAATACTAGTTCTGGGACAAATTAGGCATCAAAACCCATGGTGGGTGGGAGTATCCCAAACTACCAATTGGCAGTATGGGTTTTGAAGCCTCACTTAGCACCAACATTTGATTAGTTAGTGCAGGATAGTCCCATCCATTTTAGGTTTTGATGCCTAATTTGTCCCATTACTATATGTAACTTAGTTTGAGAATGTATTTCAGAAACGTGTTATTGTTCACAATACAAAAACATCTTTAAAAATGATTTATAATGAGTAACCTATGGAATCTATTTTCAACCTACAAATTACAGTAATTGATACTTTTTATTTATTTTTTTCCTCTTGCGTAACTTGGTCTTGATAACCACAGTAGATGTGAAAACCTACCCGCTGGTTCTAGAAATACATCACTAAGCGTAGACTTGTAAACCTGGAGGGCACCTAGGTACCAACGACAAAAACTCAGCCAAGCAAGAAGGACAGAGGAAACAGAGCTGCCCCTTCAGATTTCTCTTGGAAAGAGTCCAAAAGACAGAAATATTTAAAATAAAACTAAACAGACATTTCCTATCTTCCCTTTTCTCTGTTCCACCTTTTGCGTACTTTAGAGTATATTGCAGAAATTCACTCCCTCCAAAATCAGAAAAATCACTTCCAGACGACTCAAATCACCCCTGCTCATTCTCCAGGCTCATGGGCTCTTCTCTCTGGGCTACTGCTGCTTCCATTTGGCTGAACCTTCTATTGTGCAAACAAACCAATTGACTCACTCAAAATTTCGCTGCCCATCTGGTTACTAACTTCCCAATGCACAATGCCTTCCTTACCTCATTCAGTTAACTGTCTGCAAAATTGCACAGGTGAAAATGATGCAGAAATGTTTTGCTACAGAGCTCAAAAACCTGAAGAACTCCCCATCCACGTGCAGGATTTTGGTTATATCTAGGCAAAAATATAGTCTGTTAAATCCTCGGATATTTTTCACAGCTCGTAACACTGGTGTAATTTAACAACATAAATGTTGCAGGATGCTGCTTGAGATTCTGCCCTGGCTTATAAATGTCTGCTGAGGCTAAAATCCGTCGTGCTTCATTGCACTGTCAATCTTGTACTGTTACAGACTATAGCACTTTTCACAAAAAAAGGTTTACATTAATTTTGCTGTATGCCCCTTGGACCTCTCTAGATGCCATACCTCCCTTGCTGCCTCAACAAATGCCTCAGAAGAGCTGAGAGATAGTTTTCCAATTCCAACACCACTTAAGCCTTCCACATCTGTTATAAATACAAAATACTCGTTATAGGTAGTTTCCCATTAGTATGAATTCGTCTACCCATCTTCCATCTGCTTATCTTGTCCAGAGAAGTCGGGGGGGTAGTGGGTGGTGTTGGTGGGACAGGCTGTCAGGGGCAGGATAAGGCACAAGGCAGGGGTACACCATGAATGGAAGAACAGTCCATCATGGGGCACTTGTGCACACACACACACACACGCACACACACACACACACACACACACACACACACTATATATATACAAACAGAGACACATATATGCATATACATATACACAGTATTGTGTAAGCAGTTAAAAAATGTCATTTATCTGGCCAGGAACTGTATATTTGCTCCCAAAAAAAATAAAAAATAAAAAAATAACAATAGAAGATGTACAAATAAACAGCAATACAAGAAGAAGTAAAAAAAATTCTATTTTTTGCTAAAATGTTATTGATACCTGATTGGATGGCTAGAAGAACACAGCTTTGGATCTCAAACCTCTCCTCAAGAGCACCCCAGCCATTCTATGTATTTGTTAAATTTCATCACTGGCTCACTTAACTAGTGAACTTAAGTAGTTAATTCACTTTATGGGGTATTCTTTAGCCAAACAAAGTGAACTTCGAGTTGAGCTCCATAAGGACATGGGCATGTTGGATGATAACTGTAAATTTTGAGCTGACACACTTTGACCAGCCTCAGACTTTTGTACAGTAGTGTATTTGTTTAAATACAGATATATATATATATATATATATATATATATTTAATATAATCACCTCTCAAGAGGCCAGGCATAATTTATCTTTTTTCAGATTTTTAATTCTCAGCTGTGGAATCCACATGTACGGCACATTGAGACAACATGCATGTAAAATATGCTATACTAGATTTACTGGTAGATGTTTTTGATTGACTTTAAGACCTTTATTTATCCCTATATGTAGTCATAAAAATTCAAAACAAATATGCATAGCACCTACAGCAATTTAAAGTGAAAGTAATCTCAGCACAGAAGTGAAGAGACTGACAGCTGAGACTTTCTGCCTTGAAGAGGTTATAACAAATATTTTTCAAAAAAGTAGTTTAGGTTCATGTCAGAGGGGAGAAAACAACTGAGGCAGCTTGATAAGCCCAAGTCTAGCACCGCTGACACCACCTTCGGTACCATCAACAAGTCACTCTGACGTCACCCTGTTTCTTACTTGGCTGGGAGAAAATGAGACACGGAAATGATGTGGAAATGCAATTCGGGGACATATGTCAGTGTCATTGTTCAGCCCTTTTAGTTATCTGTGACATAGCCACCACACAAAACCCAGTGACAGATATGGGGGGGGGGGGGGGGGATGGTGCCACTTGTCAGCACATTCAAAGTGAAGGAAATCTTGGATATCATCAGAAAAACCTCCTCCGTGCAGCCGGAAGTGCAGATGTGTTCCACCTAAGGGAACAACGGGGCAAAGTTTCATGTCAGCTTGCCCCAGCTTCAAATGCTGACTTGAAAAGAGCACGATCTTTACAAACTCAAGGCATCGGTGAGCTGTGAAATAAATGTAAGGTGGCATTATGGATGTGATACACCGATGGCAGCAGTCTGACAGAACCCAATCCGGGCATTTATCATAATGATGCATGTATTGACTTTTTATTTTTCATATTGATCCGTCACAAACACTTGCTTGAAATTCTACTTGTGCTGTCAGCATTGCAACAGATATAGATAGAATGGCTAGTTGTGGCATGTTGCTTATTTTAGATGTGTATTTTTATGGGTGGGGGGGCACACCTGTCAAAGCAACATGCTTTCTACAGTGGGGCATCTAGGTTTGAGGCCCAGAGAATGCAAATTGGCTCCTGTTCCATGAGGTGGCTTTGATGGTTGGCTTCTGCTCTCTCTCATCGTTCTACAACTGCGTGTTCTGTCAGCTGATCTCCTACAGTGCTGTGGGTGGAATCACAAGAATATTGCTTGTTTCTAAGTGTGTTGCATTGCTCAAAGGAGCCTGCACCCCTAACATTACGATAGAAGATATCGCATAGGAGAAAAATGCGTGCTAGTTTTTGTCTCCCGGGAGTTGGCACAAGCTCTGTGTGTTGACCCATCATTGGATTAATTGGCCATTCCAGATTGACAGTAGAAGAGGGAGAACGTTTAAAGATGTACCATTGATAGGTGAGCATGATATTTACTACAAGGTACAGTGTGTCTTTTAAATCAGTGCATTAATGTTAAATTGAACATTGTTTGTAAAAAATAAAGAACGTCTAAGTCTTGCAATGCTTAAAAATAATTTGATTGCTGATTGCAGTTTTACCATTGGTTCCTATTGTGTTTCTATTTATATCTCAGTATTTTAACAAAACATGATCCAAACAAAAGATGATCCTAACTGGATAAGCAGTTTTTAAAATTCTGATATGATCAATGCCTTGCAGTTTACGTTTAAACATTTAAAGGTAGTTGCGTCTCAAGACTGAATCAAAAAACATTTTATTTTTTCAGCTTTTCAGATTTTGGTAGAATTGTTAGTAAAAAAAAGTGCTGGTCACATAGTAAAGCTGAGTCATTACTAATTAAACCAATTTGCAAACAGGAATCACATAAACATGCCTGAATCGACGGCTGATTTTTACACATACTTTACAATACTGGCAACTGAAGAAACCTGAAATAGTGTACATCCAAGATAAGCACCTCAACGCAGTGCTGCCGAAGGCCTAGAGAAGCAGGCTGTGTATCCCTTTTATTCTTTAGGTGACAGAGACCTACAGCTGTCTCCATGTTTGTGCCTCTCTTCTCAAAACTTTGCTCTCTTTCCACACAGTTAGACAGGGTTTCAGGGACTCCTCCAGGCTAAGTACACCTTTGTATTAGTTTGCAAGCGATGGCAAATGTGAAATATGGTCTTAAAGAAAATATTCTTACTGAAAATGTTTCCTCTGTATAATAACCTCATTCAGTCTGAGACCTTTTGAAATACTACAGAATTTGAATGACTTATAGGGTATATCTACATTAAGTGTTTTATCTTATTCAAGTTATTTTTTGTAAAATTTGAAAGTAAATTTGAATTCAGGTCTCAAACAATTTCCTATGTATCCAATTACAAAAGACAGGATTTGGGCCATCTTCTGGGTCTCCTTTCATACATTGGAAGGTTTTTGTGAAAAATTAAAAAGCATACCCTCCTGTGTGTCACACAAAATCCTTCTATTAATTTTAAAAGAAGGCCTTTAAGGTCCATTGGGAACTGGAGGATCCTAACCCTACCTTTGAAACGAATAACCTGCAACAAACAGAAGTGTCAGCCGGTGATACAATTTATGGTGTAACAAGATAATGGATGGCATTTATATAATGTTCTTCAGCCAGAGTTTCCTGGGAGGCTTTGTATCGCTTTGTGGCGAATAACTGCTGTAGGTTCAACCATCACCACATCGACCATCACTCGTGATGCACTGTGGACATTTTGCACTACTAGGAATTATTTAATGACTTATCCTGTTGGGTGATTAGTAGGCCGTGGATTTCTGATAGGACCTGAAGAGGCACAAGTATATCGCAATTAATTTTGAAATCATAGTTTGTTTTGTTTGAAACACAGAGGCCTCGTATGAAGGCAACGACACTGTAGCAGACAGGAACGTGATCTTTCTTAAATGTCTCCAACCTAAGCAAGTCAGACTCAGCCGTGATATTTTGTTAATGCTTGCTGGGAAATGTCAAGTTTTACATAGAATAAATATATCAATATATAAGTGTACATATGATATGTACAGTCTGGCTTATTCTCAGGAAGTACAGTACACAAGGCCATCACATGGACACGCACACGTTAACTATAAACAATTTTTAATTACAAATTTTCCTGACGTTTATGTGGAGCATGAAAGGAAAGTAGATTATGTTGTAAGGCACTTGATGCAGCTAAGCACCCTGTTGCTAACAGTTTTTCATATTGTTTATAAATCTGTTTTCGAGTGAAAATTTGTAAACATGCTAATGATAACATTTTGTACATTTGCATTTTATAAAGAAACATTTAAACCCTTGAAGCCTGCTTGTAAGGGCCCAATTTCCTATTTCCATGGCATAAGGAGTTTTAAAAGTACTCTAGAGGAAAAATCCAAAGGGATGTTTTGACAGAGCCCTTTACCAAATTTATGCACTTGAAGATAAGTACACAAATACGGTCTTACGGGGACAATCAGCACTCATATTTATATTTAAGTAATGTATATACAGTACTGTGCAAAAGTCTTGGGGAGAAAAATATTTAAATTATTTTATGCGGGTGGAAAACTATAACCTTATGTCTGTCAAAGTGTGTAAGTTTACATAGTTCAAAAAATGCTGAGATGTCACCATAGAGCTTAGTTACCGTTCAACATACCTGTGTACTTATGAAGCTCAACTAGGAGTGCACCTTGTCTGGCAATCAATACCTCATAAAGGGAATTAACTACTTAAGATCACAAGGTAGTGAGCTGGTGGTGGAACTCAACAAACATCTGGAATAGCTGGGGTGCTCTCGAGGAGAGGTTCGGGAACCAAAGTTCTGTTCTTCTAGCCATCCAGCCAGACATCAGTAATGATTTGGAGAACTGATTCTTGTTACTTTTTATTGTATTACAATTTATTTGCATTCAATCTAAAGCAAATTTGTCTTATCTTAAATAAATGGCCTTAAATATTTTCTTTGCCTACGGCTTTTGAACAGTAGTAAATAAGTGTATATTTGTAATAACAATAATAATAATAATATTTGTATAATGCATGACAGTAAAGCTCCGCCTGCTGCATGTTTGACCTGCCCACAGTTGTTATTTGTCCAGCGGTGAACGTTGTGTATTTTATTTGGCCATTCTTAACATCCTGTAACTGCTAATATACAATTTCATCCCTCTGCCTCTCTCACTTATTCTCCTCCTTATTTTTCCTCTTTTGCCATATATTGCTGTTATAAATCAAAGCATTGTTCATCGCTCACTACCTAATTATTAATTTTATGTAAGCCATTCTAAGCTGGAACTTTTTTCTTTCCCAATGGGTTTTTTTCAACCTAAACTTTGTCAAATTACATGACTCATTGTTTCTGAATTTAATGCCAAGGTGCTCTATGTTTTCTATCTGTTTGTATAAAAATGATTTAAATTGTAATTACAGTGAATTATGGCAATTGTGTGGAATTATTAGAGTCCCCATTTTGTGTGGATATAATGCACTTTTCTTTCCTTTTATTTTTATATAATTGCACCAGAGACATGACATAATCTGTTTATGCATGTTTTTTACATATATTTATTTGTTTCAAGGAAAGGATGGCAACATTTCAGTCCTGTAGCACACTACTCTTGAATGCTACTGTCATATACACTATATGGACAAATATATTCGTACATGGCTGGTTCTGGTTGTGGTCCTCCCTTTGCTGCCATAATAACCTTTGCTCTTCTAGGAAGGCATTCCATTAGATGTTGGAATATCATTGGTGGGATTTGCTGCCATTGAACCGCAAGTATTAGTGAAGTTGGGTGATCAGATCCCTTTCTATATGTATGGCCTACCACTTTACATGAGAGTTATTGTTGCATCTAGAGGCTTCACCGTCACAATTACTTCACTTGCAGTTGACCACAGCACAACTTTGACAAATGGACATGTTAGAAACGTGGCACTCTCTCATGGTGCCATGTTGAAAGTCACTAACCTCTTCAGAATGACCCATTCTACTGCCAATGTTTCTGGTTTGAGATTACACGGCTGTGTTCTTAATTACACACCTGTGCCAGCATTGGCCAATTCCAATAATTAATAGGGGTGTCCACAAACTTTTGGCTATATAGCATATTTTTGTCTTTCTGAGACTAGTGCCATACTGATCAGAAGCATTGCTTTCTGTTTTGTCAAATAATTAAGAATTCATGTCATCAGATAGGCCAGGAATGACAGTGTCTATCAAGTATGATCCTCCTACTACTCTGCTTTTTCGAGATATTGAGAGCAAATAAATAAATAAATATGGTTCACACAAAATATAAAATATTCAAAAGAGGAACTGTAAAATGACAGACCACGTGTGTACTTAATCGGGCCATCTCCATTGAGAGGCAAGTGATCACCGAGTGAACGAGATATTATTTCCTGGTAAAATGCTGCGAGTTCTGCTTCCACACTCTTAGAACTCAAATTATGCATGTCCTTACCCTACTGATTGTACGTTGCACTAATGAAGCAAACCATGCCTGAAGAGATATATCAAGCTTAGATGTAGAACATATGATTACAGACAAAGTAATCAAGATTCAAAATCTACCCGTGTGAAAGAGCAGACTTTAAGTAGGCTACCATAAAACAAAGGGAAGGGTGAGGGAACGGACACCCCCGAAAGGGGACATTAACTGACTTACATCCATTCAAAGTTAATAAGCAGACTGTGCGCAAGCTTGTGCAGTGTGCATGACTTTTAGTGATACAGATGTATTGCATCTGACCACAATGACCTTGTACTTCACTCTGGATGAATACATCTGACAAATGGACGTGCAGCCAGGGTTTGGGAATGCATGGATCTGAGCAGCATTCCTTACAAGCTGGGATGTGTAAATGTGAAGACAGTAAGTCAACAACAGAGATGTGGTGGACAGTTCTGGCAGCACAATGAGAACCTCGATGCATTAATTGGCGCATGCTCTCGTAAAGCAAATAAACAGGAAATGGACCACACAAAAGGATTGGTTTTTGTTGTGACTGAATTGCAGTTATAATAACAGTATTTCAACAGCAAGAAGCCCCCCCCCCCCCCCACCCTTTGGTTAGAGGAGTGAAAAGGAACTCTGGGAGCTGAAGCATGCACAGTGCATAGACAGCTGTGAGGAATGTAGGAGAACAATGGAGAAGGACTGACATCTGACTTTTTTTATGGAATCCAGTTATTGGCTAGTGCTCCTTAGGGACTGCTGCTGGAGAGGTCCGGCACTTAAAAAAGCCGGAAATTAGAACAACAACTCACGGGAAATGGCATGAATTATGGCACAGAGTTTCATTTTGCTATAAAAAAATGCCCACACACATCTTCACTACTACTGTCATTACACACACACACACACACACACTAACATCACTATTTTCATTGGATGGTTGGACCATGACGAAAACAGGGAACACGTCTACTTCTCATGAAACCATCTCATTCCAAACAAAGCCACATTCAGACCAGGCAGTAAAGCAAACCAATATAGCACTGTTGATTTGCTGTTATGTAAATTGTGCCCCAAATAGCTCTTATCAATGCACCTATAGCTAACCCTAAATGCACATTCTAGTGCAACATACAGTAATGAGTTACTTCACTGACTGACTTTAAGCTTGTAATAAATCTTTGTTTTCTGTGGTATACTCTGTCAAGCATACACAAACTGGAAGAGGATGCCTGCAGGTACATTATGATACTGTAATCCATCACTGGATGAAAAATAGACAGTACCAGCGATTCCTCAGCCTCAGTCTGATTTATGCCTGAAACTAATTTAAAGACTGTGGTTCAGCATCACTGGCTTGAGATTTTGCTTCAGCTTTTGGTTAACAATGGTACAGAAGACTCGAAGGTGCTAGTTGCACAAATTATAACTTAAATACACAAATGAAGAAAACACACTGAATCATAAAGGTTATATGTATGTCATGCATTCCTGGATGCCCAAAAATGGCATGGAAAAATTTTTAAATGACCGATCTATCAACATGTCAGCAAAATATCCCGAAACATTGCCTAAAATATATGATGTTGTGTGTGCATGTAGATATAAGTACCCTGTGATGGACTGCTATCCCATTGAGGGTGTACCTCAGCCTTGTGCCCTGTGCTCTCTGAGACTAGGTCCTCTGAGACCATGAGAGGGATAAGCAGTCAGAAGATAGATGGATGAATGGAATTTTGTGAAAACCACAGTGCTTAAGCAGTACTATCAACGTCTCTGCAGCTCTGAAGCAATGAGCCACAGACGGGTCCATCAGAGCAGCCTGTGGCTGCTCATCACACCTCAATCTCGGTGACAGCAATCTCACTCCTAGGCACTTCTCCTAACTTACAGCTCATATATTTCAATTAGTTCACAAATCCATGCACTAGCAAGGATTAGTGCACAACACATTTCAGCACAAGTATTGGCCTGACAATTATGAAGCACACCTACGAGCTCTAAATGGCTATGAATGGTTAAAATGTGCCAGCTGCTTATGCCAGACTTGTCCGATTGTTTTGCCCTTTTGGGCCGTACACTTTTTGGAGGGGCAGATTCTGCACAGAGTGTTTATAGAGTATTTATGAACCATCAGGCTTGCTGATGAGATTTCTGCTCAGATTATAGGTTTCCAGGTCGGCCCTCGCAGGAACAAATAGTGTATGTGTGCGTGTGTGTGTGTGTGTGTGTGTGTGGGAGGGGGTGCTGTGCCTGGGACATAATGAGATCCTGAATAACACTTTGAATATCTTAACACCTATTACTCCAGTGGCATCTCATTTCCACAGGTACGGGAAAGCAGCGCTCGTAGTACTGGATGCACAAATGGCCCCCTGACACACCTGCCCGCTTGTGCTGTGAACGTATAACTTTGCCTTGTGATAATCAACAGTCACATGACCCTTGTTTTTTCATTTCCACTTTCAAATAAATCTGAGTGAAAAAGAGAGCAGGAAATGAGACTTTTAGCAGAAGCTTGCCAAGCCTTAGAATCCCATGCTAGAATCCCATGGTGGGGTGAAGTCCTGCATATGAAACCCCGGTCTGCTTCCGGGGGTGGGGGTGGGGGGGAGTTGGGCTGGAGAGTGGGTGGTTTTGAAGTTTAATCATTTCTGCTTTGTTCCCCAGATGAGGGAATGCAAAATGCAACCTGCTTGTGCATTTGTTTTGAAGCATTCCCGAATTCTCATTTTACTTAATTAGGGCATATTAGAGCCACATTACTGTTATTCTTTTTCTGGAAGGACGAAGATGCCAATTTGGGCATTGCTGATATTGGCGATGACTGGAAAAGACACCGTCTGTGGATGCATCATTCGCTCGTTCCTACAACGGTTAGCCTTTTGTTTTTAAACTGTGGTTTGTGGGTAAGCCCAGGACTTTCCCACACAAGCAAAATGTTCTTAGAAAGGGAGACCGTTCAACGGCTGAAGAATTGTTAAGTTTTAGGAAATAACCTTTTACGTCACATTTCAGTGGCTGCACCACAGAATGTCTCCAAAAACCACAGATGATCAACAAGCAGTGTACAGGATTAACACAGGAGTAATTTAAAAATGTACACCGTAGGCCCCAGAACAAGACCTGCTCCTCTGTCTTCTAGCCAGAATTCCTCCAGTACAACATCTAGCTGAAAAACTTAATAAAAGTGAATATTAAGTATCTTAATGTTGCTGTTTTTCTACATAGCCAAAAAAAAATGAGCATTTTCTAACTGATAAAAATTAGCAGAGAGACAGGAATACGACCTCTAGTTTCAGTTTTAAGTTAACAAAATGGCATGGAGGTGAGAATCCTCTGTCTGGATCACAGGTCACAAAGCCCTGATTAAGCTGGAACTCTGGTTTTATTATTATTTCGATATGCACTGCCTTCCATAAAAGGAGAATTAAGGATTATCTCTAATTGCAATAAATTTGCCTGTCAACCCGACAATTATTTTGTTACCATGCAAATTGCTGTTGTTCTTTTTAGCCTGAAGGAAAAATGCAATGGATTACCTGACTCATAATGGTATAAAATGATGAGTGCAGCAGGAAGGGTTGAGGTTTCAACCTTAACCTCCACGCAGACACCCAGACTACTCCTTCCACGTGAAACAGATGGATGTTCTTTTATTTGGAATGAAATGTTAAGGTGAGATCTTGACTCATGACAGCCATTGAAAGTCTCACAGCATTTATCATAAACTGGGGAGGTGTTAACTCCTGTGCCCTGGCTGAATTCCCATTCATATTCTCAGTTCTCCCATTTAATCACCTCCATGTCTAATTAGCTCATTTAATCCTTAGCTACTCCCCATTACCAATGCCAACGCATCTCTTCACAATAGCTGCTCTGCTTTAGCAGTGTAGGTGTTGCACAGTTTCGCTAAGCAAATGCACTTTGCCCCTTTAATGTAAATCACAATGATATAACTAAATAATATAAAGGTTATATAAGAATGGCTGCAGTCTTTGCCTTATGCTGCATCAATATGGCTATGATGACGTAACAACAATGCAACCTAAGATAGGCTGCCATGTCTTTTCTTGTGGAACTGCAGCTGCCGAGGTTAAGGCTGATGAATATTTGATACATGCTGTCTAGGTTGCACTTGCCTCCCCGGAGAAGGCCTGTCCATTGAGGAGGTGCTCAGAGCCCTGGCCGTCCTCACTGCCGAAGTGTAGCCTGATCTCCTCCAGTCGGTGGCTGTAGGTCATGGGCCCACCAGAGATGTTCACCAAATGCTCCTTATCCAGACGCAGAGAGACATGGCGCCCGGTATTGTACATGGTCCCACCCACCTGCAGGGGGTGCAGTAAAAAGAGTGAAAGAAGCACTGATCATCAGTACTTTGTAAGCAAGAGAGAGAAAATGGTTAGTTCTACAAGCTGGCTGAACTTTCTGGAAAGTCACATGAATCTCACCAATATACCAATAAGAAAAGAACAGCAACTGACCAACACTGTCATATTCCTTCTTTTGTAAGTAACACCAGAAGTGCTACACCACAGTGGAACTCTGCAATACCATTTGATTATACATAATTGAGAAATCAGATTTTAAGAGATTCAAGCAGACAGCGGTGACCATAATAGAATTACATATCAGCTCAGGGAGCAGGCCATCCACAACCTCACAACTTGAAAGCATAAAGGATGACGTTATATCAACACAGAGGTTAAAAAAAACAAGCGGAGCAGACAACTGAAAGTAAAAACTCAGAAGTGAGCGAAAGGGTGACTGGATCAGAGCATATGAGGGGGAAACTCATTGATACGACGGTTATGAATAATGATCTTTATCATTGTCTGTATTTATTTATTTATTTCCAGCAGCAGTTTTAAAAAGAAGCATTGATATTCCGAGCACTCCTCTAGGAAGCCTTCCATGCCTCTTATCTTGCTCGTCCTTTTTTCCCTTTTAGCACTTGCCTTCAAAATGATTTTCCCTCTCCAAATTCCCATAGAAAGAACCCTGCCCACACATCGTAAATATTTTATAGAACCTCTGAAAAATCAATGATTTGAAAGGGGATGGAGAGAGTAAGAGAGGGGAGTGAGTGGGAGAGGGAGACCCAGAATTAAAATTGAAACAGGTAGGGCAAAAAAAAAAAAGGGAAAAGTATTGTGGCATTTACAAGGATTATCAATGTGTGGAGTTACCTTGGATTACTGGACACTGCCCAGGAATATATGAGACAATGACCCTCTCTGGATTATTAATACAGCCAATCCAAACCACCTCCAGAATGCAATAAGATTTACGTAAATGTACATGTGTTATATAAACAAGAAAACTCTCCATTACACATGTAACATAGCTGTGGCTAAGGAAAATAAGCAACACATAAACTTAAAAGAAACATTTTAATTGCAGTTATGCAAAAACAGGCATTCTAATTAAAATCTAATTTTGCTCATTAAATATAAACAAGAAACTGAAATGTTGCCTTGAAAAATATCTTAGAAAATCTTATTTGGTGAATTAAATGACACCACTCTTGAAACAATTTCATTGTTTTGTAAATCATCATATGTGAATTCAGTCTTCAGGTCTAAAACAGGAAAGAATGTGTTGATATCCAGATGAAGACCTTCCAAATCATAGAAGTTAAAGCAGGAAATTTCACATCATGAGGTAGCTTTAATCATATAGCTTCCATGCCTCTATTTTCAAAAAGATGACTAAAAAACTAGCCTCATATCTTTTTTTATACTGGCCTCTGTTTATTAAAGATGTTCGGACAGCGTGAACCACTTTACACACAATCTGAAAAATGAAACAATTTACATTGTTGGTGTTTGAGTCTTATTTGGCACATCCTGAAACCCCAGAACATAGAGCATCTTCCATTTGTGCTCTATTGTGTGTGGAAAATGTTAATAGACAGACATCAATTATTGCATTTGCATTTTGAGCAGTGATTAAAATAGAGTCTTCGGTCTTATAAGCAAGAAGCTATTCTTCATTTCCTGGGCATAATTTGTAATAATTCATGCAGTATCAAAAGGGTGGATGTTTTGATACGTTGCTACATTTATGCAAAATATTACACATTGCAGTGACAAATTTAAATTACTGGCATAGCCTTGCTATATTTCCTGCTCAATTTACTCTAAGTAAAAATATTTTATGAAGCTTGCATTAAGTTTTATAAGACAGAGAATTAATAGAAAACACCAATATAATGCAAATGTACTGTAGGCAATTTTAAAACAGTACATTGTGGTTCAGTGGGTAGCACTGTGATCTAACATGTCCAGGGTTGGGGGTTTGAATCCCACTCCTACTCTGTGTTTTGAGGTTGCATGATCTTACTCTATCTCACAATCTTCCCCTCAAAGTTAAAAGAAATCAAATAGGGTAACTATAACTTGTATGTGACCTGTGATATACTGGACTCCTGCGTTTACAGGAATAGTCTCCAAGATCCCCCTCTGACCTGGACCAAGCTAATTAGTCGATAAATGGATGGATGGATCATTTAAAGATGTGTATATTTAATCATCCATGATTAATGTACATTACACTGCACCAAATCACTTCCAAATATTTCCCTATATTATATATTATATTATTATATTATATTATATTATATTTCCCAATAATACTTTTTTGTGATTAAAAAATAAAATGGGAGCCATGGTGTTTCAGCTGTGGAGATCTTAATGTCGTTCCTGCTCTGTATGTACAGAGATTTGCATTTTCTTCTAATGCTGAGTCGGTGTTTCCTCCTGATCCTTCCAGTTTCCTTGTGTGGTTAGCCTGTCTGGCATCTCCTGATTCCCCATAGTATATAAGTGTGTGGACACCCTGTGATTGAACTGGCATCCTATCCAGGGTATTCCCTTGCCATGTGCCCTGTGCTACCCTGGTAGGCCCCCAGCTCCCCATAACTCTGTCCTATATAAGCGGTTAATAAATGGTTAGAAATAAAATAGCATGATGCCGGATCCGTATGATAAGACACATTCATCAATAGTGCAGAATAGAATACATGAATGTATTGTGACTCATTTAAAGGCAAAAGGCACCCCGTGATTTGTGCTGATCGAAGCTACCAATAAAAGACCGACAAACAGGACACATTAAACTGGTTGTGCAGCTTGTGGGGGAAGACAGAGCCATTTTATAAAAAAATACCGAAGAACTGGTCCCCCAGGTTAATGAGTCGTTTTCCCAAAATCTTTTTCAGGACTGTGATATGATACAATGTTTGGAATGAATGACCCACCTCCCAGTCA
Organism: Gymnarchus niloticus; assembly: GCA_009936485.2. NCBI lineage: Eukaryota > Metazoa > Chordata > Actinopteri > Osteoglossiformes > Gymnarchidae > Gymnarchus > Gymnarchus niloticus. The sequence goes on from JAACJT020000075.1 coordinate 7,962,003, forward strand.
TTCATGGTGCACAGTAAACAATTGTTTGTGCAGGAGCTTGTCACTCTGGATATATTTCATGATATTAATACTTTACAATGTCCTGGAAAAGCAATTGGACAAAATGTACACGCATCTGTTTATTTGGACAACTAGCATACTCTAGAAGTATATAGTGAATTTGGTAATTTACATCACCTACTTAGGTTAACAATTTTATTAAAGGTGCTTTACTCACCTTGTGTATGATGACTGGCTGTCAACTGAAATTTGAATAACTGTGCTGGGCAACAAAAACACTTTGGAATGATACTGCATTTTGGTTGCAGTTGAAATAAGGAAAATATCTGCTATCAGAACAGCTACATCCATCGCAGTGCATTAGCAAAATACCAAGGCTTGAGATAGATAGATAGATAGATAGATAAAAACATTTTTTAAATTAGTATTTGAAAAAGTTTTTGCCACTTTCCTGATTTCTTAAATTTTTCCATATTTGTGACATTTGAGCTTCAAAAAATATTTAATATAAGACAAAGACAACTTGAGCATTCAGTTTATTGAAGAAGAAGAGGTTATCCATCACCTGCATTACCTGTGTGAAAAAGTAATTGCCCCTAAACTTAATCACTGCTACCATTAACAGCAACAACCGTAACCAAACGCTTCCAGCAGCGAGAGATCAGTCTTTCACATAGCAGTGGGGGGATTTTTTTTTTGTAAAAATTGAAGGCTTCAGAACAGAATCGTGGCCAGTAACAAATAATTCGGTGGGCAAAAAAAAAAAAAAAAAATCAGTATTCGCGCCATTTAAATACCAGTGTCAGCCTTCTAGGCTTACAGTCACAGTCTGCCTCACAGAGATGCCCTGAGCCATTGGGCTATGACATATGACATAAGTTCACCAAATGTCTTGTTTATAGCACATCGCGCTGTAGAACTGCAAGGTTTCGAAACTGAGAACAAATGCGGTGGTTCATGCGGCCAGATTGCTTATGTAACTCCATCTCATCCTGTCGCCTTATGCTGTTTCGCCCTTTGCCGTTCGTGTGGCAGCACAATGTCAGTTATTTAATAAAACGTGCTGGAAAATGCCACTCATTCGCATTCCAAAGCACTAGCAAGTCATTAAAATTCCCCGCAAGGTCGTTGGCTTTGTTGGTTTGTTACAAATTCCCCACAGGTGTTGTGGTTCTAGCGACCATGAACTGTTTTAATACTGTCGCCAGCACCCTGTGGAGAGCACTGAATCAAGGTAAAACTATAATGTGTTTGATTAAATGACAAGATTTGTGTTTTTTCATTAGGGCGAGGGAGCGGTGATGCCGATGAATAAAATATCAGATTCTTCTGGGCGCACCGCTCAGCAAATTAAAAAGTAAAAGAAGCGTGGAGCTGCCCTCAGAATTGGCAAATTAATAACCAGCACACAGCAGCCTGTTAGAGCAGTAGTAGGCTAGCACTACGGGGCACAGTTATTACATCAAAAGTGGGTGGGAGCACACATCGTGTGCACTCATCTCATTAGAAAAAGATTGGGGGCAATTACATATTTCTGCATGTGGAGGGGGCAACCCGACCCCCTCCACTCCCCTACGCCTACGGCTGGTATATTTCGTGGCTTAATGCAAATAAGTTGCAGCTGGTGTTCTGAAGGCGAGACTGCTGCTAACAATGCCGGATAAAATGATGTCCATGCGGCCAAGACAAAGCGGTGCATTGGCATCGCATGCCATTGGTCCGCCCTGTTGCACAGCTACCGGAATTTTTAGCTCCGCTTAAATCGTCATAACGCTGGCCAAACACATTGCTGATGATAGAATACGGATTCTCACTTGCTGCGATTAACACCATGATAGCGATTTTCAGTTACATATAAACTTTACCTCATTATTTTGTACTTTCCTCTATAAATGTCCAGTCTTTAAGCTCCTAACTACACAAGTACTAATGCATTAAGTTTTACACCTTAAACAATTGTAAAATTTTCAGAAGTGCCTATTCTTAAAAAGTAGCTGAAGGCAACATTATTCCTGTGGAGCATGCATTTGCATTAATGTCTATTTTCTAAAAATACGCCTCCTTATTAATGACTTTCAAATTTAATCAGCCATCGTATAACTAATATGTTCGATTACCTCATGCAGAAAAATTTGAGGAAGCGTACGTAGCATTAAGCTCTCTGCATAAACAGACCACAGCATTCACAAAGAGGAAGACTGGTGTTGAGCTTGTGTTTAACCAGCCCCAGGCAGGAATTGATACAGGATCCTGTTCTCGATGTTCCATGCTTGCGAAAATTCTGAAATCCCATCGGGAGGGAAAACCCTCAAACAACATCAAGCCTAAGGCCTTGAAAAACCTGAGTGCTGACTATTATGAGAAGGTACAAATTAACTTCACCATTACCTCCAATTTCACATGTATTCATTGTGCCCCTCCTTATACAGACTAAAATAGCAATAAAAAAACTCAGCGGCTGTCACAAAATACAGGCCTGGACCTACGGAAAGGATTAGACGCAGGAATTCAGTTGCGAAGTAGAGTTTAATGACTGGGTAAAAGAACTAACAGAAACACCGGGCTCTGCCTTGACCCAAGGACAAATTAGAGACCAACAGGGAGATAGAGGCCTAACACCGTGAAGCACAAGGTGTACCTTCGGAGCACAAACACTGAGCTGGTACACAATAAGGGGTCAAGAAACGCTCAGCAAGGAACAGAAGCAAGATGCTGACTCATATGGGGAGGACACAAGTGAAACACATGAGGGTAGAATTCATGAACACGATAGGTAAACACGAAACCCTAGTCAGTACTCTGGGGATTTGGATTTTACAGCAGCAGTTTACAAGATGGAACGTGCAGACGGCTTACTGTCAAACACCGTTACAGATGTCAATACGGCTATCACTTCCAATTAAAAAAAAAAAAAACACAACCAATTGGCACTGGATTTCAATAATGACCAACAACTCAACATTCTGAAAAATGAATAATGAAAAGTAACAGGGGATGTGTGGGATAATCCAACACGCTCATTTCAGTATGGCTCAAGGGCTGCCATTCCTTATAAAGGGTAAAGCCAGGACGTGTCCCAGGGTGTTTTGGGTAATTTCCAAAATGGCTGTCAAAGTGCTGCTGAATGTGGTATTAAAACAGTGTATTTTACGGCAAATAATGTCCGATAGGAAAAAAAAAAAAACCTGCTTTGTTTCATTTAAGTTAAAATGCCAAAATCAGCATAGTGCCTCAGTGTAGTGATGAAATGGACAGAGGTTTACTGTTTTTCTGTGGAATGACAAACAGATTTACAATCTAATTATAAAATTAAAATGAACTGTGTGTGTAATTAAAATGAACTCACCTTTCTTTACATGGAAGGTTTGGATTGAATTTCAAAGGCTGGTGGGTCGATATTAATTGTATAAATCCATTTAGTTATTCGTGCAATAATTTCTTTGCAGGTGGGTTGAAAACAGTAATGAAAAGTGAATCAGTGTGTTATATATCAAGCCTCCCTTTTATCTTTACTCTGCTGTTGCCTGAAATTGTTCCTCATTCCAGTGTTTTTGGAGTTATTTTCTGTTCCTATTATACTGAAGAACGCGTGGATTTACATAATAAAATAAAGGTATGAGCTGGAGTCTATCAATCATTCAGGCAATCCTGCACCACCTCAGAGGCCCTCCGTCCACTGACGGTGAAGGGCCTGCCTTATTTTGAAGAATGCGATCAGGATTTGCTGACAGCTTTGACTACCGCAGACTCGGAGACAGACCAGACTGACAGGGAGCCAGGAACACACAGCAACATAAACTACTGGGGAAAAAAAACAAAAAAAATACAAAAAACAGGCAGGTGCCAGAGTGGGTCACTGTGGGGATGACAAGTGTCTGGCTGGGGGTCCGCTTAGGTGCTGACTCATCAGGTCAGCCATGTCACCTTAGTCGAGCTCCTGCTGATTTAACACCACCTCCTTGGCTTACTCGATAGCACCTCTGGTGAATTAACCTCACCCACTGCCATTAGGAGTGTGGCACTTTCTATCGTGGATGAAGTCGGGAACAGAGGAACAGGTGAGCATATAAAGTGAAGTAATGCGATTTTCAGGGCCAAGAAAACAAAGGAGGCCGTAGCTTCGAAAGTGGGAGCTTGAAAATACGTCATTTCACTTGTTAAACCATTTTAGCTTGTGTTCTTTTGTGTGCATACTGTTCTTTTGCCTAACCGCACACAGTTTTCCTCGAAGGTACGGAGAAATCCGACAGGACTCAAAGGAGAGGCTAAGCATTCACATGGGCTACAACTGACGGCACAACATGACGTGGACAAAGTCCAAAGGCACTTATTAAGACCACAGACTGTAAACAAAAATAACGAGGCCTGCAGCTATTTAGCTGAAACCGTTAAGAAACATTAAACAATTTGCTATATTCCTTATAATACAGTATTATGAAGCCTCTGTCAGCTTCCTCTTTTTTTTAAGATTTTTTCATGAACTTCCAAAGTACATTCTCGCTTAGATGGTACGCTTCATTTTATGTTATAGGTGAGGTGTTTACAGCAAAACAGATTCAAGGGGTGTACAGTTTACCCACATAGCTGGAAGGCCACTGCACCATTGCCGAGTATCTGCGTGATCAATGGCTCACATCAAGCACATTGGACCTTAGAAAAGTCAGAACAGGAGTTTCTGAATAACTTCTGCTTGGGGCAGAAGAAATAGAGGGTGAAGAGCTTTGAAAATGACAGGTAACCTTATAAATATTTGATATTACAAGTGGTGTGAAGAGAATGAAAATAGCTGGGAGAATTTACTTAAGGCTGCAAGTTCACAATGAAGCACTTTCAAGTTGTACATAAAGCCCTTTGAAGACTCCAAATGAATATTGTCTACTGTAATTAGCAAAAATGGGCCAGGGTATAGATGCTTGTTTCAAGAACACTATTTAAAGCATAGTTATTCTTTAATGTGAATGATTTTATTAACACAACAAGAGTGGTTATTTTTTCTTGACAGTTTCATCTTCCGCACGGAACAACACTTTATTGCAATCAGTTCACACAGACTGACCAAATACTGAAGAGGTTATTTTAGATTACCAATGCACATCAGCCTAAGATGAGGAAACATCAAAACCTTAATGTCTTCCAGTTCAGACTAAAGGAGTGCACTACATCAGTACATCACTTCCCAGCTCATCTATTTCATAAAACTAAACTTTTTATGCAGCTTATTAACTGAAATTAAAGTCGTGCGTCTTGCTCAAGGACAGTCAGGCTTTTGTACCAGAAACACTTAGGTACGAAGTCCGTAATAAGTTCACAGAAAAATGAGCAGCATTCACATCATGCACCAATAAGCCAAAGAAAATACCTTCATACTCCAGTAGCTCCTTATGAACACTTTTGAGCACCATCTTGGAACAGCTTTCAAGTACCATCTGTCTCAGTAGCATCGTTACTCTGTGAATGGTCACCAGGATGTGTACTGTGTACTAGTACATAAACAGGTAAACGCCATTCCTTACACTGATGCTTCATTATTAAGTGATCGTGCAAGCCAGTTATAAAGGTAAAAAAAATAAGCCTGTGGAAGCAGTCGTAAAATAGGAACCTTAATTGATTTCTAAACTAAAACCCACTAATGCCAATTAAATTCGCTAAATAGCTTAAAAGGCATGCAAATAAATGGCACTGGAGATACCAGTAAGAGATTTCTTATAATTTGTGTTACTACTACACAGTTAACAATACGTCTATTCACTGGGTATTAGTGGCCTTATGTATATGTATATCATAGGGAATTCTGCAATACTTAATCTATAATCAGGGCGTCATGAAGAGGAAAAGTGTGTGGCAGAATGGGGCAATCGGCAGACCCTGTCACAGTCAAGACACAGTCAGTATCATTGCGGTAGAATCTTCAATTCGCCAGTCTGTCGCGCCACTAGAGGCCAGAGAATGAAATTACATTAGCATAAGAATGCATAAATATGAAATAATTTTTCTGTGTCACTTTGCCCCCTAACTATCCACCCACCACTCCAATTTAAATTCACAAGATGGACTGTCGTGTGAAGCCCTTAGCTGCTAACTGCTGAAAACGGCAGCAGTACAGTTCTTTGAGAGATAAACGTGAAAAATAAAGCAAGGTAGAGACCCAGAAGGCACTCGTCTCCTGTCAAAAGCCGAGGAGAGACACTGCTCAAGGACCACCATTAATAGTTATTTCATATGAGGAGTAATGAGCAAAGGGATTCTTTATTACACCATGAACTGCCAAAACAAACATGAGCCCAGTTTTGTGTCGGAGGGCTGACAAAAGCATTAATTGTGAACATTAACAGTTTCTCTGTCTCAACAGCTAAGGAATGTTGGTGTTTCACTGACAGCAAAGCGTTTTAATGCATTTAAGTGCTGCTGAAATCTAGACCTTACTTTTGCTGACATGTGAACTCAGTGAGATGGCACAATGAATGATTAATCAGACAGGGTACGGTAGAACGCTGTATGTCAGTAAAGTACTGTTTGAGGTAACACCAGAAGAATACGAAATGTCATCTCACACAGACATATTCCATCATGTATTTTAACTGCATCATTTTACTGAAGCAAGCAATGGTAAGCACCTTGATACAAAGGACAGGACAAGGACTTGAGTAATGTATTGGATTTTATCACGGTACATGGCAAAAACTTATTTGATTTACGATGAAGATATTAAATGTAACATTGACCTAAACACAAGATTGTTTTTGGATTTGCTGGAGAGGCAGTATAAGGTCTTATTTTATTTTGATACATCTTCTTCTGATAAAAAATCTAGTTTGTACCAGTTTGAGCATCATATCCTTGTACCTTTGGTCTCCACAGCTGGTGAGGCCTGCTACATATTTTAACATACTGAAGAAAATGAACTGGTAGTTATGTAAATGTTCATTTCAAATGGGAACACAAAGAACCCATTCGATCTTTTCCTTTACATTGCATTCTTTAATGTTTTTTGACAAAGAGGATGGTAAAGCTTCGGAGCTGTGATCCATTCTGTACAAGCCTCTGAGTGTTTTCTGTGAAGACACGCTGGCTTATCGCTAGGCTAAGGGTATATGACAGTAATTTACCGAGAGACGGTGATCTACAAGGCTCCGTTCGAGTGATGCTGTGATATTGTATTATTATATTGTCTTGTGAAGGTGCACCGTCCATGCCACTCTCAACAGCAAAATCAGCAAATTATTAAAGTGTCACATTTAATTGTGCTATCTCATTCTGGATACACAAATGACATGTGGGAAGTATAGACGGGTTTTAAATAAAAGCAGACTGAGATTACTGTTGTAGTTCCTTGTGAATACACGATATGTACGGCATCAACCTAGGCAAATTAATTGTACGACTTATTGTATGAGTGTGCAATTGACATTGAGTAGTGCATGGTTACCAGGCATTAGCAGTAAAGAGGAAAACTCCACTCAATTTGTGTATGGTCAATACTGATCAACGTCTGACAGTCAAGTACTAACGGCAAGGTGAACACTGACTGGTATATTCCCATTTGCTAGGGACGTTCTTCATTCTGTAACCGAGTTATTATGTTTTGATTCGGATGGCTCATTCCTCGCTCGTCTCACACATTCAGGATGTGTTTTTAAGCATTCATTTTAACCGGCTCTGCCAGATATAGCGTGATGCTGGGCAAAAGGATTACTCTGCTAAACGGAGGTTCAGGAACCTTGGAAGGCAGCCACACTCGTTCCTTAAATCCAGGGCTGAACATCAGCTAGCGGTGAGGCTATGCACGTACAGTGTACATTTCTACATATGGACAGCTGATTTCTCACAGTGGAGCATTGATCTGCAAGACATCTGTAGCAGAAGTGGACAAGTAGGGCATTAAAACTTAAAACCAAGTGGTAAATATGACAACGCGTTTATCCAATACTGGACTGTGGCACTGAGTTTGTAATATTTTATGATTGCATATATTGGACAGTTACATGTATTAACATATGTAATATCATGATCATCTTGTTTTCATGCATAGACTCTATTCCCAAGGTTGTCGCCTTAAATTATTTTAATCGAGCAGAATGGCACCTACAGCATCATTCCCATTATGCAAGTGTATCACAGACAGAGGAACTGTGATGAACAGGTGTGCCACAGAGACATCTGCAAGTAGCTCCACTTCCTTCACAGTCATTACATGGTCCAATACATTTTGCACAGCTTTTCGCTTCTATTTGAGGCTCCCATCAGAAGTGAAATTATGATCTCTGAGTGCATGCCTTCCCAGTCTCTCGGAGATCTCCACCACTGTGATTCACACTAATCAATACGTGGGTGGCAAGTATTGACAGCAGGGTTAACAGTAATCAATGGTCTGTCTACTGATTTTGATGTTGGGTTTTGAGGAATAAAATACGGATCCCCCAGAGAACTCTACAGATCTTTTTACATATTTCAATCATCTTCACACCAACCAAATTTTCATCTCTACCACTGCTATACAGAAAGCCACTGAAAGGCAATATCTGGGGGCTCTCATACATGAGCCTCTTAGGATTATTTATTTGTTTAGCTTGTCCTCATAGTATTTTCAAGGCATGAGAAAAAAATGCGTAATTTCTCCAACTGACAAATCCACTTCCTCAAGATGTTCCCCTGCTTCCTGCTTACAATCTCAGCTCTGGCAATCCTAATCTTTTCACAATTAAACATCAGGGCTGTCCTCAGGAATGGAAGGAAGTAAGTAAGGTTGCGTGGAGTCAACTGAAACTCCCCATGAAACTGTTAAAAATATAAGCAAATCACTGTGCAACCCATTTGCTCTTTGGGGTAATGCCACTGCTGTGGTGCTAAGCTGTTTAAAGCTCATTACCCCCACTTTGCTATAATAACATTCACCAGGAACAGTATGAGCAGGCAAGCACTGGGGGTAAAATGTATCACAGATTTTAATCCTTAATCCAGGAACTCTTCCTCTATCATTTTGTTAATTGTATTAAAAGTAAAACAGCTTTCCCAAAACCATACATACCATGCCAAAAACAAATATCAAAACGTGTTATTTTACACATATTCTTCACATTCCTGTGAATTTTTTTGCAATACAACATAAACCACCACCACCCCCTCATCCCATTACGTCTCCCATGTCACCACTTTCGCGTCTTAAAGCCAGAGGATTGCTGCGATGAGTCTGCATTCCATGCCATCTAAACAAAAAGGTTTGGGGTTGCACAAAAAACAATAACAATCCTGCCACAATATCTCGGTCTGCTTGCTTTACATATGGATTGAAAAATAGAGGTATCTTTGTCAGAATCTTGCTTCTGGCATTACAAGAATTCATTTCAATGGGCTTGTGGTTGTATGTGTGTTTAACTGACCGCGACAGTATAACTGATGTACATACAGACATAAACACTGTGTAACAAATGGTATATGACCTTCGTTTGTGTGCACGTGTGTTTTTAATAGTTCCTCTTTGAGAAGAGCATGAGTGTGCATTCACGTCAGTAGTTACACTGCGCCGGTCTTGAATGCGTACAGCATATGTGTGTGTTTATCAAAGAGTCAAGGGAGCGTGTAACCGAAGGCGTATTTATGCACTTAGACACTACGCAGCGGATCCTCAGCCTCAACAGCAGCGGCGGCAGCAGCTTGTCAATCTGGCTGAGCTCCAGCGCCGAGGTAAGAGTGTGCCTCGGCTCGGGCCGTGCAGATTTCCACGCTGCATGCAGGGCCCGCTGCCAAACGCCGGCCAGCTGTTCCCGTCCACTCCTTACCGGATGTGTACGGAGCCAATGGTGACAGGCCGGTCGCTGGGGAGATACCGCTGTCAGGCGCTGGACTGGCAGTCAAACACAGTTTAACTTGGCTTCCCAGGCAGCGTTGGCTATGTGTGCGACGTGGCTCAGGGGTGACCCTCCAGCTAGCTCCACTTACGTAGACTAGCTCAGACATCCTGCCTGCCTGCCATCTCTTTTTATGCTTCAAAGTTAAGACTAGCTATCAGAAATCCATACATTGCAGTGCTACTGAAATTCTATATTTCTTCCACATGCTCAGTTTCTCTGTATCATTATTATGCATGGGCTGGGGACATAATAAAATGGGTGGGTCCAAGAACATTTCTACAGTTCAATTTTTCAATTCAATTTTATTTATATAGCGCTTTTAACACGGAGCACGGTCACAAAGCGCTTTACATAGTCCCAGGCCCAC
>JAACJT020000075.1:7973298-8040232 GCA_009936485.2 Gymnarchus niloticus
AGTCCCCAGAGAGTAAGCCAAAGGCGACAGTGGCAAGGAAAAACTCCCTCAAGAGGAAGAAACCTTGGGCGGAGCCAGAGAGGCGCTTTGAAAACACTTTACCAACAGATCATCAAGCGCAGTCGATGTATAGCATAATTCACAACAATAGGATACAACGTGCTTCTTTTTGCCCTGCATTGTAGTAGATTACAGATTTGGCTCTAGAGTCTGGATTAAGGAGCAGGCAATAAAGACGATTAAATTCCAGTGGATTCGTGTTGCACCAAGGGTAAAATTTTCGGCTGAGAAGAGGAAAAACAGAGGATGGTTTCTGCAATACAACTCCATCCTTCTTCCAGGGCGTCCCTACCCTTGTGATGAATGAAATCATATTAAAGCTCGATGGTGATCCACCAGGGTGTGGCTGTGATGCCACTGAATGATCCCTTGGCATGTTGTGCTGGTCATTAGGGCTGCTGCCGGAACAGTGTGCCAGTGTGGAATTGGCAGCCATGCCCCATGGAGGATTGACGTGGGTGGGTCGGTGGAGAGCTCGAGTTACTATGCACTGGGCCAAGTGGTCATACAAAGTGTGCTGAGGAGCACGAAGGCACAGTTGCAGTGGAAAGTTGACAAACTCAAATGGACACAATCCCCACAACACGAGGAAGAGGAAGCCTGGGTCAGGGCCTGATGACTTCCGGTTTGCATCGATGAATCTCCTTCTCCTTCTGCTTGACGTGATCATTCATAGCCGCATGTACGGTACGCAGAATGAGAGCGGGGGACGAGACCCGGAAGGTTGCCGACAATGCCTCAGCTTCGGAATGTCACATAGCCCTCACGGAATCTTAATACGGCCACAGAGAGATTCACGGTCAGCACACGGTAAATTTATAGAAGTATCTCGTCCTCACCTTGAGCTGCCACATGTACTCCTTATGCAGCGGAAAATATGGAAATGTCCCTTGTTGCTAACTGAAGTGTTGTCAGATGGTTGGCATTAGCAGGCACAGTGTTTACTACATTACATTTCTGTTTGCGTTATATTTTTGTAGAGCATTGCCTGTGTTCTAGAGTGACTCAATGCAAAACATTGTGCATCTTTAGATAGAACTTTATAACCATTCAAGTCAGACCCTGAGGCTTTGACAATGATAACATTAGTGACTGACTATACACAAATAAAATGCTACAGTAAACTTTTTTATTCTAGACAAGCTTCCCTATGGAACATCGTTATTTGTGTATATAAGCAAGCCGAATCCTTTTTTACTTTTAAATAATTTTACTTGTAAATGATTTACATTTAAATAATCTCTAACAAAACTGTCACATTTCAGACAGTGTCGCCAATATAGTTTCTTGCTAAAATAGCTCTATAAAGTGCCACTACTTTAGAAAAATTGAAGGCTTGGTCAACATAGCTGTTGAAGCCAATAACACATTAATTTCTTTCAGAATTCTTAGGCTCACTAACTAAAGAAGCACAGACCCAATCTATATAACATGCTCAAATGGGAGATAAAAACATTAACACCCTCAACACTGAAAGTATGGCCTGACTTCAACCAAGGTGAATGTGTACCAACTTTCAGCTGCGTTGGCTGACTGAAGACATCTTGGATAATGATCTCTCGTCTGTTGTAAAATAAGGATTGACTTTGATGAGCACTAATGTGCTAGTTAGCTGTGAAATTTACTCCCTAGTGGTAATGGGCATGGGGCTGCTTGTGTAATCCTCTGTTCTGGCACTGCCTGGGAACCCTGTTAAGGAATATAGCTGTCCCACTCAATACCAGCTTGCTGGAGACATGGGATCGAGCTTCCATCCCTTAGAGTTGCACATGGCCTCCCCTGCCTGAGGCTCTATTCCATTAATTAAGCATTATAAGCTTTATTGCACTGAGTTCCTTAACCTTGCCTTCATTCTGCCTGACTTATCAGTATTAAGCATTGTTGGGGTAAGACAGAACAAAAAACTAATGCTGTTTATTATACAATGGCCTTCTTAAACTGACACCTCATATTCTTCATTAAAGAGGGATACATCGTTGACGTAACAGTTTGTGAAATGTACATAACTGCCATTCATTTACACTCCTATACAACTTGAAAATTATGAAGTTTGTCTTGTTGGCACAACTACATACAATATATGCAGAGCCTGGATTACGTTGCAGCATTCTCATAACATTAAGTATAGACAGGACCTTTCAGAATATAAAATGTATAGACGGACCCTTTATTTGAAAGCCAATAGCACATAACAATAATGCCATTTAGGAAGAGGAACTCATTAATTGATGGAAGGCAGTCAAAAATACCTATGGCAGGTCATAACGAGAAGTGCAGGGAAACTGCAAAGGTTTCTTGAGTGCCGATATCTTATTCTTCAGACAGAACGAACGCAAATCAGAGCAAAAACATCTTCAGTTTATTTTTTACATAGAAAGAAGGATGATCTTGCTATAGATGTAATAATTATGACCTTTCTGGCGGCTCACGACCTTCTCTGTAACGCGAAGGAGATACGTCGTGATGCATGCAGACACGTATGCAGTGAACTCACATGTAAACAAGCCTGTCACAGCGATTAGGCTTCCTTTTTACTTTTTAGTGACTTGTTTTAGGTAATTAAAATTCTCTCAGCTCAGAGATACATGTACCAACAATAGCGGAGGTCACACGGTTGGATGATCACTGTACTATCAGCATCACCACAAATTACAGCTTCAGCTGAAGAACTGAAATTCTTTTTTTTTTTTACCAAAGTATAAATCAATTTCAGTCTTGAATTGGGTCACTGAAGATGCACGTTTACAAAGTAATTAAGGGCTGCCTTAATGTTACACACCAATTTTACAATACATGGCTCCATTTCCATTTTCTATCTCACTGCTGGATAGAGGAAGTCATATCTGATTCATTTTATGCTAAGGGGCATAGGAAATTACTGTTTATACTTGGATATGTTTGATTTAGCATTTAGCTAAACCCCAGATGGAAGACGGACATCCTTTAATATATAAAAGTAGGGAGGAAACAGCGTCTGCAGACACGGAGCCGGAATGAAAAGCTCACACAACTTTAGAGAGCGTGAAGCACCTTGACCTGACATGAGCCTCAGGCCTGGACAAAGGCAGCAGCTTCTTGTTTGTGTGAAACATTCCGGTTAGCCTTAACAGCCACAGTCTGCCCATCTGTGACGTGATGAGACGAGGGCACGGACGGCTCTCAAGTCTATTACTCTCATTCTCCACTGGAATCCACACTCTCCCAGTCCTTATTTGGGCCGACACATGCAAGTCTGTATGGAAGCTTTCACATTTCACACTGGAAAGATGCCTGCTGTACCAACCGATGTTAACCCCTGAGCTCCCGATAACAGTGCATGTCAAGTGAGTAAATACTAGCAGCAACAAGAAAAAGGAGATAAAGTTATCACTCGTCTTTCGATGGGATGCCCCATGAACAAGGCCAGACACCTTTACATTCATTTAAATGTACAATCTACACTACTTAGCCCAGATGACGACTAAAATTGCTCTTCATTTCCCAGTAATTAAGATGCTCATTTAGGGTCCCAAGGCACTTTTAGAAAAGCGACAGGCTTGTCTGTTTTTGATGGCCAGGATGAGTTCTGCTACCAAACCTTCTTACTTTGGCAACAGAACCACAGTTGGCCGGATCCCCAGTTGGCCAGATTCACAGTTTGTCACTGTAAATGATGAATGGGTTCTCAGCTGACCTTCCTGTTTAATTAAAGGTTATATAATTAAAATAAATCTAAATCCCCACCCACACCTAATTAGTGGGCACCCTGTGCTATTCGCTACAAAGGTTACGTCCATTAATTGAGAATCCAATCATGTGCTTTGGGTGTGTCATACAGAAACATCTCTGTGCACATTTTAATTTTGGATTTTTTTTTCTGATATGTGCTACTGCTTGTTGAACATATTTATGAGCAAAAGCAGACCATACATTTTATACTAATCTGCTATTTGTTTTTCTAGTCCCTTCCTTTATACTGAATTATTATATTATTGTGCACAAAGGTTAAGTGTCTGTTTTCAATTATTTATCATTCTCTCAGTTCCAATTTTACAGTCGGTGCACATGACATTTAACAACCTTGCAGGAATGGACAGCGATTACTGACGGTGCAGAAAGTAAAAATTAGAAAGCACATTACATCCCCCCTGTAATGACACAATCAGAAATCAGGGGAGCGGTTATACCTTGCCAGATGATTTCCCAAAGGTCTAGGTTTATCACCTCCTTGTAAAAAAAAAAAAAAAAAAAAAAATTAATTGTAAGGACATCGTTATTAAGCGATGCACTATTTATAAATTTTAAACAGGTCAAATAAATAGTTAAAAGTAGCCATACTTTCATATTTGAACAGGGATTGGCAGTGTTCATATCACTGATGCAATTATTAAAATTAGTCATTTTCTTCGCTTAATGCTTAAGTTCCACTCTTCTGGTCCATAAAGAGTCAGATGATTTCTTTTGGAATCAAGCGGACATTCTGTTACCATCTCTAAACAAGGTCTGCTTGCCGATTTTGTACCCAGCAGCTTCTCTAGCTGATGTTGGCAGAAGATCTGGAACTTACTGGGTCTGCACTATAGCTCAGCAAGGGTGCAAGGGGGGTGGCTGCCACTAGGGGCCGCATGTCAGTAGGCCATAATTGAAGAGCGAGCATTACTCAAGAACACCAAGGAACTGGGAGATGGCTTGCAGAGAAGCTGGCTATCCAAGCATGAAGTGTATTTGGAACTTAGCCACTGTAAAGAAAGTCAGACTGGATGATACTAGCAGAGTCAAAGCAAATGGGAAAACGGGACGTGTCCAGCTGGGAAAGTGGAATATGGGGCAGAAGGAAAAACAGCAAAGAAAAATATCCAAAGGAAACAAATATCAAAAATCAGATGGTAAAACCTGATCACGCTGACAGAAGCAAGCACACAATCTGCTAAACCGATCTGCTGTTGGATAACTCACGGTATGGGGTCCATCTCAGACTGACTTCACATTACTCAGCATCACTTAACAGGCTTATCTATCATGACTTGGGCTATACAATTTTACTTGTGGATTTCAATAGCTGGATATTATAAAGCAGTTTCAGGGTAAGCCCTTGGCTCAGCATGGTATAAAACGATGGCTCCTTGTGGGATGGCTAACTTTTCATTTACGGTTCTAATGGGAAAAAAAAAAAAAAAACAGGAATGGACAAACTAAGATAAGACTAAAACAGTCTGAGGAATAATCAAGCCTGACTTTCTGGGTGTCTACTTTGTATTCTCTTAATGGCCTAAAACGAGATGGGGACAGCACATTCTGATAAGGCTCAAAGGGTGTGCCTGTAGGCTCAAGAAGTACGCTTAAAGGATCAAAGGGTGCACCTGGAATTCCATGTTAACCATTTCTAATACCCAGCACCCTAAAGATGAGGATTTTAAAGAACAATGTGCAAAGCAAGCACAACCAGCCCCTACGTTACATTTCTAGACAGGTTTGTTGAGCAAAATAAAAAAAAGAAAAAATATTAGCAGGAAACACCTGGGCTGACAAAGAAACAGGTGAATGTCACAGCCAAAGATTATCCGCTCTATGGAAAATCATTACCGAATGCCAAACAAATCTGCCCACCTGACACAAGGACAGACTTTCTTTCAGCGATTTTTCCCTTCCTGTCTTACGATGACAGTCCTCCTTAAAGATCTGTCAAACATAATCGACAAAATATTAAAAAGATGGAAGAAAAGTATAATCCTCAGTCTCAATAGCAGTTTGCGGCTCACACTGAACAATAAACAGATAAACAAAGAACATTCCGCAGAAGGACACACAAGCCAGGGGCGTTTCATAGAACGACATAATGTTTTGCAGTTTTTCTCTTCAGCCGTCCCGTGCACATGGCCACAAAAGGCAGAACCAGGTGGTACATGGGAAGGGTACCATAGTGGTAATGGCACCAAACAGAGCCAAGCAAAAAAAGCTTTTAATCCTGCCGGCCTGTCAGATTCATGGAGGATCGAGCTTGACTTCCCAAACAGAGCACTCAGAGAGCAGCTGGGTGCCATCAACATAATTCTTGGCCAGGGTATGACCTATGGAAGTGCTCCCTGTGTTCTGCCTACTGTCAAGCTTCTAAACCTCTAGGGAGCTCCATTCTCAATGCAAACAAACATAAAAAAAAAAACATTTCCTCGTTACAAGTGATGTACGAATGACTAGGACCGCCAGCAGAACGAAAAGACAGCAGCAAGCAGTGGATACTACTGTTATTATCTACACATTCATGTACTTGTCCGTGAAAACATATGGAGCATTTTCATATTTGTCCAAGGCACAGCAGAGTCACATGCAATATGATATGCTTTAAAGACTAGAGCAAAAAAACGCATCGTTTCAAATCAACATTTCACAAAAAAAAGTACAGTCGATATAACACGTTGGCTCAAATTTATCTCATTATGCGATTGCCCTGAGTACTCATTGTAGTCCTCGTCTCGCTGTGTGTAAAGATTGGAGAGCTACCAGAAGGTGTTAAAGTGAACGATGTGATGGGGGGGTCTGACAGTAGGCATCGAGCTTTCACAGGTGCAGCGCTATTGTGGTTCAGGGAACAGTATCGCAGGTCTGCCAGCAAAAGCCTTGAAGACGTCACCGCAAATGACGCTGCCGTTGGAACTGAGAGAGGCGTTTGCGGTGCTATCCTAACCACACCATTAAACTGTCTTAAACTGTCTGCTTCACACAAGTACCGGCTTTCTCCCTTCACATGAAACGTGTTTCCCATTTCTCTGTGAAGGATGAGCCGGTTCTCTGTAGCATTTGAGAACGAGTGAAAATAGCTCACTACCAGGGCAACTCTTTAAAAAAAAAGAAAGAAAAAACAGTGGCACTACTGCAGCTCGGGATATTAGAAAGGGGAAGCACACTCAGCACCTTACGAATCATTAGAATTCCCCGGACACGGAAGCAGCTGTGTTCTCCCTTTCCGTAGCGTCTTTTTTGTCACCTCAGCCCTGGCACTTTTTTTCACATAAGTGTTGATCAAAACAATACCAGCTTTTACACTCCTGCCGGGTCCCCATCTGTTTCACACTTACAAGCTGGCTTCAGGATCGCTTCCCCTTAGTAATGGTTCAATGAAGCAGAAAAATGGTTAATAATAATAATAATAATAATAATAATAATAATAATAATAAAAGACACTAGGCTTGGGCAGTTCAAACCTGTCACTCTGGTCTATCTCAGAGGGACAGAGAGAGGTACAGATGTTCCTATTCTCACACCTGGATATTTCAAAGAACACCCAGATGTTAAAAACTGCACTCTGCTGCTGCAGTTGGAGTAACATTTGTTACTTGGCACATTAAATGTGCCTTGTTTTCTCTGACTTTGGAAACATTAGCACCTTCAAACCTGAGAACAGATCACTGCGTCACATGCTGCTTGATACATTATGAAACTGGAAGTTAAAAATATATCATTGAAATTATTTCTTAAAAATATTACCACGTTTTCAACAAAACTGAATTCTGACTTATACAGTGGAATTAAAAAAGTTCACACTCTTCAGCATTTTTTTATTATTTATATGACCTATATAAGTGCACACCTAAAAATATGCTCACCGTTGAATTTCTGAAAATTATGATTATCCTGTGATGTCACTGCAATAAAACAAGGCTATTGGTTATAAACACATACACAGCATCTTTGTTCAATCAGCACAAACAGTGATAAAGAGCATCTTGATTTTTAGGCTTTAAACAACTTCCCTATCATTCTGTACTGACAGTGTTCTCAGGGTATGAATACATTCTTCTCTGCCCACAAGGACGAGATTATAACGATATCCAAGCTTGCTCATTACATTCTGTGCTACTGTGGGCATCACTTCAGGAGAGATGAAATTTACAAGGTTCTAAATTTGTAACTGGTTTACAGCTCAGCGGCACCACCCACGTTAAACACTAAAACAAAACTTATGAACATGTCGGCCTATTTAATATTCATCGTGCAAAACTTTTCGGTTCTCCAAAGGTTTTGCTGCTTTTTGGTAGACGTTCATGACACAAAGAAATGAAAAGAAAGAGCTAAAGATCTGATGTAAGCTGAGTCTCAAGAAACCAAGAAAGGTGTGAATCAGGCCTCTGAAAAGGTAAGGAGTAGGACAAAGAAGGTGAGAATATTGAACGATGAAATACACATTCTCAAATTATAAGAAAACACAACAAATAGCAAATTTTCTGAGATGCTGTCATTTTTCTTTTGGGAAACTGTACCGGATGCTTGGCTCCAACCTTAGCCATCGTTCAAGGAAACAGCGGAATTGTTCTGGGAGTCACAGTTAATCATGGGCAGTCACTGATAGTTATGGTGATGCATGTCTGTGTTCTGTGAGAGAGCAAGTAACAAGGTGCGGCCTCCTCCTTTATTTAACACAAGGTCATTGCAGAGCTGTAATTTCACTGTTACCTCAATGGCTGACAAGACCTCTGCAATTCATCTAATCTGGCAAATCAGACAGAATGGGAAACAGTTATCCACATCCACTGATGTCAAAACTGTGCACCATAACATGCCAGCATTCCCTAATGTTCTCACAATTTTTAAATACTGTGCTACAAGATTTCCTGATTATAAGAGCCAGGAGAAAAATACCAGGATGGGAAAAAGCCTATCATCCCTCCAACTATCAATATTGTTGAGTGTGTCCATTGACAAAATCCATTTCCATCATTGATTTTTTCATTATGTCACTCAGGTTTACAGTAAGTGAGCTTTCTGTACATGCTGTGTGCTGGACTTCATCCATTCCAAGCAAGCTTTATTGGTAGTGTTACAGAAAATGCCAGAGGCCCTTGGAGAGAAAACAAATTGTGAGGGACCCATTCATTTTTAATGCCATTATGAGGAAATGCAGCCTTTGATGGATTTTGTACTTCTGGGAAGAGATAAAATGTTTTGCTGCAATAAGGATGTTGTTTTAAGGGATTTCTTCTGTCAGCACACAACAATTAACATTTCTGTGCTAAAAGATATACCTTAATTACCAGAGATCATAACTTAGCTAACATTATGTCTGACATTTTTTACAGTGTACTGTCAAAGGCATAGTAAAATCACAGTAAGCACTGAATCAAAGTAAAAAATTCATTGGAAAACTTGTCTGTTTGAACAAAAAATATCTAAAGAAACTGGCACATGGCTTGGACAGGAATGAGAACGTTGGCCATACACAAAATTATACAGAAACCCCTAGAATGGGTTGAATTGAGCAGAAATGTAATTAAGCTGTGTGCAGAGCTACAGCAGAACATGGAGCAGTATGGGGGCATTAAGAGAGCAAACAGCATGCTAATCTGACACAGTGGGGTGTGTAGGCATCCTGCGTCCTCCAAAAGGAAGCAGGGAGGAAAATAATTAGATGTTTAACACCCCCACAGCAGCATGCCACAATGGCTCCTGCAAATGCACAAATTGCAGCCATGTCCATCAGTGCACTAGCCGCTTGCTGCGGGATCAGAGCTCAGTGCTCGGGGTACTTCTGAGCCGGCGACTGGCGGGGTACGGTCTGGAGAGGCATTCAGAAAAGGCTGTCGGGTTTAATTTATGCATTTACATCCCACACGGGAAATGGCGGCCACGCAACGTAGGGCCTTGAGTAGCCTGAAGAGTGGTTTATCACCCATCTCAACCAGGTCTGCCAGGGACAGTAGGAAACATCAGTCAACTGTCAAACCCAGACGCACGTTGAAAACGGATCATTATGCTGTGCAGATACTTAGCATCCCTGGAGCACTTAGAGTATAAAATTGTTAAGTACTGAATGAACGCTACAGGAATGTTTGTATATATATTTGTCCTCACATAACTGAGGGACAGATTCATAATGTTTTTCTTTCACTTACCAGGCGAACCACCAAACATGACTCATAATAAATTTCGTTTCAACAGATCTGAATGTCCGTGTTCATGGGAGAGAAAAAAAAAAAATAAAATAAAAACACACAAAACATCTCTTGAAGCCAGGCTATGAACTTAGGTTGACAAGTAGGGAAGACGTTTACCCATTTATATGAAACCATCCTCTTCCAGCAAGTGCTATTGATTCATAGGCGAACCAATAACGTTGCCGTTTTCCCCAGTGACATTTACAGTGTCAAAACAATTGGCACGGCAACCTAAACACCAGCTCCCACAAAAACCCTCTAAATGCACAAACTGAGCACAGATTAGATGGCTTAATCAGCATATAACTATTAAATCCAAGAGGCCTGACTAGTACTTGACTGGGTCCCAGAAAAGACTATATCCAGCTAGGCCTCTGCTGAACAACAGTAAGCACTGTGCGTGTGGGCCTTGTATTTTCAGGGCTGTATCTTAGAGTTCCACTCTATTATCCATCAAGTTTAGGCACACAAGCTATCTTGCCCGCCTTCATACTTGATTAATTATCCTCTGTTCAAATGCAAAATCAGACTCTACCCAGAAAAAAACTAGAAAGTGCTACATTTAGGCAACGTGAGGTCAAGGTTTCATCACACTGTGTGCTGGGATTTAGAATCCAATTACCAGAGCCCTTTCAAAGAAGTTATTTTATTTATGGAGCTAGGCTGTATTTTTGTTTAAAATGATAATTAGCATGCATGATATTAAAAGAGATGCCAGTGTAACTTGCATCACCTGTCATGATTTTTTACACTGCTAGTAACCTTAGCCGATAGCTACTCAGTAGTACACCTGCTCTGCCAATGCATGCTAGCTACCTCCCCCCATGCATCTTTCGCTAAGCATTCATTTGAGTGCCAGTGTTGTCTTTCTTCTTTGGGTGCAATTTTTCCTGATATAGAGATGACCCATCTGATAGTCTTTCTATGTTCAGTGATTCCTGGCCGCTCTGGGGCAAATGGCTGTGCTCCTGCTCCGTGAGATGAACTACCAGCGATCAGCCGTAAAAAAGCTCCTTCACACTCCACACTGCCCACTCAAATATTTCATCGATTAACAGATTACCCCCATAAAACCTAAAGAGATATGAAGACTAAAGAACACAGCATAACTCATGCTTTACATACAGTGGCTTGCAAAATTAATCAATCCCCCATAAAGTATTCAGATTCGCCTGAATTACAAATTCACGCATGGACATTCCCTTCATGTCAGTATTTTTTATAACTCGTAGTCTCTCACAGTAAAGTTTCAAATTCAAAATCAATTATTTGTCAGAAAATCTTTTAAAGGAAATGAAAAACTAAAAAATCTATAGATGTACATATATACACTATATATAACACAATTTCTTTTTTTATTGGAATTTCAAATGGCATTTCATTTAATTTCATTATATGTCGGAGACTGTCTTTTTTATATTTACATTCTACCAAGATAACCCTTCCATAGAAAATCCAGTCTGAATTGCTGTAAAGGCTACATTACCCGAATACCTAAAGCAAGATTAAAGCCTCACAAAGTCAGGAAAAGGAGATCAACACAATATGGAAACAACACACAATAACGCGAGTCCTTGACTAATTCTCAAATGTATGTGTGCACCTTGCACACTATAGCACATGTTAAATAAGCATATATGCAACAAGATTCTGTGGAAAAAATGAACTAACATTTATAGAGTATTGGTGTTACTATACTACCATAATTAAAATGTTTTGGTTCTGCTCAAATTTTCACGTCGGTTTTTTCAAAGGGTCCCAGATCAATTTGAAGATCTGGAAGAGTATTAAATTGTTATCTTGCCAAAATATGCTTGGTGATTCATTTCATCACACGCAGGTACTTTGGGTACAAATTAAAACTGTATATCATTCACATAATGTAGTTGTGTTGTGATCCTGGAATTATGGAGGACAGAGAATAATTTGTCTTGAGAAAGAGGGTGTGAAATAGATATTGTACACTATTAAACCATTAACTTTACTAATGGGTGAATTCATCCATGTGCCAATAAAACCGCAATCTGTTTTTGATGTCAGTGAATCAGCATAGCTGGTAAAATCCAAGTTTGGCATGTGATGCACATTCAAGGACAACAAACATTTATTGAATGCTTGCTTTTCAATTTGTCCTAACTTTTGTCTTTCATTCATCTTCATTATCAATCAACATAACAAACTATGATGCAGAATATTGTTTTGTGTGCATTAAAAGTGTTTGTATTACTTAATACAGATAGTAAAGATGGAATTCACTTACATAATAACATTTTATTACTGATTTTTAACTATATCCATCCATTCATCCATCCATCCATCCATCCATCTGGTTAAATATAAACAATGCACTATATTATAAAACAGAATAACAATTCACTGTAATGAAATATATACAAAGGAATCTCTGGGATGGAGGCTTAAGTAACTAAAACTAATGTAAAATTTAAGAATGTAGTTTTACACCCTAGTGAAGATCTTGCTATGAAGCATAAATGAAGTATACTTTTGGTGACACATTTCTTAAAAGAAACAGGCAGAAAAAAAACAAAATTCTGACAGAATGTATACACCCCCCACAAGTCAATCGGCATCAACCAAAGCAGAAATTAATCTATTTGAATTTAAAACCAACCTGACTGTCAGGCAGGTAGACGAACTGAAAGAAACGTATTTTCATGGCTGACTTGGTTATTGAGTGTTCACTCCCACCAAGTCGGCGGTAAAAGCTTGGAAGCAGCACCTAGGATGCACTTTGCAGCTCATATTGCTGCAATTCATCATGCTGTGGCGTTTGCATTGAATGATGCAGGGTTTACAGTTTCAGTGGAGAAAGCCACTTACAGGGGGAGATAAATAGCAAACAATACATACAACACTACCAGCATGGGTTATTGCATTCTAGGCTTTTGAACTACAAAGATGGCGCTCAAGTCACAAATTATAAGAATTCCATTCTATTCCCATTCATCACTCCACTCCATAAATGATCTCATCATCATAGTGACCGGGCAGGAAGGACTTTGTTTATAATCAGTTTCCACCGGCATCAAGGTCAAATGTTGCTCAGATCTCTACTGACCATAACACATTTTAAACATCCGGTGTGGTCCCAAGGCAAATGTGCAGCCAGAAGTACTACACTTCCTGCTATGAATGGTCTAACATGTACTTATCCAGCATCCTTAACACAGCTAGTCACTGGCACGCAAAATGATACAAGCACCTTTTTGCAATATCATTTCTGTTTGTGATGGTTACATGGTCGTATTCAAATCATTTTAATTTTAGAATGTGATATTGCTGAATGCAAAATACAGCAGAAATTAATTAATCAGGAAATCATCTCAGTGGAAATACAGGACATAATCATAATACGCAACTTTAAATGCCCTTAAAATTTTAAATATGCCAAAATAATATACAAGTAAAGGTACATATAGCTGTAACAGCTTATTGGTTCTGGGAGCTACAGTTTATTTC
Source organism: Gymnarchus niloticus (assembly GCA_009936485.2). Lineage (NCBI taxonomy): Eukaryota > Metazoa > Chordata > Actinopteri > Osteoglossiformes > Gymnarchidae > Gymnarchus > Gymnarchus niloticus. The sequence goes on from JAACJT020000075.1 coordinate 7,986,744, forward strand.
TTTATTCTTTCATATACAAAAAAATCCCAGATGCAGACAAAAAGAATACAGACAACTCAGCAGACAACCCTATCTGATTCCTCTCCTCAGAAGTTCTTTGATCATTACTCTGAGGAATGCTTTGTTTTGCATTGGTCCGAGTGTCTTTTAAATGAAGATAGAAATGAGTATGAATCGTCTGCAGAAACATCGTAGTTGTGATTTTGTAAACTGGAAAGTCTTTGCTATTCTGCTTACTCCCCTAAATATATGAGTGCATGAATGTGAGTACTTGTTGAATGTGAGGTGTCTTCCCTTGTCCTCTCTTGAGGTCTGGGTCTTCATCGGGTCTGGAATTTTACCAGACAGAACGTACTGGGACCGCTGGGACATTATACCCTGTCCTTAAGTTTGTGAGAATATTCACAGGAAGAAGACAGATGACCCAGAAAAGCTGTGCAATGTCACTCTGGAAAGGCAAAGGAGATGGCAAGAAGTTCACATAAAATATGTGATATGGTCAATTTGATATGACCATCCTATCTTTTAGGAGCACAGACCAGCAGATGTCCTCACCTTCTAATGATACCATAATGTTCTCTTTCTTAAACTGCTGCTGCTCATAATTCCTGACCCTTGACAGTCCTGTTCTTCCACTACATTTGGCTTTATATTAATACATTGAAAATGCAATTCTTATGTCAATCAAATATGAACGACATCACCACGAGCTGCGGTATCTCTTTTTTATGATTAAATTGCTAGAAAAGATTTTTTTCCCATTAAGTTTATTTCTGTTACATCTTTAATGAGACCTACATTTATCTCCTGCCCAAAGAATATCTTGAGAAGGGGGGTGGGGGGATGGGACATGAATCTATCTGAAGGGAAGGCCCTTGGTTTAAAGTCTCAATTATATAAAACGCACATGGCGCACAATGCACAGATCATCATTGTGCTATCCTGACATTAGTTAACGTATCAACTTGTTGATTTCTTTCTGCTCTCTACCGCTTCAGGTTAAAACGAACACATGAAAGGCATTTTTAAAAATATTTTCACCAAACATTATTATTATTGTCACCGAGGACAAAGTCAGGAGTGGGAGAAGATCAAAGTGTGCTATAACGGTGGCCTCTGGCAGTATAAGTTGAGTCGGAGAGGTGAAGGACACTCTTTCTGGAACACCCAGGCTTTGTTCACACAGTCTTTGAAGCAAACTTCATGTCCTAATTCAACTTGTCACACTTGGTTGGGTTCCTCTTCCTATTGTTCTCCTTTCCCACTCTTTTTTTTGCTGTTTTTTTTTTTTTTTTCTGTTTTCGCAAGCATGTGGAGATCATAGGAAGGATTCATTCAAGTTTTCTCAAGGCACTTCTTGTTCCTTGAACATTCTTAACAAAAAATAAAATGCCATTTCTATAAAATGAAAAGAAAGTCATAACATAGGTCCGTTTTTATTTCTCTTCTCTTCCAATGCCACATACACTGTGCCATATAAAAATCAGTGACGGATGAACCTTGTGTATTCCTTCAATCATATAAATGCAGACCTCCGTGGCAAACTGAATGTGCTTTTTTTTGCAAAATAAAAAAATAAAATGCCCAACACAGTAACTGAGCTGGATGTGCATGTACTATATGGAAACACAAAGCAGAAAGATGAATCTGGGTGTTGGATTAGCCTATACAGGTGAAAGGTAGTGATGAGAGAAATGAAGATTCAAAGCCTGTGGTGGGTGGGAGTATCCTAAACGAACCAATCAATGCAAGTACTAAACGTGGCTTCAAAATGGTGGGTGGGAGTATCCTGAATGAACCAATCAATGCAAGTGCTAAATGAGGCTTCAAAACCCATGGTGTGTGGGAGTATCCTGAATGAACCAATCAATGCAAGTGCTAAATGAGGCTTCAAAAACCTGTGGTGGGTGGGAGTATCATAAACCAACCAATCAATGCTGGTGCTAAATGAGGCTTCAAAATCCATGTTGGGTGGGAGTATCCTGAACTAACCAATCAATGCTGGTTCTAAGAGAGGCTTCAGAATCCATGGTGGGTAGGAATATTCTGAACTTCCAATCATTTGTCCCATCACTGGTGAAAGAGTTTGAAATGCTTCAGGTCATTGTGTCAGAGAAATGCTATATTATGCTGTACATCTAAAATCTCCTTAAACTCAATACATTTCATTAAAACTGAGACACATTGCCAAAATTAAACCATCTGGTTTTTAGTTTCCGTATTCAATGAATACTTGGAGTAAAAAAAAAAAAAAAAATTAATATACACAATATTCCCAAAGCTTATACGTAAAAAAAAAAAAAGTATTACAAGAAGCGTTTAATGCAGAGTAGTTAACTCTAATAATATTCTGTGATTTCCAGGTACTTCAGTACTTTTTACAAAAATCTTCAAAATTTACTATTGGAATTGCACATTATTCTATAATTTCTACAGTACATAGTAGATCACATGATATTAGTGATATCAGCATTCGTTCCTGTGGGCTGTAGTGTATTCGTCTTTCACATTAACTAATTTCCACAAATAAATGATGCTTAATTGAGCGGATAATTGTTTCATTTTAAATGCAGCAAAACAAAACTGCTATTGCTTCAGATGATTCATCAAAGATGTGACAGATTATGTTATATTTACAAAAATATGTCCTTAACTATTTTCTGAAAGTAATTTTTATAGAGAAGTAGCCTGATTAAAATCTTACAAGGACTTTGGTACGTGAAGGTACACACTGCTCCATATGAAGATGAGTTTTAGTACTACTGTCCTACAAAGCACAAAATACAAAATGATATATATGTAACCTGCTAACTGAAAAAAACACGATTCATGGGGGTCCCAGGAATGTAACCCATTGCTACTGAGATCAGCGAAAACTTAAAAAATCTTTGTCCGCTGTGACTGAATTGGACTTTACTGTCATATTTCTTGTAAGGAGTCTAACAACTTCTGGTAGTTCCAAGAGACGTAATATAGGAAGTTCGCTCTTGAAGGAGAAGCCACCCAGATAAAACGGAATGAAAGGCATTTTTAAACACAACATGACAGAAAATTGAAAGGCTGTCATAAATGACTGATAACAAATGAAGGCCACTTCCAGTCCCTGTCACCGGGTGGCCTTGCGCAAGGTGACACCGAACTGAGAAACTTAATTGAGCTGAAAGGCAAAAACGAACTTGACTCGTCATTTTTTTCAACTCTTTTTTAAATAAGCACATTTGGGAGACATCAACATAATTATTACCCAATATTTTACTTTACGGTGATATAATGTATTCTTACAATGTCCTAAATTCATTGTTCTCATTATTTTCGAGTTCTGTCTAAATGGTGTGCAGATCACTTTAATTTTGTCATGTCCATGCTAATGCAGGATACTAATGCCACTCAAATCCTCTATCATTTCCATACGCCTTGGCCAGACAGTAAATATTTAGTAAATATTTAGGAGAGAAGACTCAATACGGTGTGTTTAATGAATCAATTTAGAACATACACAGTAATTTTGCAGATTTAACAGTGTCTTCCTGCTATTTGAATGTGTCATGAAGCTCCATTTCACGTAGCGGTGTCTTTCACTGAATATGAGTGTCAATTGCACATTATTATGCTGTAGTAGTCCCCAGCTTTACGGCTGTCGTGGAGGCAGATAAACTTTTGACATGTTCTGTATGCTTAATATGTGCACAAAATGGCAAACAGATCTTTGGCATACCTCTAATTGGCATTTCTCATGCAGGGCAAAACTTTAGATGGAGGTGAGAGCGAGCAAGTAAGATTAGAGTGGAGAGAGAGACAGGAAGGCCTCCTGACAGCTGGCATGACAGGGCTGGAGAGAAAATGATTTCACATGCAGAATTCTGGGAAGAAGTCATGTCAGCGTTGATATAAGACTTAACTGACACTCATCTCTTACACCTGGATACCCCTCAGTCAACTAAAGCATTAAAAGGCAGTAAAAGGCGAGGGTGTCATTCCGTCTAATTCCTTTGTAATATTCTTCTAAAATATTTCACACAGCTGAAACCCAGGACAATTATAACTGATTCTGTTCACTGGCCAGAGCAGCCCTAACTCTACATCTTTAGTCTTGTGAAAATGTGCCAGGTCAAAACAGGTACGGCAAACATTTCCTTTCTTTAGCCACTTACCCAATACAGTGTTGCTCGAGTCCTGGAGTCTGTCCCAGGGAATGGGACACCTTGAACAGGATGCCCACACAATCAGTACCGAAGGAACTTTTTAATACACACTAATTCACCCAAGTGCATGTTTTGGGACTTTGAGAGGATTGCCCAGAGGAGGTCATAGACACAAATGGGGAGTACATGCAAATCCCCAACCCCCCCCCTTCCTCCACACACACACACACACACACACACACACAGAGCAGGGGACCAATGGACAACTCCATACTTGGTGGTATAAGGCCACAGCACTACACACCGAGTCATCCTGATACACAGTCCCTTCCTGTATTTTTTTAACCACTAAATGTTTCTGAGTAGACAGAGATTTCATTCCACCACAAATTCATGGTATGACACGTAGATTTTGTGCTTTTGATAGTAGCTGAATAATGGAGACGTCTGCTGTAGAAAGAAGATTACCTGCTTTTTCCCAAGGAGGATTTCAATCCAGGTGCATGACCTTGACAGTGCAGCTATTCCAGAGGCTGGACCAGAAAGATGAGAAGCTTAACGGTATTTGCAGGGCATATGAGGGCAAAACATGTAATATTCTGATGGATGATATTAAGGTAATTGTATGAATAGTCAGGCGGTCCTGCTGGCTTCCATGTTTAGCTGAACATACAAAAACCGACATAGGGACAAGAGTTTTACATTATTTAGAGAGAACAGTAATTATTAATATGAAGAAATTGTTGAAGTCAGCCTATAGAAACGATTTAGTGCTTCCCCCTTCTCTTGCAAAGCACCATCTGACAGGCAGAGAAAGATTTATTTTATCTTTGTTTCAGCTTGATATGTTGGGTAATGCTTTAAAGCCCCAGCATCAGCTTGGGGTAGAATGGAAATAATATGTTTTCCTCATTTCTTTCAACAGATGAGGCATCCATCTTCTAATCGGCCATGAACCATGGGAGGAATGGCTCGCCCAAGCTCAGACAATATACTGTGATTCCAAGGCTTTTTTTTTAATAAGTATGATAAATGAGGAGTGGGGAGCACGTCGAGAGTAAGTCAGAGAAGGACTGAGGTAATTGTGACGCATTTCGTGTTCAGAGACAGCCCCACAACTCATGTAACCGTAGCCTCTGCAAACACTGTCTGTCTTTTTTTTTCCTGATTGGGAAAGTGGCTGCAAAGGCCATATTTGTTGAGATTGACAAGAAAGTTGGATGGATTGAGAAAGGGTCTGAAAATGGAACTGGTCCAAATTATTCTGATTGTGCCACTAGGGCGTGGAGCCCTAAAATACAAATGGTTAATGCATCACCACCAAGGCATTTAGATGCTGGGAGACACATGCTGACCTCCAGATCCCCTGCTGCAGGAAGGAGCTGGCGAAAGGTCACGATGCATATATAAACACCCCTTCCTAGCAGGGAGATGGCACCATGTGCAAGCCATCGTTGTGAGCGGAAATAGGGTGCCGCCTTTGCCTGAGGACACAGCACCAGGAGGTAAGACCAGGCACTTCCCCAGGTGCCATGATGGTGCCGGGGTGCCAGCTTTCGAAGAAATCGCCGCAAACTCAAAACAATGACAAGGAAACCAATGCAAATGAAAACTGATGTAAGCCTGGCAGTGTGAGCACAATGCCTTGGTTACCGCCTGTGATACATCACTTCACTTTGACAACTTCTTATTAAAAGGTTAAAATTGTTATTAAGGAGAACAGCCATCTTATGAACAAATTCTTCAAAGAATCAGTTAAATGCAAACAACTGAAATGTACACATGGTTTATGAAATTAAACTTTTAAAATATTTTAAATTCACCTCTGTGATTAAAGCACAAGGGGAGCTACTGATCTCAGAAGATCTGAGAATTTAAAATGGACCGAGACTTGAGTGCTGGCTATTTCTGCACTGTTGCTGATCTTTTTTTGCTTCCAGGACCCTATCTGCATTGGTCCAATGCCCAGGAATCACAGGAACAGAAAACATGTGTTGCATGCACATTAATATTACTTGTAATCTTTGGTCAATGGATCTGACAGGCATGAAGAATGCGTTCCCTCTCTCTCTGCTGGTCTCTTGACAATTTCTTCTCCTGCCCAAATGTTTTAATTTAGTGCTTTCTATCTCCGTAAAATGTGAACCTGCTGCATCCTGAAGTTAAATTATATTAACCATGTCACAACCTTAAGGCAACAGAATAAATGCCTTCACCACAACAGTACATGTTAAGGTACGTGGACAGCTAATCAACAATTACCTCTGTAATTGTTAACATATGGCTAGATCACCTTTAATTCGACTGATGGGGCAGAGAATGTCAATGTAGCTATTCTGGCAACATAAATAATTTAATGTACACTTCAACTGTGAGTTACGGGTTTAACCTCAGATTTAATGCAGCATGTTAGACTCACAGCCAGAGGACACATTACTGAATAAAATGGCTTGATAGCTGAGAGGGATTTAATGGGCAAAACAGTCTTACTGCAAGTACAAAATAAAAAAATCCAGGTTAATAACAGTACAGTAATTATGGACAGGGAACAGTACTGTCTGTTGGGGATGTCTCAAAGTCTTTTAATAATTTGTGTTATGATTGGGTGAGTTTATGTAAAATCTCCTGTTACAGAAAGAGAGGCACAGTATTACATTAAATTAAAATAGTAGTGCTTGCCTCCCTGCGTTGCGCTGTTTGTGGACAAATATCACAACTTAATGAGTTGATGTGAATGGGCCTACGAGGAGAACGTTGGCCCTGCAGGGAAGCCCACTTCTCAAGCACTAACCTACATTATGACAGGCCAGGCTGGAGAAAAGCCAGTGCAGACTCTATCGGCTGCCAGCGATTGTTTCAGACAGGCTCAGGCAATCTCTGCATGCCGGCTCTGCTTTATTAGGCTCAGGCAGAAGAACCACATCCACTCCTCCTGCAGCCTGCCTCAAATCTCCAAACACCAGCGACACAACTGCCTGTTTACTCTACTCGTGTATACTAAACTGAGTGCACAGCATTGATGTTCAGAGTGAGCCACAATGAATGCTGTCATGACGGAAATAATTTGATACTCTTTATAGAGACAAGTAATATATCATGACAGCAACATGTTAATTGGGGTGTACTACGAAATGAGTTTATTAGCTTAGCCAGATTCATTAAGGCTTACTTCCAACAAATTGTAACTCACAATCATTGTGCAATTTACCACTGATTCTGGCAGCGAGGGCTAGTTGACCTGGCTCAATCAAGTTAACTTTGGCAAAACTTGCTTTGTAGTACACCCCAAATATCTGTAGTAAGCTATGCGTAAATGTGTTTGCTAAGCAATTTGAACAACAAGAAAAACGACAACAATAATAGTATCGACATTGTGGCAGTTAATTTAGATTGTTTAGCCATAGATTCAATCGTCAAAAATAGGTTTGTCTTTCACCAGGATAGTGTGAAAGGCTGCAAGAACATCAGGCAATTAACCCTAACTCAGTTGCTGAGTAGCACAGAAGCACAAACAACATTTACAAGGAAAAGTTTTCATGATGTCAGAATTGGGCTTGGCTAGTGTCAGACAGTATGAAAGAGATGAGATTTGACTTAAACTTGAATTGACCATAAGCAAAGGAGCCGGAGTGGCCCTACCTGGCAAAAATTTGACCATTGGGAGCCATCATGAAAGCTGCACCTGTCTTACATAAGCATGGTGAAGTAGCCTGGACAATTGGATATCTCTTTGGATTCTCAGTCTGGGTAATCGCTATATTGCCAGTTGCCCTGTAAAGAATAGCTTTGATGTACTTTAAGCTCAGATGTGCCTTAGGGCTCATCTAAGCTATGCTCCGTTGAATGTAGCAAATATGAAAAGTTCTTGCAGTCTCTCAAGTGCTCCGATAAAAATGCAGCACGCGTAATAATGTGGAAGTCACAGCTGAAGAAGAGCTATTTATACATGCACTTTTTACGGACAGGTCGGTGCCATTCTGGATCCTGATGAGGGTTGGATACAGAGGCCCGGTGATGCGTGGTGAATGTGCCTGAGCGTGAGATGTATGGCCTTCTCCTATTTAACAATAGGCTTGAGTACATGGGAGATGTGTTTATCCAGTGGAGATGAAACATGGCTTTTAAAATCCACACAGGCACTTAATTCCTAAGAGGTGCATTTAAATTTAAATGCATTGGGTACATTGTGAGGTCGCAGGCAATTTTACACCAATTGTTGTACCTCGTAGATTAAAAAAGTCCTCAAATGGATGCACCTATAATTATAAAGAAAGATGACATATAACTTCGTGACACGACCATCAACAAATACAAAGCACGCATAAATCTGCATTGAATCAAACCTCGCATGCCATGTGCATGATTTATTATTGACAAAATCTTAATCATACATGTGGTGTGGTGTCAGAGGACTTTTAAGGCTTTTTTTTTTCCTTTTCTGAAATCCACCTTAAATTCTTGAGTGAATCATACGAGTACATTCGGTTTCACGTTTGTATTCCCTTGCTTTGTTGACGTCACTTCAACGTCTAAGGTCAATGTGTATGATCAGCCGTCAGTCGAGAAGTTCATTTTAAAATGTAGCAATCAAAGTAAATTATGCTAATAAGCATATTATGCAACTGTCTTAATTTTCAAACTTCCTTTCATTCTGTTAGTTTGTCCTCCCATTTATTTGTATTCCACTGAATCCCCCAAACTAGGAATTTTGCTTTAAACTTTAAGCAAGTTGTGACTCAGACACTAAGACTGAAGGTGATTCTATAAAAAAATTTTTTAGATGGTTTTGAAGATTGAAGAAGAGATTTTTAAAATAGCATAAAAGAAGGAACAACTGATTTACATTTAGTTTTCATTTTTATCGATAGTGCTGTAATAGTTTTGGAAATTTTCATAATTGGGGAATTTTAACTAATGTTCAACCCCCATGGCTTTTAGGAGAGATTGTTTACTTCTGAGCTTTCCTCTGTAGAATTGAGTAAATTAAGAGCAATGGGTATGTGGGAGTCAGCACATATTAATTAATGACTGCCAAACCAGTAAGGAAATGTTCAGTTCTGTGGAGAGTATTTCGTGCTGTTTGTAAATACTCTAGTTCCAGGAGTATACTCATAACAATAACACTGTTTGAAAGTGCTGGCATACCCTATATATATTTATATATATGTATATATATATTTGTTGCTAAAAAAAAATCTGAAACTTGCTTGAGTCCTACATCTTTTCAATCAAGTCTAGATGCCATTTTGTGGAATTGCGACTTCGGCTACTCACTCACAGAAGTGTGAATTTCCTGAGAAGTCAGCAGTACTGTTTGCAAAGCAGTGATGTGAACTTTTTCACTTGTTAACAGACAGAACTTTCCACCTCCTGCCTGGCGTGCCTTTTTCAGACGGACTATGCTGATGATCTGTTCCAGGCCTCATTTGCAGACTGAAGATGGTCACCTCTGCTCACCTGAACTGACCGTGTCGGTGCTACAATGTATGGACCTCATGCATATAATCTTCTGCCAATTGAACCACACCTGCTTATTTCTTGACTTTTTATTTATGTGTTAAAGTCATGCCAAATAGGTGGCTATAGTAATTTTATATTCTAAAAATCTTGTCCTGCAGACAGTTTTTCCCAAAGCTACTTAGTGCTACACCTCCCTGCCACCTAACACCCTACTGGCCATGGCAAGGGTTTTTGCTCTTTTGGTTCTCATTTTTAGACTTGTTAAAATCCATCTACTTTTCTGTGATGCTTGAAAGGCAAGTTGCACAATAGCTAAAAATGCAATTCCTTCATTAAATTGGTTGAATACTAAAAAGCAACAGCATGCAGACCATTATGATCCATTACAACCTTAAGTTCTAGGCTGCCTTCTTTCTGGCAAACTCCGTGACAGATTTATTATGGTAGAAATGAACCTCAGGGGTGTTCCAGAGGTAAATCAACCGTTAACTGAAAGGCAACCACAGTTCACAGGGACTTTAGGATCCTAGAGCCTTGCTTGACTCCTCAGTCAAGTTCTTAACTTTTGTAACTGGCTTTCATTCACTTGGCCTCCTCGTACACTGCAGCTCACAATATTTAAACGGGTGCTGGCTGGGCACATGCCACATCCCTCTGCTGCCATCCAAGGGCCTCCTGAGATGCCCTGGTTGATTTAATAGTTTCACTTAAGCCGTTTAATGCTTTAATCTAATGCTGATGCTTTACTCTAAATCAAGCTGCAACTTTAACCAGTCGAGCATTTTACTGAAACTCTTTAGGTCATGCACCTTGGTAGAGTGACCTATAGGTCAGCCCCAGATAGCCCCGATAAGCTTCAGGTTACGTGTTCTTAACCATTGTTATCCCACCAGTGACAATTCTGATTGACACCTGTGAAAGGCGTGGCCACCATCAACTAAGCACTTCTTCATTTTGTTCGAGCGAGTGGTGACTGATGCACATGCAACACTTGAAAGTTGTTTTGTGAATTATTAGGCCTACATGCTGTTTGAACTCCATTGGAGAAGCACTACAAATGTTCTCTGAATCACAGCTAATCTTACATTTTATACACATTTACATGTACATGCACAGATATGTGTACTAGATATACATATGTATGTAGGGACATGGGTGAATGGTGGATGAGTGAGCAGCACTCAAACCTTCAGGGTTGGTGGTTGGAATAGCACTCTGTGTCTTGGCATGTGTGTGCCGAATTTGCATGTTCTCCACGTGTTGCGTGGGTTTCCTCCCACAGATTTTCAGTGAGGCTAATCGATATCCATAAATTTCCCATAACGCATGATTGTGTGTGTAGGTGCCCTGTGATGCACTGGCACCCCATCCAGTGGGTACCCCAGCGTTGTATCTGGTGATGCACTGGCACCCCATCCAGTGGGTACCCCAGCGTTGTATCTGGTGATGCACTGGCATCTCATCCAGTGGGTACCCCAGCGTTGTATCTGGTGATGCACTGGCATCTCATCCAGTGGGTACCCCAGCCTTGTGCCCGGTGATGCACTGGCACCCCGTCCAGTGCGTACCCCAGCCTTGTATCTGGTGATGCACTGGCATCTCATCCATAGTGTAGCCCAGCCATGTGATGGACTGGCATCTCATCCATAGTGTACCCCAGCCTTGTGCCCGGTGATGCACTGGCACCCCATCCAGTGGGTACCCCAGCCGTGTATCTGGTGATGCACTGGCATCTCATCCATAGTGTAGCCCAGCCTTGCACCCTGAGCTGCCTGGGATCAGGATATGTGGCTGGAAGTTGAAAGGGCAGAAACTTCCTTCCTTAGTCCAAAAAAATGCAGTTGGGTGAACGAGTGACCCGTAATTTTCCATGATGTGTGTCCTGTGATTGGCTGCCATCCAGGTAAGACAGCAACCAGACCTACTGCAACTCTGCATTGAATAAGTGGTTCAAGAAGACGCTGATGCTGATAATTTTTTTAATTAATTGTTAAATTCTCTTTATTATGCAATTTATTAGCTGGTTGATTGACTTTTTATTTTGTTATTTCCATGAAACACTGAATGTATGAATATGTACAGAGGGCAATCTCACAACAACTATCACTTAAATCAATTTTCCTGTATCTATTTAAGAAACCTTTTACATATTTACATTTAAAATTCAAACTACAGTAACAAACCCACTTGACAATTCAGATGACTTGCAAACATAATTTAAATATCAATGTACCTATATATTTTTGCATAAACACATGATAGAAAAAATATGGAGAAGGGACTTTTTCAGTTAATTATCAATAAAAGATGTTATGCATAATGTCAATGAAATGTCTGATGAGTGTGTATATTTGTATACCCTCATTATCTATGCCTGGCAGTGAAAATGGTAACATTATCACACCAAGTGTTTAAGTCTGTTTTATAATCATGGTCGACTAGGCTACTTGTTAGTTCAAAAACAATACATTGTACAGACAACACAAGCTGTTGGGTGCCAAGCCAGAAGTTGATTTCCTGTACTTCCAGTGTGCCACATACATGTTAGGTAGTTCAGAAGGTAGCACTGCAGCTTGACACCTTCAGGGTTGGAGGGATTGAATCCCACTGCTCAGACTGTGTGTAGGGTTTGCATGTTCCTGTCAGATTTCCTCCTTCCCCCTAAAACATGCTGTTTGGTGAATTGACTTCTCTAAATTGCCCATCGCGTGTGTGCCCTGTGGCAGACTGGGATCCAGCCTAGGGAGTACTACTGCCTTTGGTCCTGGGCTGCCTGGGACAGCATTGAGGCTGACCATCACCTTGTACTCTACCACTATAATAATAATATACGTACGTACGTGCCTGTTATCACAAGTAGTTTTTTAAAAACTAAAAATCACAGGTACTCAAAAACGTTTATAGAAGCTTATATGAGCAAAACCATTCAAAACAGAGCAATAATATATAATAAAAAAAGCAATCGTGCAATCTTCACTCAATACTCTTTCAGCTCTACTTTCTCTGCCAACTGAAATGCAGAGACAGACATTTATATTTAGTGTATCCAGTCACACGGCCACACATGGTGAGTTCTCTGTTTCCCCTGACAACTAATAGTACATTGATATTTTGAGACACTAAAGAGTATTAGGGGCCAATACCCCTACAATTTTGCTTGTGTATTAGGCTATCCCCCAATTTCAGAATAATCACACTGTCTGCCTTGTAATGGCCGTTGTAATGACTGAAGTGACTGAGGTTCTACCTGAGATGAAAATATGCACATTTAAAAATATGTTTCTCAATCATCAAAATAGTTTCACAGGCAAATCTATGTGCATTTAGTGCAAAATTTTAAAACATTAAGTTACGCAGAAAGGAGCATTTATGCAAATGAAATAGAATGGTAAAATAATAAAAGAACAAAAATCATTCACTCATTATTTTGGCTCTGTTTCACCATATGTCACACAAATATATTGTTGTCGTGACCAAAAAAAAAAATCTGCAACACAAACTGATGGTGTATCCTAGCAATTTAAATCTCAACCCCAGCTTGGAAAAGTTTCTCCTTTAAAATTTAGCAAGGTTTTATTACTTGCTGATGCATATTCATTCTCTTCCCTGACGGAGGCCACTGATTCCAGAGGTTCTCTTATATGGAATCAGGAGTAGACTTTGACCTTTCACCCTCCCCAAAAGGTTGCATTTTGGTATCTAGTGCCACTGTCCCACAGCGTAGAAAAGAGGCAGTGTGGAGGTCACTCACAATCTATAGGATTGCTTTAAGTTTTCGTACAAAACTGCGAGGAGCATTGATGTCTCTGTTTTTGTTTTTCAATTCTCTAAGACTCTTTAGAAAAAAATAAAAACAACGAACATGCATATACAGTACTATTGAGAAAAATCTGGATAAGATCTGATTTCTACAAAATTCAATTCCATAAACATTGAGGCAAACAAAAAAAGAAAACAAACAATCTAGTTAGTGTTCGTTTCATATTTCAGTGATATTTTACTATTGGCCAAATAAAATTCTACCACTGACAAAGGTTTTTATTGGGATGCAGAGTATACATCAGTGTATGACATTTCCATCCATCCATGGCATGGGTGTACCAAGTCTGGGGTACACCCTGGATGGCCTGCCAGGACATCACAGGGCACAGGCACACACAATCATGCACAAAGTCACAACAGTGTGTTATAATTACAAAATTAAAATGAAAAACTACATACTGTGTGCTTACATTTGTAAGGAAGGAACGTAGCCAGAATAGATGTTGTAGCCAGCTTCAACAATATACAAGCTGTAAAAGACTTCTGGAATATATGCTGAAAAGCCTCAGTAAGATCACATATAGTGCAGATTTCTCAAAATTCTTCAGCAAAGCTTTTCAGTGTTGTAGCTAAGGGCATGGATTTGCAACCTGAATCTTGCCAGTTCAAGCAAGGTACTTAAGCTAAATTGCCACAGTAAACGTTTAAAAGTCTAAGCTGCTTTGGGGGAAAACAGAGAAACGTCGACAAGCAAGAAAAGCTTTTGTCAGGTGTGATTTGTGTTTTCCAAGACCAATAATTTGGATGCCCCCTATTAGCACAGCAGTGCGGAGCACTCATCCAAGATAAGTTGTACTATATCATTTTGTCCATTTTGTATCATTTTGTAAGGTTTCTGTTATAGAAACATTAGTTCATACCAACTGTCTGCTGCACATAAGAGTGTAACTTCTTTTCAACACCTAACAGAGAAGTCACTATGCAAAAAGTGCCATTCTATAACCAGAGGAAGCAGGACAGAAATGATTTATGATGTCCCTCTGTCTGATTTGAGTTCATTAAGTCACTGTCTGTTTGTAATAGCCAGGCAAAAAATGAAGGCACTGAAGATGAGAACTTTCAGTTCAGCATCATTAGGGAAAGAGATTGGCTCTTTGTAGAGTATACCTACAGAAATCCATAGTACACAACTTAATCAGGCAGGCCATTGATCTTGGTTATTGAAGAACCACCAAAGTACTCAAATGCATTTTTCTGGAAGGTGAGGAAAGTAAGACGATGGTGTCCATTCAGGGCTCTCTGTCAAACAGGTAGCCATTATAGTAGTACAGTAGATTAATGACTATGGACTGAGACTGATTACCAGAAGGTTTCCAGGTTGCATCCCAGATAGAACCCTGCAGCTGCATTGTAGTGGTATTAAACCAAAACTGTTCCGGTAAAAAAACCTACCTTTAAATATTACAATAAAATGAGTTATTATCATTATTATGAAAGTGTACATATAGGCCTTACAGTAGTGAATTAAGAGAAAATACAGCATTACTTAGCTCTAGTTAGTAGTGGTAGTTTGATTTAGCCTCTTTATAAACAAGATGAGATTTAGCTAATAGTTGAAAAGGAGTGACAGTTAGATTTGAGAATACATACATAATTCAGTCAAAATACAAAACTTTAAAATTCTGTTTCATTTGATCAGTTTTTATTAATTAGGGATTATTCTCATAATTCCTGATTAATTTGCATTAAGATGCATTGAGTGTCACGCTAACTCTAACAAGCAAAGTCAGCTAAGTGATATTGAAGTAAAATAAAAGAGTCTGGAGAAGGCCATGAATAAAATAAAAAGTCACAACATGGCTCTAAAACCACAGAAATGCTTGTGCTATGGCATTATCCTGCACTCCTCCACTCTACGATGGCTTTTGACAATGAATGCAATTCTCACGCATGTTAAACTGACATTTCAAAAGCTTATGCATTCGTGCCCGTTGAGAGTACCATACTTTTCTTAGCCTTTTCAGTGTCCATTTCTTATAATGCCATCAGCTATTAAGGGAAAACGCACATTCCTTAAGGACTACATCTGAGCGTGTCGGGTCATTGGGTACACGAGATGAGACACTCCTCTGCACACTATATTATGGAAGAGGAAGTGCCACAGCAGCCGGATGCTAAACATGGAAGACGATTAGCATCCTTCATGCACGGAGTGCTTATTTAGCGTTTTACAGGTCAGACGTTAAACATTCTGTCAAAGTGAGACTCTAACTGTGCAAGTGACCTTAAACGGGATAGACTGGGAGCTTTTCTGCCTCCAAGTGCCTCTAATTTCATAATAAATTAATGAGTGCTACGAAAGCCAAGGCATTCCCTAGTCAGCACTTTCTAAATTCTGCTGTCTTAAGATGTTACTCATCTCGCGGCTATGACTTTGTCTATGAGATGATGGAAAGGTAGGATTTTTTTTTGTGGTGTTTTATAGTAAACAGAGAGAGCTGACGAGACAGATGCCTTTAAAATGAAGGTTTTACTAAGTCTAAAAATGAAAACACATACCAGTGTAGCTGTCCTCGAGTTTTCATTTTTCTGAGAGTTGAGGCAAAAATGATAGGCACAACCTCAGGAATAAGCGAACCATGCAACCAGAATGCCGAATTCAAAGGCTTGGCACATGGGAGGGACAATGAAGAAACAGACCAGCGAACACTAACGAGGGTCCTTACCCCATGTTCTGGGTGTTTGAATATCTATAAAGACCACTAAAGAATAACTATTAAGGATTCAAAAATATGTTCACGGCTCTTCTGGGTAGATCTAATTTGGGGCTGTCCTATGTAACATCTAGAGAAAATCTCAGATAATCAGGGCTGACATTCCACTTTGTCAGTACCTAATCTGACTTAATAAAAGCAGTTAAAACTTCCTTTCAAACACCACCTTGATTCAGCCTTGTTAAGCATACATACGGTATGTAATTAAATACATTAGCTATTGCATGAAGTGAGATCAAATGTTAACATACTCCACATCCACTATGGTCTGGGGAAAAAGCTGTATAATAATAAAGACAGATGTGATAAAACACAAATCCACTGAGACCCCATCTCTTTTGTATTATGAATGCAATTGCTGAACTTGACAAGCCCTGAAGAGTAAGGCAAGACATACTATGCAAGGCAAATTAAAACGAAGAAACTTCCTGATATTTTTAAAAACTGCCTTCTGCTGCTGGCAAGATTTATTATTAAACTAATAGTTGATTGCATTTAAAACCTAGACACAGCAGCACAGCCCCACTCACCTCGGATAACTAATTAATTCCTTGTTAATACCTCTTAGGTGAATGCATTTCATTTTCTAAGACACTGGCAGGAGAAGAAATAATCAGACTGAAGGATTTTTTGCTTTGTAGTTCCTTAACAGTAACACAAAATCATAACTGAATTTTGAAGGATTTTAGCAACAAGCCAAATAATAGTCTTTAGGAGATTAATGCTCCACTGTTATGGTCATAGGGTAAACCTTTTTAAACTCTCAGCCTGCTTTTGATACACCCTAAACGACGTATACTGCAACACAACTTCCAGGTCGTGTTAGTACGTCTGAGACAGAAGGTAGCATTTTGGAAAGGTTAATGTTGAAATTATTTCACTTAGATTTACATCGTTGCAACTGGTCTCATAATAGCTGAGTGCTGCTTATAGGCAGTGTGTTTAAAGTTGTTTACTTCCTGTCTTGGTGGGTTATTTTAAAAGCAAACACATCCCCTCATATAAAAGCCTCTTTGGTGTAATGTGCCATCGCCGAGTGATGTTTGATTGTCGTATGATCACAGTACATCATTCGGGTTAGCTGCGTCACAGAACTGCTTTACATGAGAGCAGTTTCCTGCATCCTGCCTCTCAAGCATGACCGCGCGCGGAGCATCTTGAGAGAGACGCTGAGCCTGCTCAGTCTGGCGGGTGACACCGAACACCGACTGCTCCAAGCGGGTCACGCTGTGTGCTACCAGTTCGTTATACCAATGAGCTCCGTGTGTTTTAACGAGCAACCCGCGAACCAGTTGTCAGATTCTGAATGTACAGAGACATTATTGTGTTGAATTCTTCACAAGCAGCTAAAAAAAAAATAAAAACCAGGCAGTTAGACAGGGCTGCAGAAAATGTTGAAGAGAAAGGACAAAAGAACGAAAAGAAAGGACAGTGACCGTCAGCAGACATGCAGTTTCCTCCTTGCACACAACAGATGTGTGTGGCAGGTGTCAAAGTCTTTATACTGTACAACAGACTGAGTACGAAGAATAATCTGCATAACCATACTATGAGACAAGGGTATAGTTTCCTTTTGATAATACTTTGAGGAGTAACATAATTACCTGCACCTTAAAATACATCATCAGGGACTTCACAAAAACAAACATGTTTGAGTAATTAATACATACTGTACGTTACTCCCCTATACATATACTCTGCCTCTGCTGGTCAGTGTTCATCATTTCCAGGTATTTGGATCACCGCTTCTTTGTTTCTGGCAATATCCAGTAAGAAAATAACCTGCAAATGCATATACCTGTCTGAAGACTTATGTGCTGACTATTCCCCTATTCTTACCAATTTGGTAGCAAAATGAGGTTCCACCTGCATGGAAAAGCAGTGCTGCCTCTCACCTTTTGCGTTACTGGTTCTCACATCTTCGATCTATGTCTCTGTATTTAGCTACATTATCAAATGCAGTAGCTTAGCATACTCTCGCCACTCAATTTTACACTGTACACTAATTTTTAAACCCAACTCTACTTCTGGGCAGCATGGTGGCTCAGTGGGTAGCACTGTTGCCTCACACCTCCACACCGGCCTCCGCTCTGCATGTGTGGAGATCGCGTGGTCTCTTTGTGTCACGCATCATTCCTCCCGCGGTCCTAAAATATGCAGTTAGCATAACTGGCATCTGTAAATTACCCATAGAGTGTGATTGTGTGTGGGAGTATGTGTCCTACTACAGACTGGCACTCTATCCAGGGTGTAGCCCAGCCTTGTATGCTGTGCTGCCTGAAATTGACTCCAGGCTCTCCCTAACTAAGAAAAGTAGTTGGAAGATGGATAGACAGACTACAGTTTCCTCCCACTGACCAAAAACATACACTTAGGTGAATTAGTGACCCAAATTTGCCAAAAATCTGTGCCCTGCTATTTACTGTCACCCATACAAGGTATCCAAGTAAGACAACCTCCAGGCTTACTGCAACTCTGTACTGGATAAGTCATTTTCATTTAGCAATTCATATAAAACACTTTGTAATGAGTTTAATGAGTTTAAGTGAATAATCTCTATCTGACAAGAGGAATTAATAGCTTTGCATACTGTACATTTCCATTTGACCCTGCTGAGGTCACACAATGCATTTTGATTTGGCTAATGTGGAAGAATATATTGAACCATGTTTTGTTTAAAACCAATATTGGGGGAAAAAAAAACAACACCCCAGTGAGAGTAAATACCCTTAAATCATGATCAGTTCTACCTAAAAAATGTCTTGCTGTTCATAAGCTTTCTGGCTGGAAAGCTATCTTGAAAAGAATAGGGAATGCCTTCATCAATGAAGGTACAGAAGCGTTAAGCTTAAATCAGAGCACAGCTTCCGCTGTATGTTTGGTGGATGAGATCTGTAAGGATGCATCTTTCATCATTGTAATGCTCATCTCTAAAGAAAAGCAGTTTTCTCTCTCAACTCCTATCTGCTGCACTGAATCTACCCAAAGCACACTAGGCTATGCATAACGAGTATGGTGATTTCATGTGTCACAAGTATACTTGTCAAACACCTTAGGCCTCAAGAAGAACCCACTTATTTCCCTTACACAGCCACTTCTTTGCTGGTTGGTCAGATGCAGGCTTCCTTTGTGCACATGTGATATGAATGCTGCCTCCCCTGGTGATACCCCCACCCACGACCCAGGCTTTTAGCGAGGTTTCGGTACCTTCCCCCGTAGGGAAAGCTCACCTTCACACCATCATCCCTTTACTGGGTAGCCAGACGCAGGCCAGTTTTCAGCATTTCTGACACAAACGGTGAGTCCCGGGGGTACCGTGAGCCACGACTGGCACTTTTATGTGAAAATTTAGGCCTGATGCAATATTTTATGGAAAATAGCTGGAAGGCTTGACAGTGTTTCAATCCATAAAAACCTATACATCCCTCCCATTATACCACTATTACTGTGACATTCTTCCTGAGTTATAGTGACAGCATCATCTGTAGTACCGTGAGGATGTCTGAGGAGAGGAAGCCATCAATTAGCCACACAGAGTGCTCCAGCACAGTCTCTCTTATTGGGCTCTGCATCGTTCACTAAAACACTGCGAAATAAAACCAGCAATATTCCTGATTTTCTTGCATTCTGAACCAAAACTAAAAACAGCAATACATGAATTTAAACATAATAGAATCAAATGGTATAGAATCACAATCATGATCTCTATTTATGGCAGTCTGTTAATGTACCACAGAAAGACAAAAATCCTCATCTCTGTCACACTATTCCTCCTGTAACTTTCAATTCTGCAATAAACACCCTGAAGTCTGACATTAAGAACCTTTGGTGAGACAACAATTTCAGTTCACAAAATGTAATGACCAAGAAATGAAGAAAAAGACGAGTACTTACCCTCAGAAATGTTTCAAATTACTTAAAATCAGTAATCTAAATCATTTTTCATAATCACTAATGATTTTACCTTCAGCTACAAACATCTGTTTATTTCGCAACTAAGAAAAACATTAGTGCAAATCATTTTCCTGGAATCCAAATCAAAAGACAACTGATCTTCATATGCTCTACATACGTAATGATTCAATCAAGCTACACATATGGATGTACATGAATACGTTCAGGGTTCAGCACAGCCTTGTGTTACTTGTGATTGGCTGACCAATACACGCCGCTGGAAGAAGTAGGGATGGATGTAAATATTCCTTTATACAAAAGTTCAGTACTGAAACAGTAATGTTGACGTGGGAATAAATACTATATGGCATATTGAATTCCATACAAAAATGAATGAACATGTCTTTGATTACAATTACACATTGCATCATATGTACTAACTATTTAGGAGCTTACAATACAATGAGTGCATGAACTGGATCAATCACTGAATTAATTATCCATGTTTTTTGGGGCTGAATTTCAAACTTCCATTCCAGCTAATCTGAAATGATTTTGTTAAAATCAAAATCATAACAGTGATACCGGGCAACTGCTTAAAAATATGGTATTCTAATTAGCAGATTAGGCAACACATTTCAGTATTCTTGAATGCTAATAGCTAAAAGATATAAATAATAAGTACATGAATAAAATATCTAGCCAAATAAAATATAGGGAAAAATAACAACACCAAAAGAAAATACTATTGAATATACTTAACAAGATGGTACATATTTTCAACAACGGCAAAGTTTGCCAAGGGCAAAACACACACCAGGATGTTTATGTAGGGGAAATATCAGTCATCAAGACATGTGTTTTCAGGTTAACAGAGATCAAAGATGCATGAAAACATGCGATGGGGCTGCATTTCTCATTCTGTTATGATGAGACCATAGTCAGAATTGTGGTTTTGATACATCACTGAACTTGCAATAATGTTTTTGTATATATAAAGAAATGGTAGTGCAGAGTTTCCCCTGGAAATAGTAAAGGATAAGATCTTCACAGAACTGACGTGCTGTTACTGCAGGGAACAGAAGTCAATCCTATTGAGAAATGGGAACCATGTGACGTATTGTGCCATGCACTCCCCAAAAGAAAAGTAAGATGCTGGCACAGGTCACTGTTTGTTTTCCTTCCTTGTTTCCACTGTAATTATAGTGACTCAGTATTGCCATCACAGTGTACCCTATCTACAGTTCAAGAACACACCATCTGGCTAAGCAGGCCTCGTGCATGTTAAATACCCACTTTTTTCGACATTCCAACGGAAAAAAAAAACTCTAATTGGTTCTCAAATCCCAATCAAAGTTGGATACAAGTATAGATTGTGGTACAACATAGTTCACAATACCCATAACTGACAGTGAGAAAGGGACACAACCTTAAATAATAGTAAATGAATTGATAATGTCATATTTTCAAAGGATACTTGCTTTAATCCCAGATGCTTAAAGGAAATGGAAAAAATAAACATGGAGAAATTGTACAATTTTGTTCTGATTGCTTGTGCTGCATGCTGACTACCAACATCAAAATTAAATGATGAGAGAGGTTATTAGTCCAACGTGATTATCCTGGATTCAGCCTATTATACTATGGAAGAAAACTCCATTAAAACACATGGTAGGTCACGTCATTAATACTGTATCGGATATTTCATCACTATGAAAACTGCCTTATGTTCACTGCCCACATGAAAAGGAGGATTTAAACAGTGGTTCTTAGCAAACATGGCTGCCGGCACTCCATGTTCCGATATAGATTGCTGCCACTAGGGAAGGATTATTGGTTCTACTTTGTAAATGTAAAGCAGGGCAAAAATGTAAGTACAACTGAATCTTACGTGACATTTCCCCAAAACAACAACACTTCATAACAAGCATTAAACTAACTAAATAAATAAATGCTCCAAACATGAAAGGCTTCAGCAGAACACAGCTACCGTGGTTATATTATAGCTCACCCCACTAATAAGCTAGAATGTACAACGCATAGGTGGAGAAAAGTCCCTTATAATAAGGCATTTTCATATTCTTGGGAAATACTCTGAAATACACCACCCCAATTTTAACATTTAGTGATACAAAAGTCCTTGCTTTTGTCTACTAAGGATTTAATGAATTAAAGCCTCTTTGAGTAACTGCTGCATATATAAGCAAAAAAAAAAATTATTAAGGCAGAATTTAATAAATGCTGCTCCTCAATCCAGCGCATATTACCTTGATACATGTCTACTCTTAATAAATTAGTACTTCCATTTAGCGGACATTTTAATTGCCTTGAACTATTCATTAGCGTCCGATACACTGTTCTGAAAAAGCACTGGGGAACAGTTATCCAGGGCTTCCTTAAAAAAATAGAGGGTGGTCCAGGTGAATAAGCTTGCTCAACAAAAGGTCAAGCTATATTGTGATGTAACTTGGGGCAAGTTCTTTCATGGAATCTCTGTTACAGATTGCTTTCAGTTTAATAGGTATATGCCAAGTGTTGAGAGAGACTCTACATATCAACATTTTGCAGTGAGTGGTACAAAGATCAAGAATATATTTAATGTAGCCTGATATATTTTGGTTAGATTTTCTCCATCTCTGAAAGTAGCTTCCAAACTATTATGCCTATGGGAAAAAATCTTTTAATCATAAACAATTTCAAAAGTTTTTGATCATATTTTTATACCAGTTCTTTTCAGTCCTGAATGTGGATGATCTGAAGTACTGTCAAATAGTATTCATCATGCATATTTGTTCAGTTTTGGTTTGATAACAACATTTTGATAAATTCTTTAGGGAAAGGGTTATTTTGTTCAACATGTGATCATTGACAAATTTGTTTAAAGTAACTGCTTATTGTAAGTAGTATTTGTCAAATACTCTCCATCAGATTTACAATCCAGCTTCTCCTTATTGGAGAGATTTAGCTATGAATAAAAACAAATGAACATTAACTGATTTATTAAAACGGTTTTGATTTTTTCATCTTCAGTTTCAAATGATTTAAAATAATTTAATATATACGGTAAATATTTTAATAGCAAAGATCTGTCTAGCTTAGTTCCACTGAAAATTTGTCTCTGTACATTAGACAGCAAACGAGGTGTAGAAAACACAGGTACTGGCCAATATTAAACAATTTTCCACAACAAGAAGACAAAATGAGTGACATTTTAACTTAAGCAAACATAAATGTATTTCAAAACAACCAACATAGTGCAACTTTCCATGGAACCCTTATAATATGCATGCTGCAATAGGCCTACTCCAAAAAAAGCCTAGCTTAAGCGATATAATGCAAAACTTATTAAGGATTATTATTTTCCTAATAATTTTCAAAATAATTTTCAAGAAAGCCAAGCAAGCAGATGAACAGCTAATACAATTTCTTTGTATAAAACAGCTGAAAAGTGGCTGAATTTGGAGTGCAGTAACCACTGGTCATTTTCACCATCCATGGCTATGAGGAGCAGCTTGTGAATGATCACACTTCATTTTAGAAGCCCATTTTTCTCATCTCGGCATTCCTCTCTGCTGCTTTGCTCAAAATGCAGCTGACTGGTTTTAGAGTCTTACCTTGCGTCCGCCTGTGTTGAGTCGCAGAGGGGTGAGAAAGGGGTCAAAGATCATATGGCTGGTTTCTATGTTCACTGGAGACTGCCGCTTTCCCACTGAACAGAGGTTCCAGGCGGAGTTTACTAGACCCCAGAAAGATGGCACTGTGCAGAACAACAGAAGATACAGGCAATCAGTTAGTTGACTCCATGCCTGCGCCATTTGTGTGCCTTAATTGACTGCCATATGGTGTTCAGTGTCTGTCTGAGGATATATAAAATCAAACCACTATTATTACTTGTCAAATCACAGATGTGCGCTGAGGAAACGAAAGGAATTGTACAA
Source organism: Gymnarchus niloticus (assembly GCA_009936485.2). Lineage (NCBI taxonomy): Eukaryota > Metazoa > Chordata > Actinopteri > Osteoglossiformes > Gymnarchidae > Gymnarchus > Gymnarchus niloticus. The sequence continues at coordinate 8,010,714 of JAACJT020000075.1, forward strand.
AAGACTACGCAACTAGCCAAGAAAGTTAGGCTTCATTCCCATTAGCCGGTTTTGCTTTTGGGAATAAAGTCTGATTATTGCTCTATTTGGCAAGCCAAACTGTTCGAGCCATAATTTCATTACACACTTATACTATACTGAATTTATTGGCTACCAGCAGTTTTGCTCATGGTTTAACCAGCGTTGGTCAGAACCCAGTGTTCTGATGTGTTAACCCCCACCAATAGCTTTCAGTGTGTGGAGAAACAGGTGTTATCGTAGTTGGTACATCACTCTCTTTCATTCTAGAAACAGTTAATTTGGGAACATGGCAGATTTTTACCACGTTTGTACCATCTGCTGATCTTTGGCTTGGGTCATTGTCCACGCACTCCGCAGGACGACTCATCTTCCGGCACAATCGTGGGGCTACTCATATAAGCGAACTTAGTACAGCTTTTTAATGGTGACACTTTCATGAGAAGTGTTGGTGGCGGGGGGAGAAACAGAAAAGTGAGGGCTGTTAAAACGACCTGAGCCGTTAAAATGATGGGGTTCTGATTAACGGAAGGAAGCCCAGACGGGTCACAATCTGTCGCCGCTGTAACCCTTCCTAGCCAAAGGTTGGCCACCAGCTGCTGCTTTATTCTAGCCCCACACTCTTCCTGTCAGAGGCAAATTATTTCATTTGACAAAATGTCTGGGAGGGGAAAAAATAAATACATTACAGAGCAAATGAACAGCCTCTCGTTTAAGGCTCTGAGCTGGACGGTGAACCTGCACTCAGACACTGGAGCAGAGAGAGCGTGTGTCAAACCCCACTGGTGTCCTTCCCGCAAATGACGGGAAGCCAAAGCTGAAATGGGGGCGTGAGGCCCTAAAATTGATCCATGGGAATCTGGGACTGCATTGTGGATGTTTCTGTAATTATTACCCTTTGATAGCTCCCAAAGTGCAAAGAGCCAAGCAGGAAGCAGCTTTGAGGGGGCTTTGACACCCGCTGCCAATAATGTACGACACCTCCTACACAGCCTCTCCATTCTGTGTGGCACGACGGAGAGGCATGCATTACTGTCTGCCACTATTTATTATACGTCTGCTATTTCAAATTAGGACCAGTTCTTCTTCTACTTGGCACTTGGATGCTGAACTATTGTACAGCCATTTAGCAAGATACCTATCTGTTGTTATACAGGGGTAGATTGTTGATTTTTTTTTCCTTGTAATTCAGCTATTTAATAGCCCACTCAACTCCTAAATCAGACACACAGAGAGAACAGAAACAAAGCTATAATGAAAAGGAAATGTCATTAAGGGACAGCTTATATAAGGATACCGCGGCTACCGCTGTTTAGCCTTATGGTGGTGAGGAATACTTTCATTTTTCTCGGTTGGACCAGAGTGTCGTCTCATGATGAATGAGCATCCAAATTGTTTAAGTAGGGGGAAATAATGGGTTGCGAAAAAAAAAATCCAGCGAAGATGCAACCCAGAACGGTGCTTCTCCTAACATACCTAACAGAATGTGATCCAATGTCATCAAGGATTCTCTTGTGACTTTATTTTCCATGCATTCCTTACAGATTTCGTATCAGAATAATAAAGCAGGGCGTTAATGTCAACATGATGAAAAACTTACAAGTTCCTATCTATGATATACAGTCGAATGAAAATGTAATGGTAATTCCTGCAAAGCAATGTAAATCTCCCCTCTTAGAGGTCTAAATGCTCTTTGTGTCAGTGAACTTCTTCAGAACTAGGACAACTATCGAAACAGAAGCGGAATTACAAAGTTACATAATCAGATAATTGATACTCACTATGCTTAATTAGCAGTGCCTGCGCTATGCTCTCCAGGCTATTTTATGAAGGTTGAGAGGGAAGCAGAGGCCAAGCAAGAAGGTCTTGATGGGAACGACAATTATGCTCTCCACTATTTAGTTCCTCCTCCACATTGAATAGGACAGGATAAATGGCCCAAGCCCTGTGTCATAGAGTTAATGTGAGCATTTTCTTATAATGTGAGTGCTTCCTTGATTTATTTCTTTGTATTATTCATGCTAGCACAGTGTTCTTCTGCTGGGTTCAGTCGGTAGCATTGTGCCCTCACATCTCCAAGGTTGGGGGTTTTTAACTACTAAAAAGAAACAGTGATGAAAAGGCTCATGTGATGTAATGGGATGTTTTTTCTCATTTTTGGGGGGAGGGGTGGTCGTAAGGCAACTCTGCACTTCCGATGAATTCAGTTCACCACAAGAAGCAAAAATTCCTGTGAATATGAAGAATAATGCAAAGAACAGGGCTGATATATGAAGGGTGGAGGACAATATTGTTTGGTAGATTTTAAGAGTCTTGAGTTGACAAAATGTCTGTGGGTTAGTCCATATATCAGACAGCACTGATAAGACATTATGCACACGTGTCGACAAAAATATAGGTACAGAATTGATATTGATAAGAAGATTAGATTATTAATTAATCTTGGAATATCACAGTGAGGGTTAATGATAATAATCAATGACTTTGGGCTTGTGAAAGGCACTATATACATGTAACTTACTAGTATTATTACTATTAATACTACTAATACTATAAATAATAATCATAAATGTAACACAATAACTCTTGAGCATTACACAGGTCTTCTGTACAATTAGTTTAGCAGGTCAAAGAGAACCAGGAGCCTAACTACCCTAAGCAGAGGAGAAGTAAACCTGGGGGCACCCTGAATGTCTGTCCCTCACATCCCAAGTGCACATAATGTCACACAGCGCAAAGACATTGAGTCATCTAAACGCATGTTTTTAGACTGCAGGAGGACCTGGGACACTGGCAGGAAACCCCCAGCAACATGCACACAGAGCTGGGGTGGGATTAGACCCTCGGACCCTTTGGGGTCTGCTACCTACTGAGCCACAACCACCTTCGAATAAATATAAGCAGAATCGCAGTTTGAAAGCACATTCAGTTTGGTATTTAATAACAGTATTACAAATTCTAAAGATTATTTCTGATATTCAAATACACTAAAACATAGATTAAAATCAAATCAGCTACTGAAGACTGTTCAGACTGGGAGATTCCACGTACGGTGCATTGAATGGAAATAAGTACACTTGTAATGTTCATATAATCTAAATCAAAGAAATGTTTGGAATGTTTTTAATACCTGATTTAGTGTCAAAATACTGTTTATGCTCATTTTTAAGATTTTAGAAACATTAGTTTGACATAGCCTTAAATTGTTCATATGAGACATATGAAAATTTTAGCATACTATCCTGACAATATTATGATGCCCTATGAATGCATTATGTATTGAGAAAAAAATACCTGACGTTCCAATCTAATTCATACTCATTTGATTCTTTGGGATTTTTAATGTCTGATGTTTATTTAGAGGTACTAAGAAATACACTTTTTAAGAAACGAACAATGTAGGTATATGCTGAATTAATTTGAGAGGGTGAGAATATTCTATAATTAGTTTGATCAATCAAATTTTATTCAGTCAGTTGAAGTCAAGTTGCCATAAAGTGCTTGCTAGTACATTTTCCAGAAGGACCAAACAACAGAAAAAACAAACTAATCTGCCAATATGCATCTCAAGGGCTCATATCATGACTTTCTGTGACTCAGAACATAAAGGCTTCCTAATGATCCCCGTTCATGTTGTTTTACTTTCATGCTGAGAAGAGGAGAGCGTATTCATTTCTCTAGTCATGTCTCAAAGACTGCAGTGTCAACTAACCAGTGGCTGAGTAAGGGTAGCTAATTAGACTATTAATCTTATCAAGTCATAATGAGAATATGGTTCAATGTAACCATTTTTATTTTATGTACGGTTTCACACTAATGTCTTTAGTCTAGGGCATGTAGCAATGTAACAACTCTGGCAATAAATAAATAGGTTACCAGCCTTTAAACAGTCGGACAAAGAACGAGAACATGAACAATATTCAACCATGTTGATGAACAAACGTACAGCGACACCCATTCAGACATCAAGGCTCCTTGCCCTCTGATCATGGAAGCCTCCCAATGGCATACATTATCAAGTGTAACATTACTGCTGACGATAACAGCAGCAGCATTGCTGCCGTTTAATGTGCGACGCTTTAAATGATTACAATTTCAGCAGACTCTGCAAGGAAAAGGAGCATTTTTAAACGTCACAGGATGCGGCTCTCCGGTAAATACGAAAACACCGCTGACACTTGTTACCGCTTGCCCTCTAATGCCAATGAGAGCCCCCCACCTTGAGTTTTTACGTCTCATTAACAGGGGCCAGTTGGTGTACAATAAACACGTCACTCTCCCTAACCGTTCCTGTCATTTCGGTAATGGTTGGGGATATACAACCTGGCAGCAGCAGAGCAGTAGAGAGATGTTGCTGAACTGTAAGTATTGATTCTCAGCACTTAAAGATTAGATGCAAATAGTTGTACAAATGCCTCTATCGCAGAGAATGGTTACCAGATAATCTTTATTCTGACTGTTAATCCATATTCTCTCAAAGATGCTTTCAGATACCATTACAAATAAATATAAAACCAGAAAAGAAAAATAACACAGTGGACATCATTTCAGAACCGACTGCAACAGGGACCTTGAGCGTTCTGAAAAGAGGCTGGAATTTATTGGTAAAGCATGCCATAATGGTATACGAGAAGAAAGAATTTAAATGCCACCACAGCCGGAGCAGAAAAATGATAAATAGACAGCAGGGAGAGCACTGATTACTGCAGCCATTCAGAAACTTAAGGGGGAATCTGTTAGTGTTGCAGCAGGCTTAGACATTTAGCTAAGAACACTGCCAGCCATTAATACCACCACTAATTCCATCCAGTAAACAAAGAGATACTGGCATCCTGTCCAGGGTGTACCCTAGCCCTGTGCCTTACGCTGCTTCGGATAGGCTCCAGGCCCTTCCCAGGATAAGCTGTAAAATGGATGAATGGACAACAAAGAGGTGAAAATGAACATCATTGATGTAAAATACCCTAGCAAATGTAGGGACGCAAAACCGGATTGGCAGTATTTAAGCATCTAAACATGAACATTTCCAACTGCTCAAGTAGTGCAAGCAGGTGATACACGCCAAATTTAGCAATTATCTTCCATGCTGGCTGAATGACAAGGTAATTAGGAGTGGTGGTTTTCCCTTGAATGTGGTTTTCACTTGAACAGTGGCCAGGCAGATAAACTATAAGATCATAATATTCATAATTGTCCTTTTAGGGAGGGGTGGGGGGGCCTGGGAGAAACATGAACGTGCAAAATAAATCTGAAAAGAAGAACCAAATTCTCACAGGTTGTCATAAAGGCAGGAGCAAAGCTGTATTTATGTGGTCGCTCCCTGCTCTTACTGTTTCCCTACACAGGACAATGGAACTGGAAATAGCTTTGAGAACAGAGACGGCATTAACCTGATTTAATTTGATTCCATTTGAATAATATATAAAAGACACATAACAGTTGACAATATGGCAAACTGAGAGTTACACAGAAGGCGGACAATTAACGCCAAAGCAGAGCTTCGACGGTTACGTAACATGCAAAAAATGCAAACTACAACACTAATGACAAAACACTAGAATAGAAGAAAAGAGATAAAATATAAAGAAGGTCACAAAGAGCACAGACAAGCCTGGAGAAAAGGGAAGACACAATCCCTCCTCCATCTCTTCCTTTATGTTCTCCAATCCCAACTGCATGTATTCCAGTTGGCCAATCAAGAAAGTGTACCTCTCTTGATTCAGGTGGATAGCTGATAGTCAACCGTCATATACTGTAAACCATCTCACTGAACACCTGGATCCTGCATCAGGTCAATTAGTGACCCAGTGAGCATAAAGATAATGACTTTGATCAAGATGAGGTAAGAAGAGGCCATCAGCTCCTCCTTCAGACTGTAGGTGGTGCAGGAATAACGTGAACTTTCCCCCTACAAAGTGATATTACCAAAAAAGCATGACGACAACACATTTTTTTCACCATTACAGATCCATCAGAAAATGCTTCGCACGTTAAGACTGGGAGGAGCTCTATTTTCTGAGAGGGCTGTCAAACTGTCAGCAGGGCTCACACATAGCTCACACAATAGATGTCCCAACAGCATTTATTTCCCACGGCGGGCTACTTACAAACTAATAAATGGCATGTGTTTGATAAAACAATTATTAGGTAAGTTATAGGAGTAAACTTGGATTTATAGGAGTAAACTTGGATGATTGTAGGAAACAGCTGGATCTTCCCTCTAGCTGGGAATTACATACCTATTTTGAAACAGTCGCTGTTTTATAGACTAGGTTTCTGTAATAAAATTCTCACTGATTATGGTTCGAACGTAATGCCAAAACTGTCAAAGCAAGTCTACCAGCTGGTAGGGATTAGGGGTTGAGAACTTCCCTTGTTATCCTCAAACAGATGGGTTGGTTGAGAAATCAACCGGACCCATATAAATCTGTTCTATAAGGTGTACCAACGGACGCAGGTTTTGTCTGGCATCACTGGCTCCCTTATCTCATCCTCACAAATTGTGAAGTGCAGCAGGCCATCTTCCCTATTTAAGTTTTTCCAGCCTTATTGTGTATGGAGCCAAAACGGTGCTAAAGGAAAGGTCTATGGAGAAACGGCACTTGTACGTTTAGAGACTTGGGGAAATTAGTCCTGGTGTACGATCATGTGGCAGAGGCATCACAAAGGCAAATAAATAAATAAAAACACGCTACGACTAATCTGTCAAGACCTAGAGCTTTGAACCTGGACAGAAGAAACTTCCCATATTGCAAAAGAAAAGCAACAAATTGGTATCAAAGTGTCAAGGGCCTTTTGAGGTTGTCCAGAAAATAGGGTTAACCACTTAAGGAACTGCTGCACCTGGTCAGACGAACGTACCTATGAACTTACTGAAGGGAGAGCTTGGAAGACCTGGCTAAGCAGATGAAGATGCGGACAGGTAATTGTTTCCAGCTCAGGCTACTTCCAGTCCGGAGTCCGGAACAACAAATGCTCCTTATTCACAGAGCTACATGGTGAGAAATATATCTCCCAGCCACTTAGCCCTCTCGGCCAGCCATGCAACACAGCAAGTCTCTTTTGACTTAAACTTTTATTGCATCCTCGAATCGTGTCATTAAGCAGCCTTGATCTTTGACTTGCTTCTCTGCAAGAGGGACTCACGTTGCCAAAGGCTATGGAATCCAGAACGTAATCAAATGCATAAATACACTCCAAAGCATAACTGAGTCAAAAGGTACATCATGGAAACATGGAACAAAAAAAAAAGAAAGAATGGAATAAGGTTTAAAAGACTGGGCAACTCACTGACTTTATTCTTACTTTAGCAGTCATACAAGGATTTTGTCGAGGGAAAAAAACAGGAAAAAGTTAAAGTGGATGAAACAGAACCTTCCTGGGTGATTTAAAAGACTCAGCTGTTTATGAATACATGTAATAAGGCAGCTGTACTGTCCGAATGCCCTCTCCCCTTCCTTTGAACTTTATTTCCCCAATCTGTTGTTACAGTTTTCCAGGTATAGCAATCATCAAGTCCTTCAGTAGCCATTCTGGGAAGCAGATGTTCATAGGCAGATTGAGCTAAGATTATTTTGGTTATAATCAACTTGAGAGTATGGATGGATAGAGTACAGGAGGTCAATAAAAAAGAAGAGGGAGAAGGCAGGCCCTATCATCTTGTCTGGCATTCTAGACTACATACCACTCTATGTCCAACAGCCATCCTAGACATGAGCACCTGCACAGGTCACTGAATAGTTGGCTGCGTTCAGACATGGTTTCTTTTTCATTATCAAAACATGCCTTTGCCCAAACAAACGTGCCCGTGTATGGACCTCGAAATTTCTGCTGCATAATTTAGTGCAAATTAGGATAATCGCCAACACAATCTCGTAACAACGGACACATGGATAAATGGATACTGGATGGAAAATTCAATTTGTTCAGTCTCTTATCTACTAAGGCAGAATTATGGTGGTTGATTAATTATTCAAATCACTTTATTCAAAAAGTTGATTTACACTTTAAATATGTAATGAAAAGGGATATTATTGTATCAGTAGAGTTTTGTAGAAAGCATACAATCACATCTGAGTTCAGTTTTTTATAATGAGCAAAATAATTACAGATACTAGAAATAGTCAAGTTATGTTATGACACAAAATTAGACTAAATTTGATCAATTTACCAGTTAGTTACAAAGATAATATAAAAGATGAACACAGTTTGTCAATGTCGAGAATCCAGTGAAACTGCCTTTGATGCAGAACGTTCTGCATACGCCATTTTGTTCTACAGCCCCAAGTCAGGGACCTGTGACATTTATGAACATAAACACCTTATTTGCAGCACCATTCACAAAGAAAAGTCCTGTTAGCAGGGAAGGAGTACATATGGGACGGTGTGAAGAACTTCAGTGATGCTGCCTTTGGGATTCGGTTTGACCTGTGTGGCTCGGAGTCTCAATACTGCTATTCTGGGTAATAGCGGTGGACGGTTTCTGAGAAATATCTGTGCAGCTGTGTCACAAGGTGGCAAATGTACCAAGGCCAAAATAGCGCTGCTGTTCAGTCCGCAGCAGAAAAAAGAAAAACGTCTGCAAAGCAGCCTGCAACCGAAAGAAACATCCCAGTACTTAGACAAATAGGAGGGACTGCAAAAAGTTTTTAAATACAAGGGCAGGTTTGGGCCACAAGTCTCGTCAAGGGGTAGGCAACAGATGCAAAAATGTGTAGACCTGACTTCTGTGGTACCATTAACATTATCATGTATGGTCAATTCACCAAAAGTAAAGGGTCAGAATTGAATATTATACTATAAGATGTCAAATGAAAGTTAAAAAACAAAAAAATCCATTCCAAAACTTTCTGTGTCTACAATAAGTGGACTCTCAAACAAAGCATGTTAAGTGTTTATTGTGAAGAACACATGATAATTTTGAGGACTTGCTTTCAGATATAATTCCTTCAAAAATCTTTTTCTGCTTTAAGACCCCAGACTGCCAACCCAATATCCAAGAGTTTGATATCCAGGTCTTGCAAATGCTTTCTTGAGGTGGCAGGAGCTGGTGGGGTCTTTGTATGCCCTGATCAATATAAGATTAAAGCTTCTCTGCATAGCAATTTAGCTATTTTATGTTTTGAAATCTGAAAACTCAACAAGCTTTGTGTCTTAGTCACTCAGTGGGATTTCTTGCAAAGCCCAGTACATTTTCTTCTTTATCTGCCATGGCAATCTGCGGATATTCAATATTTAAATTCAATGTGATTATGCAGTCAGCAAAGCAATAGCACGATTTACCAGATCTGGTCATTTATTGTCTTTCCACGTAGCTCCTGCAGTGTAATTTAACGTTACGATCACAGTGGAATGTATTGCAATAAATGAAGTATGGACCATTGTAACATATGCATAATACATAAATTGAAATATTTTTTATTTTCCCATTTTTAGCATTTCCCTTGGATTCTTTCTGGCCCAAAGCTGAAAAAATATTGCCAGTATTTAATGCCATTATTCCTCTGTTACCATAGCTTTTCTGAACCTTAGAAAAGCCGAAAACAATGCCACGTAGTTTAATGAAGAACCAGACAGGTTCAGATGACTGGAATTCTTTGATTTGACCTGTCAAAAGGAACACATCAAACATTCGAATAGCTACTCTGCCATAAAAAATGCTTGAAGTCGAGGATCAAAGTACAAATAGTATGTCATACCACAAGCCAGACATGACACACACTTTGCAGTATACAGTGTCAACCAAACAGTAAGCTTACAGATATTCAAAGGCCATCTCCATTCCGCAACACTCTTCCTCAAAGGTTTGTAACCTAGCACCACCCAGGACACTCAATGAGAATCATTAAGGTCAATTTCCCTGTATACTTTGAGCTTTCCAATCGACAAATACGACTTAATTAATTGCCATAAAACTAATCCAAGTGTTTATGTGACCAAAGATGTTTCTTCTCCATAGTTTCAAAAGACAGGAGATCACTAAACTCCACCAAACGCACACTGTTACCCAGAGAATTATGTCATTCACACAGAATATCACTGTATATTTTTATACTAATTACTGGGCAGGAAACAGGATCATGAAAGTAGCACTCTCACAAAGTATCCCTAACTTCTCAGTTATTAAAATCTATTAGAATGTATCTTAATAATACATGCATTTATTTTGCTTTTGTTTTTATCTTTTTTCTTACGTGATAGTACACCCAATATCAGAAAGGACCACTGCAAATGACTACTCCGCAAAATAAACCAGGCACTCCTAATAAAGAGGCTCCGGGATGCACAATGTTTAACTGACCCCAACAACAATGAGAATGCGATTTGAGTGTGCGTAGAGAAGCAAATGACAGACTGCAGGTATGGGTATGGAATTAAAGCTCTTAGAGATGGAGATGCTTCTCTTAGTCAAGCCCACTTCCCTACAGGCTGAACGACAGGTTACCCTTTTGCTGAATGCATCTGATAACACAATGGTTGCTGAAATCACTTGCCTAATATAAAGACTGTATAGCATAGTGCAGTATTTTAATCAACTATTTCCAGTAGCTCCAAAGACTTATTTTCAGAAATAGAAAATATTCAATTTTCATTCATCCTATTACAACTCCAGGACAAAATTTGATCTTGTTTATGTTGTTAAGCTGTTTGCAGAACACCTATCACATCAACACATGGCAGATGATGCATCAGGAATGTTAAGGGAAGCTCATGTCTGCCAAACCCCACTTTCAATATCATAATTGCTCCTCATCAAACATATTTCAGAAATCTAGAGCACCAATTTAATAAATGCATTTACTTACACAACTAAACAAACAAACAAAAAAAATCCCTGCAGGAAAATGTAGTTCTTTAGCATGGAAATTGGATATACTTTTTGCTGAAAGTAAGACTTTAGGCCTACTGGATATTTAAGTTAATCAGTTATATTACATTATACTGCACACTCTTTAAATTAGGCATGCGATTTCAGCAACCAGTGTGTTTTCTGTCCTTAACACCTTAGTGCGTGTAAATAACATGGGGCCTCATCAGATCTTTGTAAATGTAAAAAAAAAAACCCTCAGATTTCATGAATTGATTGTTTTAAAAAGTGCACAAGTGAACCTACAGCTTGCAGCTCTTTGCATTTAAACGACTACCGCCATATGGTGGAGGCATAGTGCGTTAGAAAAAGACAGGAACCTTTCCTGCAATGCGTTGTAATGAATAAAATGCACTGGCACACTGGTGGACGTGGTAGGCAATGCAGGAGAACAACCGTTAAGATGATTTCCTGGAGAAGCTTCTGTCCTAAAAGAATGCAGCTGAAGGCAGGATTTAGACAAGACTTTCATCTACCAGACAGTTTCCATCCCCCTTCACAAAAGCAAATGTGGGGGGGGGGAGCTGAAATATAGGGTGAGGTTCATTTGCTGCCGGCGACTGATTTAAAAATCACCGATGCGTCATCAGAGAGACGAAAGAAGGTGCCACCGACACTAAGATAAAAAAGCGAGGCTGCTATTCTTTCTACCGCTGTCGGTTTTAAATGCTTAAAGCTCATCTTGACGCATATCAGGCACATTGTTTTTGCAAAGTGACACTTTATTGATCTAACACACTGAACAAATTGGCTTCAGCTATTTGTTTTGGTCTCCATCTCTCTGGGAATCTTTCACCATACAGGAACCATACTAAGATGTGAGTTCTCCCCTAACGTTCGCAGGCAGATGAAATATTTATGCCGGAGAGAGCAAAGCTTAAGCAGAAACACGCTGAGGTCTGTTGGGCAGCTGTCGCGTGAGAAAGGCTGCCGTATAATTGGCCATGGGAAAAATCTGCGGCGTCTCCATCCCTTTTCACCAATTGCATTAGCCGGTTGGTTCCGTGCATCCATTCAATAGTGTCATCAGAGCCTAGGTTGGGCAGACATGCTTGAAGGATTGTTTGTGTCTCTGCATCACAGATGAGACCAGCATGACTGCGTCCAAATCTCCACGTCCATTTCAAATTAATATCTGATGCAACGGAATCACTTCGGGAATCACGTTTTAAAATATTATTCGTTGAAAGGTACAGTGAGGGAAATAATTATTTGACCCCCTGCTGAAATCCTAAGTTGACCCATTTATAAAGAAATGAGAAGTTTTTAATGTCACTGGTAGGTTTATTTTAACATCAGAGGATAGATTGTCAACAAAACAAACAAGAAAAAGTCATGTAACAGTTACAAATCAATTTGTCATTTGTCTAGGGAAATAAGTATTTGATCCCTTGGAACACATGATTTAGTACTTGGTGGAGTAACCATTGCTGGCAAGCACAGATGTTAGACATTTCTCGTAGTTGGTCACCATGCTTGCACAGAACTCAGCAGGGATTTTCATCCACTCCTCTCTGCAGATCTCCCCCAAATCTTTAAGGTTTTTAGGCTGTCACTTGGATACAAGAAGCTTGAGTTCCCTCCATAGGTTTTCTATGGGATTAAGGTTTGGAGACTGGCTAGGCCACTCCATGACCTTAATGTGCTTCTTCCTGAACCACTCCTTTGTTGCCTTGTTCGTATGCTTAGGATCGTTGTCTTGCTGGAAGACCCTCCCGCGACGCATTTTCAGTGCCCTGGTTGAAGGAAGGAGGGTCTCATCCAAGATTTTACAGTACATGGCCCCGTCGATCTTTCCTTCGATACGGTGCAGCCGTCCTGTACCCTTGGCAGAAAAACACCCCCAAAGCATAATGTTTCCACCTCTGTGTTTGACAGTAGGAATGGTGTTCCTGGGGTTATAATCAGCATTCTTTTCCTTCCAAACACAGCAAGTGGAGCTGATGCCCAACAGCTCAATTTTGGTCTCATACAACCACATCACATTCTCCCAAGCCTCACTGGAATCATTCAGGTGTTCATTGGCATACTTCAGATGGGCCTGAACATGGGCCTTTTTGAGCAGGGGTACTTTGCGAACACTGCAGGATTTCAAACCGTAATGGCGTACTGTGTTACCAGTGGTTTTCTTGGTGACTGTGGTCCCTGCTGCTTTGAGATCAGTAACTAGCTCCTCCCGTGTAGTTCTGGGGTTAGCCCTCACGGTTCTTAAGATCATTGATGCTGCACGAGACGAGATCTTCCTTGGGGCCCCAGACCGAGGGTGATTGACAGTTATTTTGTCTGTCTTCCATTTGCAAATAATTGCACCAAAGGTTGTGACTTTCTCACCAAGCTGCTTGCTGATGGTCTTATAGCCCATTCCAGCTTTGTGAAGTTCAACAATCTTGTCTCTGACATCCTTAGACAGCTCTTTGGTCTTTCCCATGGTGATAAAGTTGAAGATGTAGACAGGTTACTGACCCAAGAATACTATTTAACAAAATAATGCCATTAAATGTGCAAGCTGGCTTGGTATCTGTTAATACTTAAGTACTACTTGTGTTGTGATTGGTCAAGTACATGTCCAGTAATTTCTTGCACGTGTGTAGGGGATCAAATACTTATTTCCCTAGATAAATGACAAATTGATTTGTAACTATTACATAATGACATTTTCTTGTTTGTTTTGCTGACAATCTATCCTCTGATGTTAAAATAAACCTACCAGTGACATTATACATGTCTTATTTCTTTATAAATGGGTCAACTTAGGATTTCAGCAGGGGGTCAAATAATTATTTCCCTCACTGTATGACAAGGCACATGTGCTTTACGATACTGTACTGTCAGATATTTCATCAATGCAAATCTAAAAGGCGACATAATTTAACAGAAATGAAACAGCAACGAGGATGGCAAAATGATATTTTTCATACAATTTCACTACTGAGATGAGAGTGTAAAGTAAATTGCAATGTACAGATCATGGTGAAAACAGGAACAACCAGGCAATAGGCAAAAAGACACAGAGAAGGTAAGATGTGCATCCTGATGGTCAGGATATCCAGGCCTAGCATACCTTGTACAGCCTCAGTGGAAAGCGATACTGTAGAAGTGTGTGACAAATTAAACTGGAGAAGAAGATTCAAAAAACAACATGCTATTGTGCAAAGGCTTGTAATTGAAACTGTCACTGATTTAGCAGATAATTTCAACCAACTTCACCTGAATATTGGAAAGAGATTCCGAATGATTTATAGTGAAGTGCAAATGAGTTTATATTACTCAGTCTCCTTGTGTGTTTATTGCCTCGATAATCAACAAACACTAGAAATGAAATCCACAGCAAGTATGTGGCTAATTTTGAAAACAAATTCCTTTAATTGGGAAGGTGTCTGCACGCTAAAATACTAAAAAAAAATTATTTTCAACAGCATATTTCACTGTTTTTCAAAATTTAAAATAGGAAAAAAGTGCACATTATTCCCTGGAGTAAATAACATTCTCTCTTCGAGGTTTTTATCTTTGCTCTTCTAGCAAACCTGTCATGAAGAGTGACAGAATTTGTATTCAATGTACATCACTCTGTGATGAAAGTATGACGTGCAAATTCTTGAGGCACTTATACATAATCTGTCCTTGCAACTGCAGAAATCTGGACCTTCGATGACTACAAAGATTTCTCAGAAAGGTAAGACAAAAAATGACACCCACACGCTGTGAAGAGCAAAGTTTAATGATTACTGAATTGAGCTTTGTGAGGTTTATGTTAAGTGTAGTAATCCAAGATAAATTTATGTGAAGAATGCCATTTGACAGACATATCATTAATTATAATCTTGTACTTTCCTTAAGCCTTTCTGTTTACTGTACAACAATCCCAATCTCCAAACCAAACTCAAACTACCGAGAAAATTAAAAAAAGACACTTTTAGTCACAGCACCATCAAAGCACTTGGTGTACATAACACCTAAATAGAAGTTTCAGCGGCGCTTCGATTTTAATAATCCTGCCAACAAAGTTGGCAAGACATTGCTTAACAAATATCAAGCAATTAGCATTACCCCCGTGCCCGTGTTTAATCACTATTGCCTCTTCATGACAACTACTTAATGAAGTGATACAACATAAAGCCAAGACCGTGTCAAAAACTTCAGCTGAATTAATTATTGTGATATTCAATATATATCATTGCTTTTTTAAAATGGTTTACTATTGTGTTTATAGGGAACAATGTATGTCTGAAATACTGGAATCATACTGGCCTGTGATGGACTGGCATCCCATCCAGGATGTACCTGAGCCGTGTGCCCTGTGATGGACTGGCATCCCATCCAGAGTGTATTAGAGCCTCGTGCCCTGTGATGGACTGGCATCCCATCCAGGATGTACCTGTGCCTTGTGCCCTGTGTTGGACTGGCATCCCATCCAGGATGTACCTGAGCCGTGTGCCCTGTGATGGACTGGCATCCCATCCAGGGTGTACCTGTGCCTTGTGCCCTGTGTTGGACTGGCATCCCATCCAGAGTGTACCTGAGCCTTGTGCCCTGTGATGGACTGGCATCCCATCCAGAGTGTACCCGAGCCTCATGCCCTATGCTTCTGGGATAGGCTCCAAGTCCCTCACATCCCGGATCAGGAAGCTAGATGGTGGATGGATGGATAGATGGAAAATACCTGAGACACCTCTGAAATACATATAATCTAGTTTTGTGGAAACCAATGGAAACCATAGATGTTAAAAATATCCCATAACTGTTTTGTAAAATATAACTCTGATGTTAAACTTTTTCAGTGTGTCAGTATCTTACAAGCAACTGACTGCCTCTCATAGTAATTCTGAGATTTTTGGAAAAGTATTTACAGGAATAGCAAAGGGTGAACATTACTGATACTTTAAACAGAAAAGTGTCAAAATGTTTGGCAGGGATTACATTTTGCATAGTACCTGGGAGATCCTATTACTTCAACAATGCAATGGTACTGCTTGGTCAAGAATTAGAAAAGCTTTGATATCATTTATTGGAATTACTTACTATCAGTTTAATTTAGATGACTGGCAGCCAGAAGCTTTAAAAAGCACTGGACTCTGTTTTTGAGGTGCTAAAAAACCTGTGAGTATTTGGACAATAAAGCATTGTTGGGATGGTGTTTCTGGATTAAGAGAAGCATAAAACAAACAAAATACATCTGAAGAGTCCAAATCCATGGGCCAAAGGCAGCTCAGATTTCTCGCTCACTTAGGGCATGGACTATTGTGTGAAAATGAAGAAGGGACCACAGCGCACAGCCCAGTGCTCCGTATGTAATGAGGAGACTTCTACGACTCCTCATGTCTAACGATTAAGATAAACACTGAGCCAGAGGCTGGACTCTCCCTTTCGCAGAGAAGCAGCTTACCGTCAAGCTTGTTTGTGTGTGTGTGTCCGCGTGCATGCAATACTGATGGAATCTGTTTCTCTCTCGAAGACCGGGTGAAGCTTTCAGCACTAGAGCAGACCATCAATCCTGGGAATGTGTGTCCTTCGCAGGACCTAACCTGCTCTGAAGCTCTCTGGACAGGAGCCCACCATGTGCAGAATGATGCAGATTCTTTCATATGTAACACACCCTCAAACTGTTCTTTCCACATGCTTTATAATTGCTTCATAAAAAATATTAAATTTATCACTCTTCATAATTACATGGGCGGAAAGAGGTGATCACCAACACATATAGTGTATACAGATTAACCACAGAGGTCACCCTAGAACAGATGTTCATGTGCTAATGTTTGGACTCGGAGCTGTAGAGAGGTTTAGATGCCAATATTAATTTTGTTGGAAAGTGAAGGGATTTCTGCAGGAGTATACGTGTAATTTAAAGCTGCAGCTCTGAAGCCCTTCCCTGTTAAGGATGGCTGAATTTTAGAACACTAAATATCATATAGTACATGCAGTAAAGCAGGGTGGAGGGGGGGCACGGTTAGCACTGTTGCCTTGCACCTCTAAGGTTGGGGGTTTGAATCTTGCCTCTGCTGTGTGTGTGTGGAGTTTGCATGTTTTCCCCATGCCTTGAGCATTTCCCCCAACAGTAAAGCTACTTGGTGTCTCTAAATTGCCCATAATGATTGATTGTGTGCATCTGAGTGTGCGTGTCCATGTGACCTGCGATGGACTGGCATCCCATCCAGGGCATACCCCATCCTTGAGCCTTGTACTACGGTGATAGACTCTAGGCCTCTCCGGGAACCCTGATCAGGGTAAGTGTTTTGAAGACAGATGAATGGATGAATGAGCAAAAACAAGGAAACCTCTTCAGCATTAGTTGAATAAAACAGGTAAGTAGAACCAAGTAGTAGACTATATTTTAGATGATTTAGAAAAAAATGGCAGGCAACAACCTGATCAGCTTGATGTTAGCATTACAGTATACAAACCACATCAAAAAGAAATCTAAGCAGACAAGATGAGCAATGAGTGCACATCAGTCTGGGGAAGGATTTAAAATTATTCAAGTGAAGCATAGGGTCCATCAATCCTAACAAATACAAATGGAGAGCCTACAACACAACAGTGTGTCTTCCTAGAAGTGGACGTCATTCTAAAATACCACGAAGAGCCATGAGAATAAATCAGGCAAAGAGCATCCCTGGAATGCTATTCAGAGATCTATAAGGTGCCCATGCTGCATCTGATGTCACTGTGCATCCATCACCAAGAAGAACACTGAATAGAACTGACATTTATGCCGCAGTTGTAAGGAAGAAGGTTGTGCTCTCTTAAAAGAACAATGGGCTCATCTTAAATTTATCAGAGGCCACCTGGACAAACCTGAAGATTTCTGGAAGGCTGGGTGGTGTTCTAACAAGACAGAGATCTGAAGCATTATGCCAGACAGCCATCTAACTTCACTGATTTGTCCAGCTAACTAGTTCTATTTAGAGATACCAGTTTAGATAACTACAGGGGTTTTCAACCTTTTCTGAACCAGGGTCCCCCAAATGAAAACAGTGATTCCCTACCGCCTCCTATCTGATGGCTTTAGTAGTTTTCATGTTGCGTCAAACGGATAATACTGCAGTCACCGTGTTCCTTTACAAAATGTCTATGTGAACCCCCAGGATGAAGAACACCTCTCTTGGATAACCCCCACTGAACTACACGTTTTTGGAATATGGGATGAAACACACATGAACATGAGAAGAAAATACAAACTTCACACATAGTGTTGGGGGTAGGAATCAAACAGCACTGGGGGAATTAAGATGAAATACCACCCACTAAGCCTCCACACCATTCAATGCTTATGACAATATGTAAAATAAATAACATGAAAAGAATATTCTTTCGTGTTTGCCAGCTTTTACAATGTCAAGTGTCAGGTACAATGTTAAGGGCGCAGAAGCCAGTGACTGGAAAGTAAGAAATTCTGAAGAAAAAAATGCTTTATCATTCATCCAAGAGGAATTACTTTGCCACGCATTCAGTACTAGAAAAGCAGAACAAATAGCATTTACTTAATTTTTTTAAGCAATAAATTTAGAATTTGAAGTGTGGACACAAACCGTATACTTGGTTCCACACAATTACAGTGACCATAATACAGTATGTCTGGTACCCCCATTTTCCTGAGAACACTCCATAGTTTCATGTGGTCGAAACAATCTGAGGCTTTGTTGTACTAACTAAAGCACATGTAGACCTACAGTACATCTCCTTCTGGTAGTCCTTAGTTTTTCAGTCTTCCATCACGTCGTCAATAAAATCTCCTGCTCTTCAGCCTTTCCTGATTCCAGTTCGCTTTCTGCATCAGGGTCTAATCTTCTCTGAAAGATCTCTTAGCATATATTCTTACAGATATGTGATATTGCACTATATTTTGAGATCTATATCATGTTCCATTTCTTTAGTATTGGAATCAATCTCTTCCACTCCAGTAACACTGCATTTTTTGTTTCATCAGCTCTTATTTTCCTTTTGGTGTCATTCAGTATCTTCGTACTCATGATTAATTTTACTGTCAACAGAATTAACATAGAAACTGAAAAATAAATGTTTGGAGGGTATTATTTTTTTTGAAACCCCCAACCCACAAGTACATTGGGCATTACCTGTTAAAGTACAAAATGAACTTATTTATTAGAGGTGGGTGAGTGATTGACACTGCCTCACAACACCAGGGTTGTGAGTTTGAATCCACCTCCTGGCTCCATATGTGTGGAGTGGGCAGGTTCTCCTAAAGGCAGGCAATGATCACATCCATTCTCTGCACCTGTGCTTTGCTGCCAAATCTTACAAAACTGAGCTCTGTTTTAAAGCTTAAAATACGCCTAAACCCCAGTGCCAACGCCACACTCAGTTGGAACACCTATCCAAAACCTGATTCCCATTTTGTTGTCTAGTGCATTCTTCTAGGTGCTGACAAAATGGCTGTCATCTGCTTCACATTTTTATAACAATTTTGTTCTTACATACGATGTAAGAAAGAAAGAAAAATGTAAAAAATAATAAGCAGCTAATTGTGGCATAGCTCACCTTTATCCCTATGTCAATTAATGCAATTTCATCTACTGAAAACACACTTTACATATTTGTGTGTCATTCCTAAAATCAGACTCATACATCATAAAACACAATATACTTATAGGAAAAGAATCCAGGAGTCCCCATGTTTCCAAACTGCATTACAAAGAAGCCAAAAAAACCGCAATCTCCCACCTCTCTCAAACACAATATTTCTTAATACAGAATGAATAACACAGCTATATATTTTAACAGGAAACACACATAGAAAACCAAGAAATGAAACTTCCATTTCACAGCTGCTTTAATTTTAATTAAAACAAGTATTTTATGCTTCCATTTCATTTTCTACTGTTGTGCTAAAGAAATTGTTTGCATTACCCAGGGCTGAAGAATTATATATATATGTATATACAGTATAAATATTTTTTTACATTTTTGGAGTAAAGTGACAGCAATAACTTTTTCCATAAGTTCAAAAATAGATTGCAAAGTAAAACCTCAGCAAAAACCCAAGGCCTCCGGTGCACCATGAAGCTTACATAAAGCACCTGAGCCAACTCAAATAAAACAAGATACTAGATAAGAAGAATTGAGATGCTAGCTTATTTGTGAAATTACCCAAACATTTTGCACAGCTGTTTATCTAGTACAGGATGACGGTGATGGTCTCAGGAAGTACAAGACAAGAAGACAACCTGGATGGACTGACAGTCTTTCATTGGAAACACAGTCACTCACAAGGGAGGGTACTGGAGTACAAGGAGGGATCCTGTGCAATCGTGGGAATGACACAAAGCTGGAGGCAGCCGGGCTGCATCATGAACCATTAAGCTACTGTGCTGCCCTATTTATGCAATTACGCATATGATAAATTACCCTTGACAGTGAAAAACATTTCTGTAAATCCTCTTGCAAGCTCACCAGTGTTTACCTAATCATTTAGATTAGGCATATTTAAGTCAGACATGCTTTACCGTGTAACTAAGACCTGTACCCAATCGGTTAACACCTTCAATGTGGGTAATTACTGTAAGTTTAAGGGTTCCTGAGTAATCAAGGTCTTAGTACAAAATGAAGGTCTCATTGCAGTTTAACAATGTGAATCATCTGCCCTTTTGACCATTAGCTTGAAATGTCTTGTATGGATTGGGCAAAGCATTCAACAGTGATTTTGAATGTATTAAGTAAAAGATTCTGCTAAACTGTGACTGTAACAAGTAACACCATTAATAAATTGGGTAGCATTAGCACTAATGCTGTGTTGTTTTTGTGACTTATGTCGTGGTCTGTTAAATACATTAAACCTAAAATGACATGCATACAGATGCATGCAGCAGTCTGGTGAGAGTACAGCTGAATGGGCAGCCCTACTTCTGTAGTGCTTGCTTACTCTTCTTGTACATGTGTAGGTTTACTCCTGGTTCTCCAGGTTCCTCAGTCTGTAGCCAAGCTGCTCTGGTGAAATGATGATGCTGTATCATTCCTGCATTAGGACAAGTGTGCCGAGAGACACCGCTGTGGGACATCTGCCACTTCTAATAGGAATCAGACACAAAATGGCAAGTAAAAGAAAGGTGATTAATGACAAAATGATCCCACGGCATCATATTAACTGAGTTTTAGTGTTATACAGGTGATCATCTGTCATTATCATTGTTCATAGATTACATTCTGTCCATTTCCCATGACATCCTCTCATTTTGAAAAGTCAAGGTGCCTATCTCAAAAAGCATAGGACAAAAGACAGGGGACACCCTAGATGAGATACTGTGCCAGTCTAGTGTACAACACACACTATGAGAGATACAATTTCACAGAACTGCACGTTTTTGACAGTGGGAGGAAATGGCTGAGAACATGGGAATAATGTACAAATCCATCCATCCTATAAGCGGTTATATTGGTAAGTTCTATCAAAAGCAGCACAGGGTACACTCTGAATTGGATGCCAGTCCATCACAGGGCACATACACTCACACACATTGACATACCGAATATATAGCAGGCATAAAATACATGGAAGGCTGGGAGCTGACGGGGTTAACAAGTCACTTGTCACATATAGCTTATGATTTCTATGAATCTCGTTCTATAAATGCTGATACCTTCATCTTTACGTTTTCCCTAGATCTATTATGATATATTTTTCTGCAGCATAACCTATTGCAAATCATGACAATGGCAATGCAGCAGCTTTGAATTCTATCTGGGCACTCATAACTGCAAAGGGCGCAGCGTTCTGGCAAAACACCTTTAAGGATACCTGTCCCTACATTTGGCTAAATCCCCTGAAAGCCTGCACTAGTCCAGCACCTTACTCTCCACCTTGAAATCACGTTTATCGCCACTACAGACTACAGAGGACCATATAGGGATAAGCTCGATTATCTCCAAAAGCATCACCTCCCTGACCTAAATCTGCTGACTTCAAACACTCGGCATCTAGAACCCACTGTTTCCTACACAGACGCGCAGCCCATCGGCTGATCTAATGATTGCAGGGAGCTCGAGCTCTGCTGTGAGTCAATGATCTACTAAATCGCAAAGCCTCTGTGTCTGGTGCTCATCGAAAACTGAATTTCTGGCCACGTAACCGTTCATACCAGGTGCTCTCGTAGCACTGCGGGCGTAGTGCCTGTCCCACCACTGTGCCCTGAATGATGTGGCAGTTTAATGTCCACTTATTCTGCCCTGGCATGGAGTGAGACAGACACCCGGAGTCAAGCTGTCTGAAAAATATCCTGAACTCCATGAATTCCAATAATCACAAGTGAAGTTTGGTCCAACATGAAATTGTAGTGTTGTTCCTGCTCCCAATAGGCAATTTTGTTTATTCTTTAATTTGTACTGAAAGTCACTGCTTTCAGTTTGGTTGTTAAAAGCTTACGTTGAATGGCTATAAACTGCCTACGTAGCTATCAGAAGAAATAAATACATTAATAAATAAACAAGACACATGACCAATCCATCCTATTTGTCTCATCCAAAAATGTTAAAAGCGGGCCAATTTGAGGTATATTAAACTTATATTATTAGCAGATTACTCAGAGCAAAGCCATCTCACTGCCATACTGGCTTTCAATGAAACTTCCAGCATTTACTCAGGCATCACTGAGGGTGCTTGTTTTATCCATCTGTCACTCCCCTTTCACCAAATACATGAACAAACAAGAATCTTTAAGCAAACATTTGGTGGTGATCTCAGTCAATTGCGCTTTGATCTTTTGTCTAAACGTCGCCACCTTATCGATAAGCTTCAGCACAAGCTTTTAAAATAATGCTATACATCACAGACCAAAACAAAAATTCCAAAATAAAATAAAGAAAAATTTAATTTTTTTAAACTATGTGGGCCTATAAATCTTCCCCCCTCCCCCCACTATGCTTCCACGCTTTCCAATAATTACACTGAACACCAATCGCAAAAACTAAATAATAGAAAGCATAAGAATTGGTATTGTGTTTTACATAGCTTTGGGTAATGATTTACTTATTTATTTATTCTTAAAACACGTCAAAAAGTAAATAGCAGCAGAACTAGACATGACTAAGAAACTTGCTCTTAAGGAAAACTGTTTTAGCCTTGCCTTTAAGTGTTCAGTCAGTGTTCAAGTCCATATGAGATGTTGCAGTAGAATTATTTTAAAGTGATGCATGCACTTTAAAAACACCCACAGATGAGTTTGGTTTCCATTTGGAAATAACAAAGACTAATGTCACCTAATGTAACAGTGCAAAAACATACGAATTTTGTCACCACTATAGGTGTGATTTGGACATTGGAGTTGTGATTTGGTTTTGGCATAGATTACAACAATGCCCAGTAACAGCATAAATATAAATTCATAAGCTGAGGTTACTATTAACATTTGTCTTAGACAATGTTGAAGTGTGCCTTTACCCCTGTAATTACTAATGTGATGATTTATTCAGTATGGTGTTATGTTTGAGCTATGACACAAAAAATATTTAGCAAGATTAATGAAACTATATGAAGGGCTTAGATTATACAACAGAACCTATGGTTAAATACAGTCCAATATAATCCCTTTACACTGATATGAGAAATGTGGTTATATTTTTGCCTGAAATGCTGCTAAATCTTTCATGTACTTTCATCTTCCCTTGTACTGATAATGTGGTACTAGGTAATCCTGGACTGCAAGTACACCCAGAGCCAGTACTACATCTGTTTCTATTCCTTCCTACTTGTAGCCCACGGGGAAAGGACTCAAACGAGCAGGGGCAAAAAATTCACAGCAATTAGTACGAAAGAAATGGCACCAAGCACCGAGATACCGTGAGTCTTTCCAGAACAAAGTGTTGTCTTGCACAAGGCATGTCCGCACACAGACACACACATATGCAATTTGCTAAACATGCAAGATAATAGCCTGAGGAACCAAATCTTGTAATGAATATAGGAAGGATCCAAACGCGGGGAGTATCTGTTTATTGCGAGGAATATCTATTTATTCGTGGTTAAGGAACAGACTGGGTGAAAACTAGTGTGGGCCGAATAATCCAGAGCTGAAGGGAATTCCAGAGACATTGGCAGTACATCAGGCGGAGAATTGGAGACCAGAGAGTTAGTGAATAGTACAACCAAATCCAAGACGAAAAGCAGCAACTCCAGCTAATGGAAAACAGATAATAGTCATACACAGAAAGCCGGAAGAGTAATCGTAGCTCTCAGTAGGGTAACTCGTACTTGATACACTGCAACCATCCTAAGCCAGGTAAAGCTTTAAATAAAGGCATCAATGCTGTTCAGATGTTCAAAATTCTGGGGAGGGGTTTCTTTGAGTCAGACGTGGCTGGAGGTGTGATGAATTTGTAATCCTTGATTTATTTGTAATCCTTGATTTATTTATGCCTCATCCTGCTGTAAAACATCATAGATAATAACTTTTCCACTGTTCATGCTAGATCACTTTCATACAGTGCTTCAAATTTCTCGTTTGTTTTTAATGTAATATGTTTTATAATACACCTTCCACTTATGTGACAAAATGTACTTTAATTTGAATTTAAAAACTGCTTCAATTTTTCAGCTGTTGCACATTCTGTAAGTGATGTATTTCATATAAAATGGAATATCTTGGTTGTTGTTGCAATCCATGTTCCAAAAAAAAACTTTCTCTTTAACTTCTGAATTCATAGGGGGAAGCTTCTTAAAATGTTCCGCATGACCCGCAGAAATCCCCTTGCTGTCTCCTTAGAGTCCGGAGTGATGTTAATGAATAAAATATTTATTAGTCGGCTCGGCCCGAGTGAAAGGCATGAATCAAATGTGGACCCACCAGACCTGATCTGTTTGCAGATCCTGGCTCTTCAAAGTCATTCATCTTTCTCACAGGAATATACACATCACTACATAACATGAAAATTAACATTAAGTTTTATGTCGTCGCAAGACATTCATACCAGCACATGACATGACAGCACATAACATGGACATGTCCCTGAGGACAATAACATACAGTATAACGCACTGAATATAACAAAATATATATTTACATGTACACTATGATCATCAGGTGGAACTGGGTTACATGTGGATTTGTAGATTGGCAAGATCTCAAATAATGCACCCCCCCAACAAGTAGACCTAAAAGTACAGTATTTATTCCCCTTGAGTAATCATTAATAAACAATTTGACCTTAATATAAAAATATCTGTTTAATTAAAGTTCTTAGACTGGTAAACACATTATGCGTATGTATCAGTATTAAAATATTTTAATAAATTTGCAATAGAAAATCAGTGTTTCCGCAGCCATTCCCCTTTCAACCTGGTGCAATGGCTTAAGGAAACATTACATTACAGTACCTCCAGAAACACCAGCAGCATTATAGAAACACGTCTGCATATCTACCAAAATAAAAGTCATTTGACATCTGCTAATTAATACACTAGATTGCTGGATTCTTTGCCAGATTTACATTCAAAATTTCTAAGTGCAGCTAAAAAAGGCTTAAAAAAGCCCACATTTTTGTACTGTAAAATATATACATATATATATTATAATGACTACTACATAACCAGAAACAAAGTACTCTTGAAGCAGGTGAGTTATACTGAACAACCACTGACCTCCGCTGACATACACTCAAGCCTCTGCCAGCTGTTACAAATATGAATGAATATTACTACCCTAAATCCAGGATGACAATGTTATTCAGCGAGTAGTGCTGTCGCTTCACACCTGCAGGGTTGGGGATTCAAATCCCACACACATGTTCCTCATGTCGCATAGGTTTGCTCAATAGGTACTCAAGTCTCCTCCCACAATCCAAAGACTTCCAGTAAGCTTGTCTGGAGTTTCTAAATTGCCCACAGTGTACGAGTGCCTTTGAGTGATCCATCCAAGGTGTACACCTGCCTTCTGCTGAATGCTGCTCAGTATAAGCTCCTCTTAAATCCTTAACCATCTTGCTTTCATCCTCATTTGATATCTCTAACTCACTACATCCTGTTTATGCTATCAACATGTCCTTTGCAGTGACCTATCAAGATCTGGGGCTTTGTGAAATCCCTCTCCTCCCTTGGCCACCTTGAGGAATGAATCCTTTCTTCCCTCCTTGAGACCTTGTGTCAATGCGCTTGGCTCGTTTGCATGAATGACCTTTTGCCCGTTCTTTTGATGTTATGAAGGAGTGCCTCTCCCCATCACCCCTACCCTCTCTGTAGATGTCTCTGCCAGTGAACACCTCCACCATCCACTCCTGGGTGGGCCTACTGTTCTCATCCTAAGTTATCTTCGTAATATTCCATCTCTTGCATAATAAGAATGCGAGAGCATCCTCACCTTCACCTTCTAAAATCCTCATGTGTCCAGAAAGCTATCTGATTGCAGGAAGCACTCTATGGATGGACAGGCACTGCCCAAAGCTGAATCTCATTAATCCTGTCCTCCCTCTCTTCCCGTTCCAGCTGGCTGTTGCTGTTGAATTCCACTCTGTCAGAAACCTTGGATGTTACTATTGATTTCTCCCCATTGCACGCCCAACACATTTTGCTTGATTCATGCGTTTCATAGATTGCTGCTGCGATCGTCACAATATCCACAAAAGGATCTTCTTTACTGTTTGTTGCTCTCAGTTGGCCCTCGAGGTCTATTCCTGCCTTGTATCTCCTGCTGACCAACAACCCGTAAGCAGCCAAACACTGACTGTCGAGTGTGTTTTTAGTTTAATTGGTTGGATCACTCTACTTTTAACATGCTCTACATGAGTTCTGTTGGTACGTAATGGTTTGTAGATGTAGATAGGTTGCTTTTATTGCATGGGTACTATATGGATAACTAAGCTAGTAAAAACTGATCAATATATTAAACAGTATATTTTTCACAATGCTATATTAGATGAAGTCTCCAGACTGCCCTGTAATGTGCATTCCCTATGATGGACTAGCATGCTATCCAGGATCTTTTCCTGCCTTGTGGCCTGTGCTGTGACCCTGTTCTGCATTATCGGGTAGAAGATGGCTGTATGAATGGATGGATGGATTTGTGAAATTAAAATTTTGCAATGTCAGCAATACATTAAGTACTTCTACTATTATTATTATCATGAATACTAGGGGTCTGTGCACTGCAGGTGCTCTAATGCTTTTCTCTTATATTCATGCAAAAAGCAGCGTAACCTAATTGAGCTGATGTGTTTTATTTATTTTGAATGCACTCCATATCTTTAAAATGCTATTTACCTTGAATGTTCACATCTCCTGTTCTGTGCTCTGCCCATGATCAACGTTGCCAGTATGACTGATAAATGCGACTATCAGCAGTTTTAAAGTGTCAAATAGTATGGAATATCATCTCAAATAACATTCACTATGCTTTAGAAAGGTAGCACAGAATATCCTGGTTCTGATGCATAATACAATGGATTTATATAAACTGATAAACTTTGACTGTCTAAAATATTACAATATGGTCTAAACACTGGCCACGTACCTAAACTGCTCTTTGTGAAATACGCCTACTACATGTGTTTACAAAGTAAAACATATTTCCTCCCTTTTTTAAAAGTCATTTCTCACTAACGGTCCCTAAAGGTTAATATGGCAGTTAAATCCAGTAGGACGAGGAAGAAGTGAAACGAAAGACCGTGCTAAAATCTGCATCTCATTGTATACCTGTTTATCCTTGGGTTCTTTGTTTTTTCTAAATTCATTTTTTGGCTGCAGGCAAACAAACAGTCAAATAACTGACACGTCTTACTGTTGTAAATGTGAGCTTCTGTCGTGGAACTAATTCAGTATACACGCATTCACTATTTTTGATGCGGTCAACCCCTGGAGTCAATACAATATTTTGATTGGTTTTCTTAGGTGGGAAATGAGATTGTACTTCGTGCCTGAAAGAAATATGGCAGTTTTGATTGGTATTAATCTTTTGCGAAGCCAAACTTGCTATACAAGCACTATAACTCATGACTGTTGGTACTGAGAACATAATGGTAGCTGTATATCGTGCAATATCAATTACTCATAACACAAATTCCCTATTTCTATTTAAATCTAAGATCTTTGAACTATGCAAACAATCAATAGGCAAACTATATAGAAGCAGAGAAAGATAAAATGAAATTAAACTATACATTTATTTTAGCAGACAATCGTAGATTCTGGGCATAACTGCTCAGCCGGACACGTTCAGAAACATTATCTGTATAGGAAGCCTACAAGGCCCCATTTGTCTGGCATGACCTCTTAACATTTTCAATAATCCTTTCATCCAAGTCTATTCAGTATTTCACCTGCTACTTTTAACATGTATTCAAATGAGAGAAGTCTCTGAACACTTGTCAAGGTGAAGATTTTATAAGGTCAAAAGACAGTAATTACATGACACCACAGAGAAAGGCACAGCTGTAGCTTATATAGTCGAATGGCCATTAAACAAAGTTCATGCCATATCATACAACATGTAGAGAGATAATCATAGTTCAGTATTCCAGTCAAAACAATACCACATATCACCTATCCACCGCTAAGATCCGTGGTGCATAATCACTCCTGCTTTTAGATTATTGTCATCTCTGTATTTAAACCTGCACATACACACACGGCACAAGGACACACAAAAACTAGGGCTGTCAAGCGATTAGAAAATTTGACTTTGTGTAGTTAATCGCAATTAATCTCAAATTTATTTTTTTAATGTTAAAATTTTACCACAATTAAAGATTTTTCAGTGCAATCAGATTGTATTAATAAAAGTGGACTTAATATGACTGCATATAAATGTACTTATGTTCAGGTAACTGGAACAAGAGAAAGGAAAGAATCGTAATATCGTTAATTTGCTGGAGGGTGACGCGTCCATTGGTTTCCGCAAAACACTGTCGAGCATGGTCTGTCGTGTATTACCTGGGCTAATGCTGTTGGTGTAAAATGTATGTTTGGCTTGCATGTGATATTGTAGGCTGGTTGTACTCCGGTGATAACTAAACTCAGCTTGACAGTAACTACACAAAACTTTAGTTTTATCGAGCGAGCCGTCAGGCAAAGTTTTGAAATGGAACTTCCCATTTAAGGGACCTTTCTCCATCATTCAACAATTAAGAATATGGACTGACTTCTAAGACAAATAACTTGAAGGCTGGAGTGGCGCACATTCAATTTGCAGCTTGAACTATGGGAAATACATAGGGTCAAAAAGAACCTGCGTTAACGACACAATTTTTAAATTTTTTTTTAACGGTGTTAAAGTGAGAATGCATTAGAGCGTTATTAACGCGTTAACTTTGACAGCCCTAACAAAAAAGCTTTCAAGATGCGGCTTAATACACGACGTGTATGTAATTTTTTTCAGCCAGTATAATGTTCAAATGTAAATAATGTAGTTTTATATACATGTGCTATATAGGCATATAAAAAGTTAGAGTAACTACATACTAATTCTAGTTTAATATTAAGGCAAAGACTGCGTAACTCGGAAGAATTCTTCCTGTAACCATTGGTATGAATGGTAACTTCATGATTTAATTATATACTCTTATACACTGCTCAAAAAAATTAAAGGAACACTTTGAAAACACATCAGATGTCAATGGGGAGAAAATCATGCTGGATGTCTATACTGATATGGACTGGGTAATGTGTTAGGAATGAAAGGATGCCACATCGTTTGAT
>JAACJT020000075.1:8042541-8070501 GCA_009936485.2 Gymnarchus niloticus
AATATCCCAGAAGTTTAATTGACTTGATGCTATACTCTGATTAAAAAGCGTTCCTTTAATTTTTTTGAGCAGTGTACAACCAAAGGTATTTCTGCTTACTATAGCAGTTACATATATTGAAATGTAAACTGAAACCCCCACCCATTTTCCACGAATCTGAAAACGTCTCTCCTCATGATAGACATCCCTCTCAACACCAACTCAGAAGAAGTGGAGCCTAGCATACACCTCCTCGGATGCGCGAGTCGTCAGCCACCTGCTTCTCTTTTGCTCTACCGGCTGCACCGAGTGACGTAACACTCTTGGAGGACACTGCTATTTGTTCGCTTCCACCCACGGTCCTGTAGGCGCCCAGTTGCCTACAGACGTCACTGGAGAACGATAAGAGGAAGAGGAACCCAGCCGTCTAACCCACTCGATGGAACGCAAGTGTTCTCTGGGCTCCTTGCCACAGACAGCTAATGCGGCTCAGTGGGGAACCAAGCCTGGTTCCTGTTGTAGGACACACCTTAGTTTGACTGGTATGACACTGGAGAAGACCAAATAAATACACATTTGAAGGGCCTAAATTTAAACAGAAATCTGTTCATATCTGTTCCCAGTTCTGACAGAGCATTATCTTTTGTCTTATTTTGCCTGCAAATCTTATTTTTGTCACATTTAAACATCAGATTAATTTGTGATGGAACTTTCTGGTTTCAGTACAAACCCTACAGAACTACTTTGTTCCAAAAGCGAGTACTAAACATTTGGTATGCTTTTAAAGGAGCAGACATACGGAGCTCTTAGCAACAAATCTGGGCAATATAAACCTTGGCTATATTTAGCGTGGTAACACTTACATCTCCCTTTAAATGCCTTCTTAACTTCAGTTAACAATACGCCTAACCTGCTAATAAGCATTAGATTTTTTTTATAATACAATGCACTCAATACAAAAAATCTGGTGCTTGTCCTAAAAAAACTGGCAGTAAAATCCACATCTAAGAGCTGTTTATTTCTCAGGGAAGTGAGCTGCAAAATGTGATTGTTGGTCCTGGTTAAAAATTACACACAAGATGATTTATGCTTGAGAAATAATCCACGGCTGCTTTAACAAACATTTTCTCCCTTATGAACATCAGAAACAAGATTACTTCAGCGTGCTCTGTGTGATGCAAAGCACTGTTACATGGTAAGTGAGCAAACAAGAAGAAGGACAGAAGTAAAAGAGGGATGAAAGGGGCTTTATGTTTCTGCTTCACCCACACCTCACCAGGGTTGTGTTTTAGGCCATTTCAGAGGCACAGTCCATCTCAGAGAGTCAGAAGGGCAATAGCAGTACATCTAATCAACAGTCCATTTTTCCCCCAAAAAACACAGTGACATCCCCTCCAATCAGTGGTGTCCATTCGCTATCTGAAATGCAGTGCGTGACCCACCCTTACTCTGCCACCTCTTTGGGGGTGTGACCCTTTTTCTGCACAGCCGCTCCCATGGGGGGGAGGTAACAGATAGCGGACAGCAGTGAATCGAAAGCCGCACACTGGCCCACTGTGCAATATCTGTATGATCTAACATGCTATGCACATCAGCGTCACATTTGGCCTTGTTTTAAAGTTCCCACGTCTTCCACACGCATTACTCCACTCCAGCTTAAGATGGTTCATTTATGCATTACATCTGCAAGGCACCGGCTAAAATGAAGTGAATAAATCTGCATGCCATGGAGGCCACGCCTCATACGGCATCAGCACTTGATTAACATGCTGATGTCCCAGTCACCTCTCATTAGGGCCATTTGTTCAGGACACCTCCTACCCATTTACTTAACAAAGCCCTTGCCACTACATCACGTAGGAGATAACAAAGGCCTTCCACTATACATTGATTGTAAGCATCCCCCTCCCCCAGGTTCTTGTACCTTTGTTCCAAATCGGTGTTATGCGTATGGTCTACCGTCTGTTATGTCTTTCAGCATGCATTAACTGTACTGCGAACTTCTGAATCAACTTTATTCGTCACGTATAGCCTGACTACAAGTAATTTGTTTTTGGTGAAGTTGCTGACATTAAGGTGACAATGTGCGTTGTGGTCTGAACGCATTTGCAATTCCTCATCCCAAATGTTCTGTCAGATCCACCCTTCTGCAAAGGATGTGCCGACATAGCACCCCCTAACATGCACGCACGTTACTGCAACTGTTAACCATTAACACGTTAACACACACAGACACACAAAGCCCCGTCCATGAACCACGTCTTTATTCCTTGGTATAGGCTAGCCATCTCTGTTTCAGGTAAAAACCTGTAAATCTTTGATGGCCTTCCACCATAGGCACGGTTCTGCCAAGCCAGGTCAGCCATAGCTAAGAAACCTGTAAATCTTTGATGGCCTTCCACCATAGGCACGGTTCTGCCAAACCAGGTCAGCCATAGCTAAGACGTTAAATACTTGTAAGACTGCCCTGGGATTGTAAGGCAGATGTCCAGCAAAGCTGGTGAGTGGCCAACAGCAAAACCAACTATGTAAATCTTGATATTTCGTGCTGAGGAAATGTTTCTTAAGAGAGATGAAGACAAATGAACTCACAGTTGTCCAGAGTGGGAAGTAAATGTTGCATTTTTTCGTCAGTTGTACACTGCACTGCAGAACTATTGTTCAGCGAGGTATGGTTATCACTTTACATATGAGACCACAAACAAGCTATTATCTCATGGCATCTCACCATATTTAAATATTTAATGCCAAAGAAATTGGATGGCGATGTTAAAAGCAATAAGAAATGGATCTCTTTATAGGGAATATGATTAGGAAATTTATATAATCATTATTCATTTAGAGTACACAGCCCTTTCTTATATTCCAAAAATTGGTTTTTAACCATCTTGCATCTGAATTGCATTATTATAATAATCATAAACAATTAATTTCCCAGTGGATGAGTGCTAGCTGCAACAGTAGCATGACGGATTGGGAAAAAAAACAAAAAAAACAAATTTGTTTTACAGCACAATATCTAAAAATGTTTCACAAAATCTTACTTTTTTGGACTTAATTTATGCAAATAGCAATGCATTCATACTAAAGCTGATTAAATAAATGGTGAATGTATTTGCCTGATGAGAGCCAAATAATAGGCCTAATTATAAATGAAGCAAAAATACAGTCTGGGAAGTACAACAGAACATTGTCCTAATATTGTAAAGACATGCCACTTTATTGTTTTACCTGCTATAGGAGTACAGTGTGGTTGAGCAACCTGCATTATGGGCTCAGACAGGGACCCCTTCCTGTTGAGATGTCGCTTTTGCTAGCATCTTTTAAGGTCACACTAGGATCATTAAAGTATGGAGCTTTTTTATGCAATAGGCAGATACAAATTAACTGGAAATGTGAACCAGAGTTTATGATATTTTACTAACGAGTTTTACTCCTTCGGTTGTTACCTGGGGCCCTGGAATTAATTCTTTTGAAGTGTTGACTGGCTTCTGGCCCACTGAGAGTAGAGAAGCACTCATTTCCAGTAATTTAGAAATGAATCCAAAAATGCCTATTAAACAACCAGTCCATGATGTCAGCCTTAGGCAGTATCCACGCTATATCATCAGTTGCAAGTTCCCTAAAGAGAAGCATGTAAAAAATAAAATGCATGGCAAAATGGATGTGGATGACAAAAACGCACCAAACGGTCAACACAAAAACAAACAAAGCCATGATATCCATATGCATATTTCATTTAGGTTGATTACGCTGTGGAATAATTCAAAAGAGTCAAATCTGTGCATATGTAAAAACTCGCTGCATGGTAAACATTTAGCATTCATCATACTTATGCTTTACCTTGATACAGCGTCAGCTCACATTTACAGGTCAAGGGCCAACGGACAGAAAGCTTCTGCTTGTGACAGCACAATCACCCAGGCAAGGATATGGAGGCGTTTCCATTCCATCACCTCTGTCGGCGTCCCTCCCATCCCGGCCCCCACTTGTCATCCCTTTTCAACTGATGGTAAATGAAGGGGAGGTTATGAGCTGCTTCCTCCCCAGACCCCATCGATCACCCAGTCACTTAATTCCTTTAGCTGTCACCCATCCGGTGGGCATCTGCCGCAGCGCGTTTCACGGGGAGGGGCAAATTAGCCGCCGCAGATCTCTTTTCTCGTCAAGGGAGGGAGTAGAAACTGCCTCAGAGGGCAGTGATGGCGCTGGCATTGCATTGAGCTGCTGCCACACATTGCCAATTCAGAAGTTAATAATCAGCATTGTTTCATAGGTATGTCAGTGAAAAAAGCCCTGCAAATTATTACACCTATTGATATCGCCAGCAGTTATACCAAAGAAGACGGCAACACATACAGTGTGACTGCTCATTACACCCCTCTGATCTCATAATGGCACTCTGTGCTAGATGTTAATAATTATTTCGAGTTCAAAACTGCAACCCAAAGCAATGTGAGTCTAATCGGCAAATCTCTCAAGCTATTTAAAAAAAAACACGTTTTGTGTTGGAATTCAAAGTAATAATTAGACTAATTAATTAATAAACACTCACCAGAACTGAGCAATGGCATCCCTACGATTCAGAGGGAATCTCCCAAACACTGTCACTGATGACAGACCGACTGTCAAATGAATCGCCTTGGTAAGACTGAAACTGCAGGTATAGCCATAATCTGTCCTGTTGGGCAAGAGTATTATCTAATTGCTGACACACATAGCGACTGCTGGATTCACTTATACAAAAGGATCAAAAGAGAATACTACAGAAGCGTCCTGAAGATAATGAGGTGTACAGGATGTCCCGCAGCAGTGCCTGTATTCGC
The DNA here is from genome assembly GCA_009936485.2 of Gymnarchus niloticus. Classification (NCBI taxonomy): domain Eukaryota; kingdom Metazoa; phylum Chordata; class Actinopteri; order Osteoglossiformes; family Gymnarchidae; genus Gymnarchus; species Gymnarchus niloticus. The sequence goes on from JAACJT020000075.1 coordinate 8,047,347, forward strand.
TCGCAGACATACCTAATTCAAACACCGTGCGCAGGAGGACAACTCAATGTCACAGTACTTATTTACTAAGGTTTCGAAATATGAGTCTCTCCTGCTGAGTCCATTATTAAGCTGTACATTTAGCTCAGCATTCAGGTACTGTAAGTATCTACTTCTTTATATGATTTGTTGCATTTTTTCCCAGTTTCAGAAATATCTAACCAAGAAGCTTTTGCTCATGTATATATTTGTTAGAATCCATGCATCTTCAAGGCAGTCGTCCTGGTCGAGGGGGCTGGACCCAATCCCCGGCAGTATAGTGCTCAAGAAGTGGTGCACACTGGGTGTGATGCTAGGTCATTGCAGTGCACTTACACACATCACATACAGAAACCAGTCAGTCTAACTGCATGTCTGTGGACTGCGAGCGAAATCCAGAGTACCTGGAGAAAAGCCACCCATTACTAGTCATGGGTATTATTATTATTATTATTAAAATTATTATTGTTATTATATTATTAACTGCTGTCAGAGGGTCACTGTTTTGCCTTTGGATAAAACCCAACAGATGGGGTGAAAAAATTCTAAAAAAGCCACCGCCTACATCCCCCTAGTAATTCTAGAATATCTGAAAAATCAATGCCTCGTGAATAAGTTGTCACACCCGCAGCTGATCAGCCACGCCCAGCTAATTCCCCAGAGTTTGAACATGTGTGGACTATACTGTACATGCTTTTAAAAATGCTCACAACACTTTAGCTAGCTGTGAGGTACTGTGTTTCACGACCATACTGAGCATTCTTTCCTGTTTACTGCCTTACCTGCCAATGAACCTTGATCATCCTTTGTCGTTTCATTTTTCGAATGCCAATTTGGATTTGTTTGCCCCTCTGATTGTCCTGTCTGGTCCTCGACTTCTGGCTTGTACCCTGCACTGGGATTTGGGTCTCCCCTTGGTGTTCAAGAGTGATGAGTCTCCTGGTTTTTACCTTGCCTGTCCATGATATCCCTTTGGCTCACGAATAAAATCCTGGTCTGCACTTAGATCCAATCAGTATGTTCATTACACAAGTGCTATAGTCCATTTTCATTCTTTTCAAGTACCATAAGAAATGCTTTTCAATTCAATTATTTAGTTACATGGCATCATAAATATTGAAAAGATTGGTTTGCTGTTTAAATCAAGACAATAAGCATGCAACATGCAATATCCATACCATATACCAAAATTACTATAGTATGCAATATTTATTTTGGGAAAAGGGCTTTTTCAAAGGGTTAAGAACCAGCTTCACAGCAATTTGAACATGCAGCCATCAGGTCGCATTGTGAAGACCTTAACGACTGCATCACAATTTCTATAAGAATGTACACTTTATGACACCCCCCCATCCAACAAAATGTTAAAAGAAATTAACCTGCAGTGCTATCACAGTCCTGTTGGTCCTCTTACAAAACTAAAGGTAGCAGCCTTTTATTAAATCCTGACAGCCAATAATTCAGACAGTGATAACGCTACTGATAGAATAAAACTTCCCTCCCTGCATCTTGCAGTGCCCTCAGTGACCACCACTCCTTTTAATGGGTATCTTAAATCCATATCACAAGGTTGTGTCTTTGCGAGACTGCCTTTGTATGCACAGATCGCTGCAGGAAGGTGGACGTCCATTTTATTCCAGTGAACAGTGATCAGTCGTAGTCCCTAAGTCAAGCCTGTGCTTCCTTAATTAGGTTTCGATCACAGCTTATCTCTTTGAGAGAGAACTTCTACCTATTAGACATTGGATGGAAATAACTTCCAATTAGAAACCTCATTTCATACTCAGCTTATGATAATAAATCATGTCTTTCGGAATACTTTTCATGGCAGTGTTTATTGTATGGCAGTGTTTATTGTATGGCAGTGTTTATTGTATGTTTGGAAAATGTGTAATAAATGGCCCCTGCCTTCGTATTAATGTTCCTTTAGGAAATAAGTTTAAAAAGGGGTTACTGGTGACATGAAAGTACTTTCACATAGTAACCAGGTCAGAATTAGCTGGGAAACATTTTTTTTTTTTTCCTTTAACCACCATTCATATTTCCAACAACTTGCCAGCACAGATCAGGTAGAAAGAATGTGGCCCTTTAAGAATAACTGCCGCTCTTTGGGGGACATCTCCATCCCATCATCTCTCCAATCCTCCCCATGCTTTTTTTATTACAGTCTGAATTACAACACGGCATTGTCTGCGACGACACAAAAAAGTGCATCAGAAAGCCTTCATCACGGTGCCATCAGATAGCAGAACCACAGCATCCTGCTGCGCTGATGTTTTCTGATGTGTGGGGCGTGGTTCGTCCGGTGGTGCGAGGAGGCTTTCAGAACAAAACCGATGCATGACTTAAATGCTCTAGCCAGTTGTTGTGCGCTCGATGACTGGAATAACAGCATGTCTCACCTAAACCATACTCATTCAAACATCTGAGTGCCTGGACCAGACGGCAAATCGCTGATCACGGCTACTCTGCTTAGCAGCCCAATACGGTGCGAATGTGACTGAGTTACCGGTGCTGGTTACACAAAAGCGATCCCCTCTTCCTTTAGCTTTACTTTTCAAAGGATGGGCAATTTTTCAAATAACACAGGCAAAATCACAAAAATGACAACCGGATGAATTACAAGCCAACACTCCAGCTTCGCGGAACACATTCTTATTAAAGACCCCACCACCTAATGTGGCCAAGGCCGTACCAGCCCGGGACACTCTGAAAGACTTACACAGAGTGAAATGGGTAATGTTAAACATTTTTTTGTATTGCATCACTGTGGACTCCCTTGTCTGAATAACGTTTCAGTTCATTTCATTTTCGGAAATGAAGAAGAACCCATCCATGTGTGACAATTCCATTTTTTGAGACCTAAATCCTCTTATTTGGCATAGTGGCTTTTTCTGCATTAAAACATATCCTGGGTAAAAGTTAAGAGGTTTCATTTGTTGGCATATGAATCAATGACAGTTAATATCAGCTAAGAATTAATTGCCAGATTATCAAAACTGAATAAATACCAAATTGTTAGCTAAGAAATCAACAAAAACATTAACATATAATTTACAAAATGTGCTTTTTAGGCTGGTTTAATCATCAATTACTACTACATAATCAAGCAGCTCATTCTAATTCTTTACACTCCATTATGATCTTAATGTTTATGAGCACTAAAATAGCAAAGCAATGGGTTACATCTGCTCCAAGTTCTTGTTTACAAACAATCATAAATATTTCAACAGATTGACATACCTGGCTTTAAAACATACATGGAGTATATATGTGTGTGCGGGTGTCACACATATCCCTGTTTTACTGGCATAATTAGCAGTGTTTATCAGGATTTTGATCTTTATGAATGAATGGATTATGATTGGAGTTATTTTGCTATGTACTCCCATGATGGATATTTTAATTATACATTTTAGCTGTATTTAAATACAAATTCATGCTTAAATATATTTAACGCATCAGTACTGAAAAGATTCAGAGAAGCACTATATTATTGAAAAGGCAATATTTGTTGTCATTCCAGAATAAAATGAAATTACATCATAAGATACAAATGCCAAAGGTCAGAAATTATGCAGTTTATTAAAATTATTTTTGAATGGCTTAACTGAGTTGGTAATCTTTAATGTTCCTGATTGTAACAGTTACTAATTTACTCATTAATAAAATAATCATTCTGCTAAAGCAGAGATGATTTATAGTCCCTGCAATAATCCAAGAGAAAAGAAAATTTTAGTACTTTAACTCCAGAAAACAGAAATGGCACATTCATTTTTTATATTTTAATTACTTCTTTATTCTTGTGCATGAGGCTGTAACAATTTAATTTTGTATTTTTTATTCCTAAAACAAGTAGAAATATAACAAGACCATAAATTAGCATTAGCACCAAAACCCCGGACAGTGATTCACAGTCGGTGATCACTTTATTAGGTACACCGGCAAAGAGCCTTCCCCTCCTAACAGTGAATCATGTGGCTCTAACTGAACATGTACGGCATGTAGACAGGGCCAAGTCATCAAGAGGGTCAGGTACGTGTTTTGGATGAGCATAAGAACAGCAAAGATGCCATTCTGGGTGACCAGAAAATGCGTTGTGATTGCTGGTTTCCCGGTGTGGTGGGTTCAACATCTCTGAAACAGACCTTCCATTCAGTTTCATCAACCGGTGACCAGAGTTTACAGAGAATGGTGCGATAAACAAAATGACATCCAGCCAGTAACAGTCCGTTGGGCGAAAGTACCTTCTTAATGAGAAAGGTCAGCAAAGAATGGCCAGACTCGTTAAAGATAACAGGAAGGCCACAAGTGCAAACATTACAGCTCAATACAACAGTGGTGTACAGAAAAGCTTGACTGAAAGCACATTCCACCTTCCTTTCAAGTGGTTCTGCACACCATAGTGGGTTCTACCCAGTACTACCTAGGTAGGCCTAACAAAGCGGTCACTTGGTGAATATCACATACGTTATATAGCTGCATTAATATGAAATATTAGGAACCATACAAAGCCAGATGCCAAAAGCAGCGATTTTTGCTGGGTTCAAACAAAACTACCATTAATTGGGCCAGGCCAAGCTGGGACACTGAGACACATTAGAACAGCATTGTGGAGGGAAGCTCTTCAGTGGCTCTGCCATAGCTGTACTGTCTCATCTCCCTCTGATACGTATATTCATATTCAGCTGCTGCGATGTCACCAGCCTCAGCTGCACAAAAGAGCCATGAAAAATAATTGGGCTACAGAAAATAAACAAATATGAAACTGATATTTTATATTCAAATATGTATCCCGGAGTACATTCCACAAAGCATAGGCTGGAAGGCAGGGGACACCATGGACGGAATGCCTGGTGCGCGCACACACACACACACACACACACACACACACACACACACACACACGCAAAGTTGAATTCATGAAAACCAATCCATCTAACCACACTGAGAAAACCAGAGTGCCTGAAGGAAATGCAAGAAAAGTGAAGAACATGCGAATTCCAAAAAAATACTCCTGTTACTGGAAGTGCGAAGCCACAGGCCTACCTAATGGGCCCCCACGTGACCCTATATTTGACCCCCCCATATATAAATTATACAGAAATTGTAGCCCATAGAATTATAACCGCATGCTACATACATCATAATAAAAATCACTGAGAAGCTGCAGGTGCTGACTGCTTGTATACGTCCCAGAATGTTAACTGGAATTATTAATAGCAAGATTACCTGGAACAAAGCTGCCCTGGACGACTTCTTTGTAAGCCCACCAGCCTTCATGAATTTTTGGTGGATTTGGCTGTGCTGCTGGAAAAAAAACGAAAAGAAACAGTCATTTAGAAAATATTCAAACCAATGGCTGATGCATTTTCACAATTATAGTCTGGGAACCTGAAAAGTTTCTGTACCCCGCTTACAAGTGTACGTGATGTATTATACAGCAGGGTGGCGGGTACAGGTATTCATTATTTATCCAAGAGGCATTTGTACAGAAATGCTTTGTGTCATTTTGTGTAGGTTTTTTTTAATTTTTTTTGGCTACCCAAGGTTGGAAATGACTGGAGCTACTTAAGCAAGGTGGCAGCAATAGGTAAATGATCCACAACAAAGGCTGGCTGTGACTTCTGATATATTAGGCAAGGTTTCCGAGCCTTCATACACCAGGTCTTCCATAAATACTGCACCGCTGAAACCAGGCTTAATAGGAAGCAAGAGCTTGCCTGATTCCATTTTAATGGAAGTGTAAGTAGTTTAATCCCCTTGCAGAGAAACAGAACAAACACAAAAAAAAATGCTTGAGTCTAAGAACACGGGGAGGGGAGTTGCGGACTGGAGAATGCAAAGTTGATCCTGTTGCTGAGATGTGGATTGAGGGGATGAGAAATGCAGAGTGGGAATTTCCACTGAGCACCTTCACGGAGCTGGTTTCCTGCATTAAAGCTCCATCTAGGACTCTGGGCTCGTAACAGGCTTCCCAAAGAAGGTGTGTACTCTGTTAAACTACTGAATCAATTAAATATGTATTACAAAAGTCATTTGGCAGTGGACCACCGTTATTTCACACTGCTTGAAACTGGCGTACGGTATAATGGTGCGATAAAAGAAGCCAAACGGCTCTTGATTTCCCAATAGACGCCCACTCCCCAACTTTATTTTTAAATGGATTAGTTAGTTGATTTCCCTGCAACCTTAGAGTTACTTTGACTGAAGGTATGGGACACCATATACCATCTGCGCAGTAAACGGCACCAGTCCCGTCGCGAAAGAACGCACGGCCACGCAGACAAAAGTGCTTTCAAAAAACCGTTTTCTTGGATCACTTCCAGTGAAGGCATGGAAGGTTTGTTACACTTGTCAGTCTCCCTAATGCAAGTTCTGGCTTTTAGTTCTAATACAGACAACTACTGAGGCGGCAAGAAGGCGAGTCCCCCAAACATTATGAACTGGTGGGATTGACTTGGGTACCAAGGTCAAATGATTCTTCAAAGTGTCATTTTAACATCTACCATATAGCAGTTCTTTCTTCCTTTGTGGAATATTAAAAATGCATAATAACAATTACATCCACCATTTCACACACAATTATTTTCTGATGCAATTTAAAAGCCCATTATAAAAAGTACATAACATATTTCATATTTCAGGGCCAGAAGAATGACAAATTTGATGTGACTGCCATTTTACCCCGAAACACTGCATGCAGATAGAGTGACCTCATTAATATGAGTGACTACCTGATATGGTACTGACTGACTGTCTCACACCAGTGTGGTCTTCAAGGAAATGCTATGCATAAACATGTAGGGATGCATCCACCTCACCTACACTATAAAATACTGCCTCTGACTTTCCAGCAGATGCTAAGTGTGCCTTCTGATGAAGAAGCCATGCGAAATGAATCAAAACCCTGCAGCAAGCCTCTGTGTCTGTTTTGGAATGCAGGAACTGTGATCTCCCAGCAACAGATTTCTCTAATAGTGACCTTTATGAATGGATGGCTGTTAGCGCCCCATCCATGGGTTTAGCTTGGCTTCCAACACATCGGTGACACACAGTCTTTCTCCTCTCGTTAAGCCAGACGTATCAGCAGCTTGCTGTGATTTTCCAGGCTTGCTGTTCAATAGGTTAAATCATCCTATCACCTGTGATAATGGACTGCTCTGACAAATGAGACAGGATGTTATGTTTATTATCAAAGTCACTGGAGCATATGGCTGTCAGTTCCTTTAAATGAAATGACAGATTAATTGAAATCACACTTTATTTTCTGCATTCGGTGTTAAACATATATACAGACACATTCACGCAAATAAAATATAGTATATATTTGATAACTAGTGGAACATTTGTGGGTGGCTCAGTTGGGGGTTTAAATCCCACCTCTGCTCTTTGTGTGTGGAGTTTGCATTTTCTGCATGTGTTATGCTGGTTTTCCAGGTTCCTCCCACAGTCTGAAGCCATGGGGTTACACTAAATGGTGACTCCAAACTGCCAGTAGAGTATGATTGTGTGTGGGTGTGTATATGCCCTCTGATGACTTCCCTGCACTGCCATTCTATCCGGGACAGTGTACTGTGCCCAGGCCATTACTAATAAAGTTTGATTTTTTTTCACTCTGTCCTATTGTCGTGACGATACTGACAATGTCCTTTTATATTGCTAAGCAGGCAGACTAGAGAGTTATTTGCCATGTGTAGTAATATAGACAATATCAGACTATAAATCAATATCAGATGAATAACCTGAGGTTTATTATGTTTGCATTTTAAATTTAATAGGCTTGACAAACTGAAGCTTCCTGAAAATGTTGCAAAACAATTATTAAATATCTACCTTTAAAAAATTTCACATGAAATTCCTATACTTTTCCTTGTATTCTGAGGCATCGTGAAAAGATTTTGCAGTTGGAAATACCTGAAAACTGTGGAGGCTTAAACTACATGAAAGGGGATCATGACCTTTTCACCCATCGAGAAACTCATTTTTGTAAACCATTCTAGGAATCTGATTACAATAAGTCTCTCACAATCACACTTAAAAAAACACATACAAATAATGAATATTAAAATGAGATATTAAAAATAAGGATACTGTCTTTCACAGAAGTTAGTCCATTTTTTAATACTACAATATGTATCAGGCCCCAACATCAATTGCAGGCATACTGTAAGCTACATGCTCCAGTATGGTATGGCTCAGTATAATATTATAATAAGCAGTGTGAGTGTCAGTTGTGGGTGTGTGTGTCTCTGTCTATCTTTGTGTCTTGATTTGTCTATTAAATGTATTACATGTTAAAAAAACTAATTACAAACGTTTCTAAACGATGAATAATTTTTATTTACATATACATTATATATAATATTTATTTTGATTCTTAGAATCAAGAATATCTTAAAAACTTCATTCCTTTCCAAATCCATAAATATTCTGCTTAACAATATTTTAAAGCAGTGTTTACCATGAGCATGCGGGGGTACATGGAAAAGATATACAATGTTATTTTCTAAATGCATAAATTATTACTGGCCATAGAACGGCTCATTCAAGCCTTCACCAAAAAAAAAAAAAAAAAAGTGAAGAATTGAGCAACCTTACAGCAGTATCCCCCCAAATGAATTACCATCCCCCACCTCACACAAATTTCTTGTCTCCACCCCCCTCCCCCCAACCTCCCCCAATTTTCTCAAAGCTGCCATTTCATATCGGTTTTCAAGAACACGTCTTGCTATTTCCAGTGTGGCTGGGTTGACATGTATGAGTTAAATAAATGTAGGAGTTAAATGATGATACATTGATATGATTCAGGTTTGAATGAGGGGGTACTTGATCCTTACTGAAATTGCCTCAGGGGTACAGAAGGCAAAAAAGGTTGGGAATCATTGTTTTAAAAGACAAATGTCTAGATATGTACACTTAAAATGCCTAACTGTATGGCTATATCCACATCTTATAAAATGTCAGGAAGTTACTGCTGGTCAGTTAAAATTACATATATGACTGGTTACTACATTATTACGACATGCTGCTATGAAAGCATTCAAATCTTTCCTCAAATACTTTCCTACACAATCGGATGAAGTAGGAGCTAAATAGCCATCCTACAAAGTCCGCGACATTGTCCATAGGTCACCCTGTACCATCAGTGTCCATTTAAATTTTTTTTCATATGACGGAGCATCAGATTTTTACTTGTACACTGTAGACACAGCAGCAGACTTCATATATATATTTTTTCCCCTACTACAAATGTCCAACATTTTGGTTCTATTTGTACTGGTGCATCTGAAATTCTTGGCAGCCAGGCAGTGGGCAAGCAGCCATCAGCATTACATCTCTCACAGGCTGGGTAAACAAACCAGATCTGTGAGTAAAGTGCGAAGAACTGCATGCGAGATTTCAACAGAGAAGTATATTTTTGCATGTTGTCTTTTCGGAAGTGAACGACACCATGTAAATTCAATAATTTAAGTGATTATAATAAATGAATGGCAGGTGAGGGAGTAAGTCAGACGCACACACACAGAGTGTTAGATAACCTGGCCTGAAGCAGCATGACTTCTGGCAAAAAATCAATGACTTGGGGGTTTCTTGCTTCAAAAAGCTGGTCCTGAACCCACAGCAATTACACCCTGAGCCATATGTGACGCTCTTCACAATTTCTGGATTATAGAATGTAATTCAACGATGGGCTAAAAAAAAAAGACTTGGCTAATTCATTAATTGCTCCCCACTTCTTGTGGATAACACATTCACTGTGGAGAAGTCCACAAATTGATTCTTGGTTACGATGCCATGGAAATGGTAAGGTAGCACGTTTATGCGCGTCCCTCCATCAACACGTCCATGGTAAAACGATTTACACGAAAACTGTAAGGGGCTTGACAGCAAGAACACTGTCACAAAGGACCTCGTAATGGACTTTTAAAATTACTTATTTTACTCCATTGTCCAAAAAGGCCCGGCATGAGACTACTACCAGGTGTTCTTTAGGTGCCATCCCCACAGATACAGGGTACTGAGTATTTGAGAAAATATAATAACTGATCAGTCAATTGGCAGGACAGAGCCTGGGAGGAAGCTCCACTTATACCTGCAGACTACAATGCAAACCACAAAGCCTCCTGTAACCTGCTGAGGAAACAAACCAATTTCATCTGAAAAGCCACATCATTTGTCAGCGTTTTGCTTTACGGGGCTACTGTTATCCAGTTATGGACGATCAGGCAGCACCAGAGACTAATTCACTTGACTTTTGTGCCATTTGGAGCTGGGGATTTTAGGGATTAAATGCATCCTGTTGAATGCATTTTGTCATTTCCTGGAGAAGTCTAATCAATAGGGATCCATTCGCTCCAAGCACATTGGCTAAATTCTGACAGATTACAGGACATTTGGCTCATTTTTTATAGATCCATGCTATTCACTGAATCCACAGGCGCAAATAAAACCACAGATGACATCAGAACAACAGATTGAATATTACAGCTAGTTTTAATACCGCTCCAGGATAGTAAATGAACAGAAGAAACAATTTAAGGCAAACCGCACCTAAAGTGCTTATTCTATGTCACATCTGCACCAGCGCTCCTCTTTGCCAAGGACTGACCAGGTTTTGGGTGTACCCATATTACTGCAGGTAGTTCATCCAATTGCTTCACCTTAATTATCCCCGTAAGTCTCACCTGGTTCGTTTTGCTACTTACTATAACCTAGGTTCCCAACTTGTCTTGCTCAAGTGTTTGTTTTGTTTTGGTTTTCTGTAGTTTGGTTTCATTTGCCTGTTCTGTTCTCATCTGATTGTCCGTGTTGTCATTTTAAGGGGCATTACCAGTCCAGTTTTTATTCTCCTAGTCTTGTGCCTGGTTCCTGGACTAGTAACGCCCTAGTCATGTCTGTTTGTATGTTGTGTGCCAACAGTTTGAGCCGTCTTGTCTAGTTTCTTTTGAGTTCATTCACCTGTTTGGTTTATTTATTATTAAACCCTATTTCCACTCACGTCCTCATCATCCTTGCCTCATGAACCCTGACACTCTACTTGTGTACAGAACCTGTGTATTTACATTTAGCTTTCACAAATTAAACAACCTCACCAGATGGCAAATGATAACCAACTGATAACCACTATCTCTCAGAATGCGTGGATCCTCCTGGGAAATATCATATTTAAACATGAAAGAAAATCATATTAAATTCTTTGGGAAATAACATACTTGAGAAACTGACATGCAACTCATCACAGATGTAGGCTATGTCTGACCTCAATTTCTGCTGTGGTAAACACATGCAATATTTAAATAACGCAGTAAAAAATACTGAAGATAATTGACCATACTTTTGTGCAGAACCTGTGGTCAGACAACTGCATAGATTAGAAGAGTCAGGCTTCATTCATCCCCATGGGGTCATCTTCACATATCCCAATTTGCTCTCCACATACAGGTTCCAGGGTCAGAGTGCAGGGTCAGCCAGCATCCAGTGACCCTGGAGCAATGGGAGTAAGGGTCTCACTCGAGGGCCCAACAGTCACTCTGCCAGCCATGGGATTTGAATCAGTGACCTTTCAGACACAGAGGCCCAATGTGCAGAGCCATATACCATTCTTAATAGGAAAGAACTGATTCCCACTGGGACTCAAACCTAGGACCTTCTGCATATTAAGTAAATGTGATATCCGCTAAACTATGGAGCCATACTTTAAGCATGGTGCTAGAAGTAGGCTTGGTTCATTTGCATCAGCCTACTGGTATATAATTCATATATATGTGTTTAAAACATCCATACACTCTGACACAACTGTCCATGGTCTGTTCATGTCCACGTTATCTCTATACTGCCTGCCCACTCTCCTGGCTTTACTTTGCTACTTTCTTTGAAGGTCATTCTTGTTTATCTCCTCACTCATATATTCTTACCAGGAGCCTTCAGCTGAGTTTCTAAGTCCACCTCTTCTTTTATCTCCGCATGTTTAAGAAATCTGAAGTAACTGTCTGAATCTACAGAACATACTTCAGCAACACAGCTAAAATAATACTTCCAGGCTCGCCGTCCTTTATAAGTACACGTTAAACAGAGGAGCTACACTTGTGAAACAGTGCACATCATATAAAGACCATATCAAAGCCAAGTAAAAATATGATGTTAAAAGTTTCATGATGACGTAGCGTACAATAGGAATCAATTCCCCCTTTCACTGGACCACCTTCAGTCACTTATGACCTAATAACGCAACTCAATCTGATACTTGCTTCTTTATTCAGACTGGGAGAATGAATGAATTGCTCTTTGAGTAGTGAAAGGTGGAATCCCAGCCCACAGAATACAATATTCTGAAATAATAAGTTGTACATGTCCAGCAAGTTTTGGGGTATACCTCTGATAATCAGTGGATCAAAGACCGATTGTCATTTGACAGAGCACTTATTAGAATTTAAGATGATACATTTCAAAAGCACAAGCTTGAAAGAAGAGCAGGAACAAACATTATGCAAAAGTCAACCGAATATATTTTCGAATGTTAATAAAATGGATTCATGCATATAATTTAAACAAATTTCTCAAAAGGTTATTAAATATGAAGTCCTGTCCATAAACATGCAAATGGACTAAATGACCAAATAATTCAATTAACCGTTGACACAAGCATATTAAGATTCTCACAATGTTTGGGCATAACAAAAATTGGGTTAAGGCCAGCATGTAAATCAAGGCCAAATGCTAGCCGCTTTCTGGTATGTGATCATGTGTGCTCAAGTTGCAACGTTTCAATCAACCAACAATTCCAATTATGGACACATTTCCAGTGCAAGGCACAAGGAAATGAATTTCAACAGTGCTTGAAAAATGGCACATCCAATATATACTGAAGTCCCAATAGGAAGAAAGCAACACAGTTAATAAATAGTTCATTTTCATATAATTGTCAAACACAGGCATTAATATTCATCACAGTGGCCAGGCAATCCAGCAGCTCAACCATGCAGAGTCAAACAGAAAGAAGTGAAAGTCTGCATATAAATGAAACTTGACCTTGTAGACAGCTGTGCATACTGACTTATGAGATAATTATCTCTCACCCAGCACAGTTTGAGGCAGCAAATAATGGATACAGCTGCACTGTGGCAATTCTGAGGCCCTGTGCCTCATGGAAACTTTCGAATCACATCAAAGTATCCCAGACTGGGGTACAACATACTGTGAAATCAACTTTGAAACTGCTCCCGCTGTAATACAATAGCTTGCATCCAGTAGTTCAATTATTAAGTGCAGCATGATATCTCTTTAAGAAATTAGTGTGTACATGACTTTATATTATATTATATTAATGGTGAAATCTGAAAATAAAAGCCTTTAGATGTGGATAAATGACATGTGTGCAACATATATATGTATACGTGAAGAGCCAGTTATTTCCCTGTTATGAAAATTGCAAGTTCTTAAAAACAGTCTCATCATTAAATGTAGTTTTCATCTTTTAAAATGTGTAATGCTGCCTCTCAGCTAACATTAAGAGCAGGAGGGGGCAATAGACTTTGAACAATGTGGTGAAATGGAGATTCTAAAAATGCTACTTTATCACCTCATTAGCTGGCAGGTACCAGTGCCCTGGACGAAACGTCACCAGAAGAACTGCCATGATACCACATCATTAGCAACGTCAACGTACAGCTGGTTCGTCGCATACTGAATAACCGCATGTCACAATGATGACAGCTACGAAAACTTTACAGATTCCAACAGGTCAGAAACCAAAACTTTTCCAAGTTCAAATTACATTTGCCAATCTTACAAAACTGCCTTTGTGTTGCGTTAATTGATCTCATCTTTTGTTTCTGAGCTGCTATCCATTCCATTGATAGATTCTACTCTCTTTGAAGCTTTTCACTTGTCAGTGACTAGCAACCTGTGGTTGTCTTCCAAGCTGGGGGGGGACAGAAAAATCATTGAGGACCTTGGAGCACTGCAGAAGTTCAATCCCACCTAACTATGACTGTGCCTTGACTTAAAACTAAAAGAAATGTATAATTATAAGCCAAAGGCTCTTTCGTATTACCACTGCATTTGCTACCATACAAAACCAAGCAATGAAGATTAAATAAAAAATTACATATCCACTTTAACAGCAAATACATTATACAGAATGACACACACAGCATCAGTGGAACGGAGCAGTGATTACAAGCAATTTGAAATGTCTAAACAAAATTTCACATTCCCATTCCTTTCAACCTCTACTGATTTATCAGATTAGGAATATGGGATTTCCGCTCCAGAGGAGACATGGAATTGGATCCGTCAGACTCAAAGACACTGCAGAGGCATGGGAGTTTACTCGTACTTTTCAATGAAACACACTTAACTGCCAGACTTGTTCAGGCTGTGCTATGTCCAGTGTGCATGCAAGCAGCGAGATTACAAACTGCTCACCAGGCCGCAGCTGTTGGCGACGAGATTGAGTGCGGATTAACATTAGGCAGACCGCTGATCTGCTGTAGAGGCAAAAGCAGTCACCTGTCAGTATACGGCCGGCACCTCACTCCCGAGGACAAGCCTTTAACACACAACAACGTCCCATTTCGGGGGGCCTGCGCCACGACAGCCGGTTCAGTGACGGACCAGCGAGGCCAAGATCGGTCACTGCCAAGAGGTTAGCTGAGAGAGCCGGGGTCGACTCGGAGCGTGATGTATCAGCCCGGCTATTTTGTTCCTAGCATCACTCGGCCTTTTCTCTAGTTGATGCTGAAGGTCTAAGCTATAAACGTCTAGAAAATTGTCTTTTGAGCTCTCGCCCCAGATTTTGCTTTCAGATGAAAGTAATGTAAATGCACTCGAAGCCAAAGTCACTTTAGGCTCGCTGTGGCTTTTCCTCCCCGCGTAACCGTTCAAATTAAATTATAAAGATGGTTCTGCTGCTAGGACTTACATTTGATTATACATTCAGTTGGGTAAGTCAGCATTTTCATATACCTTTATGTTTAGAATTAATCATTTGCAAAAATGCATGCATACCATTTCAGCTTTGACCTAGCAAACATTGTTTTGCCTTGATTTTACCTTCGACTCATATTTCATCATGTTTAAAAATAATTCAACTATTTTTTCAGTTAATCATTTTCAATGCTAGATGACATTTCTCCATGTTCAAAGTTTAAAATAGCAAGGTCACATTAATCAACAGGACTAAAAGTATAAAAAGTACATCACATTTAACCAAGAGAGAGTTTCACAGAGTTAAATAATCTCAATTAGCACGGAGAATTCTACACTTCAGAAAATATAACAACGAAATAAAAACAATTAGTTTCATTAGCATCTTTGTAACTGCTAGGACCTGTCTTTTAAGTGAGTTATAAATGAACACAGCAGGCCAGATTGTCTGAAACATTTAAAGTGATAAATGATTCTATGCAGTTATTATGCTGGATCATGCATAAAATAAAGCCTATCACATAGCAAATGAAATTCTAAATGCCTCCTTGATAATGAAGGGAAGCTCAGGAAGGCAACCAGCACTGACATTTAGCTAACAATTACAGTGGAAGTGAGTAATGGAAAGAAGGCCTTGGAATTAGCGCTGCCATTTCCTTCTGCCCCTATTAGAAATGCCAGCCTGTGCCTACATCAGATATACACAAGCAAATGGTGTGGCAAAGGAAAGTAGGAGAAGTGAGTAAACAACATACCAGGCTAACCTGAGAGGAGTTTTTCCTAAATACCACCAGTTACAGGGTGTTGGAGATTATGGGAACCAAGCCTAGGATCACACCCATCAGCACCTTAGAGAAACTTGCCTGTCTGCTCAGTAAACAAAAGGCAGAATATTATAATACATTAAAAACCCAAATATTTTAAGAATGCTCAAATGGCATAATTAAATAGCCAGCACTATCAAGGAGGAAACTCTGTAAGCACCACCCAATCAATCCTTTCTTCCCAAAGTTAGCTTCTCACAGTCCTTGTCGGAGCTGCTAGCCCAGACACTCAAAGCAGTGCACATGAGCCAGAATCTCATAATCTGATTCTCCAATGGTTACATTTTGAGCACAGTATTGATCGGCACAGATGCACTCATTTTATTTTCCTTATTAGACTTAATTCAGTTCTCTGGTCCACAGCCTTTTCTCTCCGTTGCCAACCCTTTGCATTTCAGAGCCATTCTAGTGCATTCTAAGTCAGAAGAAAACATTGCGCCATAGTGTAACCAGAAACGGAATATGGAAAGCATACAAAATGTGATCTACATGAAAGTAGTTGGAGAGTAGCTGGAAAAGTTTCCAATATTTCTATAATGGAACAATCACAATAATGGTACAAAATGGCTTTGGTGAATGGGAGTAAACAGACAAAAAAAAAAAGAACTGTATCTCAACAAAAACATCAAAATATAAAATTCAAATAGTGCCTGGGCAAATTTTATTAGGAAATCCATGAATTCTGCAGAACACATTTCTATCAATAAATCCGCAACACATTCAATGGGTTTTAATGCAACATCATAAAGAATAATGTTCAAATCTATACAGCTGAAGCAGAGGTTGGTGTTAGGAAACATACCATAACATTACTATGAAAATAGGCCTACCATGCTTTTTGGAGCATCCCAGCCATGAAACCTATTAGAAAATAGGGGTGTTTTTTGTAAACTGCAGGGCATATGAGAAGCTAGTTTAAAAATGCAACATCCTGTTATAACAGTACTCACTTAATGATATGCAATGCCCCAATTTACTAGGCCACCAACTATGACATATTTAGGTTGTATTTCACAGCACAGGACTGGCAGAAAATGGGGAGTTACTGTAATATTTCTACTGCCAGTGTCCACTTTCTATTAATGACAGCAGCTGTGTTTTTACAACCTTTAGTGTTCATACTTCATTTTTAAGGCAGCTCAGTCACATATGCTGAGGGCTGTACTAACAACAGAAAATGTTGGATTAATCGCTCTTCTGCTCTTTTCTCCATACATGCCATTTTAGTCATGGACTCAAGGAGAAAAACTGTTTTAGACAGCACATTAATGAAACAGTGTGATCACAATATGCTACACTGTATGTATTAAAAAGTAGCACTATTATGTGGTAAAAGCACGAGAAATTCTTTCAACTTTTTAGTGAAAGAAAAGTTTTACATAAAAATTAAAGTGAAAGCCCAGAAGACAGGTAAAAATTAGTATAGTGGAAAAGCTTACTGCACTGCCATTTTGTCTGCTGCTTTAACATGATGATGGTCATGTTACTAATGGGACATTATGCATGCAGAGTGCATTCCTGGTATTGGTTATTCCACGTGTTTATTTACTCCAATGTTCATGTTCCTGCAGATTAACATGAGCAAATCCTGCAGTGTGACAATCATAACATAACATCACCTCTTAGCTTTGTTTCAGCGCAAAAGAACAATATAATATCCCTCCAAAGCCAAGGACAGGTAAAGCCCGGAGTACATTTAGTACTGATATTAGATATAGTAGTCATTATCCTTTCAGCTTTTCTGTAGGGATGATGGTGATTATTCAGACAGAACCCTCTCCTCTAATTCTCTTTTAATGATGCCTCACCTACAGTCTGTATGTCCTCAAAGATCCATGGTATCACGTTCCACGTACCAGGACTGAGAAGGAGTTTGGATTAGATTTTTTTCCCTCCAGTCATCTGGCTATTCCTTTTATTTTTTGAGCAGATATAGTCATTCCTTACGACCCAATGAGGCTGTCTCCTTTCTTCTGGAGCCTTGTTATTGAGCAGCAAAGTCATCATGTAAACAATGTAAACATTTGTAAGTGGTACTACAATGACCAAGTCATTATTGTACTGTATGTATCGGAAACTTTATATTAAAACATTGTGAAAAACACAAGAATATCACTAGTCCAATTTACTGGAAATTTCCAGAAGTAGACTGCCTTAATAGATGCACATTCATTAGCTGATTGTATCTTTTACATAAATACATACCCAAATGATTGATAATTTGATATAGTAATTAATTGGTAGTGACAAGATATGGCAGGTTTTGACAAGCAAGCTAAGGCTTACTACATAAGCTCAGTTATACTTCCTAGGATGATAGCTGAAACATCCAGCTAACACACTGGCAGAGGAGAGACAGCTAATGCACACTGACATTTTATGGGGAATGCCTGGTCTGTGTACAATGAAATATAACAGCAGTGATTCTAGTTCTACTCTAGTACTAGACTGTTTTATCATGAAGAACAAAGTATTCCATGCACAAGCTACGGACTCTTTATATAGCCTTTTCTTTCATGATTCTCTCATTCCCTGCCTGCAGCACATAGAGGCCATCTTGCAATCTACAGCTCAAATGAAAACTACACTGGGCCAGCGACTGTTGTAGGTGGTTATGGAAATGCCCCTGAGACAGCAGGGTCACGGGTTCGAATCACAAGACTGGTACACAGTAAATATTCAACCATACAAAAAGGCAAAGTTTTAAGCTGTGGGTATATCATGGATTGTATCTGCAAAGAGCACCTAGTAATTAAAGGGGAGGAAACAGGTACCAGTGAGCCACCATTCTGTCAGAACCACACTGTTTAGAAGAGCATAAAGCACAACAGGCTTCCCATGCAAGAGTGATGTGAAACCATTTTTATGGCTTAACCTGTCCACCTAACATTCACCACCCTTCTGATCCTACCTGCAACTTTGGACTGAGTCATTCTGGCTGCAACTCCTACACAGTTCTTCATGAGAAAAACAATTTAAGCTTTGTATCACATCGCGGGCTTCGTGTTAAGTCAAGGAAAAAAAAAAAAACAAACTAAAAAACATCTCTGGAGGCACTTTCATCAAGGACAGCGGCCTGAGTGAGGAAATGCTGGCAGGGATGAGTACATTTATATTTGGATCGGTTATTTTCTCTAATATTATGCAATCCTGAAAAAAAAAACAGCTGAGAAGTTTTATGTCATACTACATAAAGAAGACAATTACAAGGCAGTCTAACCAAACTGTACGACATCAAGATCCAGAATTTTCTTTCAGTATGAATGGATGTCAAGTTATGTGACTGAATTTAATTATGATAAATTTAACAAAACATTACTCATTTAAGGCAACTTACATAATAATGCATTTTGAGATACAAAAATGTGCAGGCTTGATGCCAATTTCCCCCTAATTTTATCACAATCACATATTTTAAAAGGCAAAACACTTCTTCGTAATTATTACTGATTTCATTTAATATAATGCAAAGGTATTTTAATCAGGAAAAAAGCATATAGTTAATCTCTAAGATGAAATCCACGTTCTGTCCCTCGGAGTGTCCTGTTGGTTAATGGTTTTGTCACTCAAAATTGGCAGGTTGCTCATTTCAGCTCTAATCACTTCATAGTTTCCCCTCTTACTCTGTTAATTCCTCTCTTAATTTCCCGAAGAGTTCTGAAACTGAACACTTTTCCCTGACCAGAACTCCACGGTGTAACAGTTTCCAAAGAGCCCCCTTTAGCGCTGCGTGTTATGTATGTTAAATCCTAAAGGCTCTGCTTAAATATCGATTACCCTTACGGCACCGACACAACTGGGCGAATATATTTATCAAAGTGAAGCTCCATACCTGTGGATAATACATATAAAAAAGAATATGCGTGTTCCGTAAAAAAAATGAGGTTTAAGCTGCGAATCTGAAAAGGAATATTTCAGAAGTATATTCGTCAGACGAAAGAGTCGCCACTATGTAGCCTAATAGCGCTACAGAAGTATGTAAAGAAAGCAGATGTCCATTAATCACGAGTATCTTCAGAAAAGAGGCACGTGCAATGTCATTACTAAACGACCCGGCAATTAAGATGAGTAAAATAAATCTTCTGAGATAAACATTTAAATCAGGCTCACATAAAACGCGCAAGAGAAAACCAATACGCAAGAGAAGCCATAAACGACACATAATAACAATAATAATAATAATAACAACAACAACAACAACAACAATAATAATAATAATAATCTTCACCACACTTTTAGAAGACTTAGCTGCTTTATTTCTTGTCATCCCAGCCAGTGATCCGGTGACATTTGCTGTCTGTCTTAGTCGCAGGGCTCTCCTTTACCCGCTGCCGGCTATAAGCATAACGGGGACGGTCCCTATAACTGTTTCTGACACCGCACTGCATCCTGACCTCGACAAACTGAAAATAATAACGAAACAAAAGAAATCCTACACCAACTACCATCTGTGTTCTTGAATTCCCGACCAAAACCAATGAATACACGAAAGGCAGTGACTGACAAAATAGGTCGAGGTAACTTTCGCACGGCAGTACGCATACTTAGGTAACTTTAAGACAAAATGAAAGCCCCGAGCACATACCGTCATAAATGCTTAGGTGCATCACTTAAGAATTAAAATGAGAAAGAAAATTACCTGGGATGTGGATGATAAAATTGGCTTGAAGAAGAAGAAATATTTCCCAAACAACATCCATTCTCCGTCTTTCATTCCATGTACATTAGGCACAGAAAGGGGCGATTAATTGCAGACTCCGACTCTCCCTAGTCTATTTCCAGCTGTACACCTTCCACGAGGTATTTCCCACATCAAACACATAGCAGATTTATCCTGAAGACATGAAGCCAGACTTCCCAAACAATGCAATCCCTGAACGCCCGAGCTCCGATGAGAGAATGGGCAGAATCCTTAACACAACTAGCAGCGATTCAAAGTATTGTTCCGAGGTACCCAAAGACCCTAAAGACCATATATTGCCTTTAACCACTTCTTCGGTACTTTCCCCGAATATGGCTCTCAATCCTCCCCCATGATCTTGCTTGCAGATGTCTCCTACCCCTGAAACAAAATAAACAAATAAATAAAATACAACTGTATAAGTGTTAATCAGTTACACAGGCAGTGAGCATTCTGTGTGCACTGGTTTAAACTCCGACTCATTCAAAAGATCATACTCACCCACTCCAACGCAAAGGGAGACTGAACATGCAACTGCAAGGGGGCGTCCTTCCTTCACATTCCGCACACGGCGCGCGCACGCACGCGGCTCAGGGATGCGCGTCTATAGATATTACACCTGATTTCATATAAAGTCGCGCAGCAGAAGACGAAAATTGGACTGTAATCAGGGGGAACTTACCAGGTCTCGCCACATTATGACCTTACTACTTTTTTACAAGTTTGTTATTATTTATAAATCTCCACCACACCTATAGTTTGACAGAATAAAGGAAAATGTTCCATATTTAGGAAACTGTTTTACATTAAACACAAAACCTATTAATGCCGTCAGTTGATGAATAAACTGCAGCGTAATATTTACAAAAAAATATTATTATTACAATAATGCTGTCAATAATAATAATAATAATAATAATAATAATAATAATAATAATAAGCATGCTTTTGTTTCCACTACCTAGGATGGTGGCATTATTCGACACGGCACTATACACCGGGTAAAATTATTCAGCACCGTTAACATCGGGGACCGTTAAGAGCGATATTACCCGTATAATATGAATTTAAACAGCATGCTGCCAGCGCATAATCCCCGCTCCCTGACCTTCTTCGATCGTCAAGACGACACCTTGAAGCAACTTACAACTCCCACACAGCCGAGAAATGCAACGAATTCATGCGAACAGGCTTACACGCAGCAAGACGCACCGTACCTCCGATCCACACCACAAGCATCGGCAAAGTACTTTACTTACCGTTTGAAGAAATAAAAAAAGCATAGGGGCGAAGGGGTCTTTGATTGTGTAACCCTAAGTTGACATAAAGTACGGCGATCGAGGGAAACAGGTGCCAGCGTGCTTTGCGCCTGTCCTTAAAGCGAGTGGGAGCTTTGCTGCAGGATCGGGATAAGCAGCACGAGAGCGCGCGGTCCCGTGCGGAGGCGCGCGCCCGTCGGCTCCTGGCACAGGTGTTTGAAGCGATGAAGGTTGACGGTCGACGTCACCGCTTTGGCGACAGGAAAAAAAAAAAAAAAAAAAAAAAAAAAAAATATATATATAAATATATATAAATAAAAAAAACACACGTTACTAATTCATCGGATAAGCACGGCAATTCATGCACTAATAACCAATTACACAGCCCAGAATAGAGGAGCTTAATTTACGTGTCAAGAGGATCACACTTTAGATGCCATATTTAACATCAAACGATATCTTTGTGTGCGTGTTTGGTATTTCTAAGTGGCCATTTCATTACCCGTTAAAGAAAGGGGATTTTTTTTTTTTTTTTAAAGTAATTTTAAAAGTTTATTTATTTTACACAGAATAAACCATGCTTTAAATAGCATAATCCTTGTATGACGTATTTAATGGACCATTACTTAAGTTAATTTTTAAAGCCAGCTTTCAAAACCTAAGAGGATTCAATAAAATCATCTTTTTTTTTTTCGCTGTTCCATCTTTCTCTTCCCTGCTTGCAGTCATGTGTCATATTTAAAATTGATACAAACAACAATATAAACCCGTTTTAAAATAAATGATACATGTGAAGGCTGACATTGATCTTGAAACCTTCAATTGAAGACTAAGTTGTAGAGATGACAGCACAAGTTCGTCGCACTTAGTCACCGCCAGATGCAATCCACGAACTTCCAGCAATCGATATTCAGTCATGATGAGAATATAATAACTCGGATTTTAAACTTGCAACACAGAGAAAGCAGAAATTCCATGTGCATGAAACAGTAGTTCTTGAAAGCAAGACTCCTTATAACTAATGGAAGGGTAAGCAAGTAGTGAGAGGAAGGTGAGGTAAGCTGTAGTACAGTACTAACTCTGAATGTGGGGAGTAGTTGGAATTAGATGATGTTCAAAGTTAGTCTTTTCCTGGATATTGCGATAAACCTCGAATTGTCCGAAAATAATACGGACGATTACGTTTGTTTTTCTCATTGATTGCTTCGTTGTATTTATTTATTTTTAGTAATAATGTTCAATCACTATTATGTATATCTGGATACATGGGGATGCATACCAGTTTATGCCCTGTTACGTAATTCTAAACGACTTCATCCTTCGTTAATAAAAACAGTCTGCAGGAAATGCACTGTGTAATTTTACTTTATATACTGCTCAAAAAAATTAAAGGAACACTTTGAAAACACATCAGATCTCAATGGGAAGAAAAATCATGCTGG
>JAACJT020000075.1:8078576-8139789 GCA_009936485.2 Gymnarchus niloticus
ACACACACACACACACACACACACACACACACACACACACACACACACACACACACACACACACACACACATATATAAACTAGGTTAGTACATCCTTTCATCTACCTTGTAAAAGCTCAACCTGGTCAGGGTCACAGGAGAGCCTGGAGAGTACCCCAGGCTCCCAGACAGCACAGGGTGCAGGGGCTAAAGTACACCCTGGATGGGATGGCAGTTTATCACAGGGCATATACACACTCACACTCCATCATACTTTATGGGCAATTTAGAAATGCTGATTAGCCTAACTGCACGTTTTTGGTCTATGGGAGGAACCCACACAACACAGAGAGAATATGCAAAATCCACAGTCAGGAAACAGAGGTAGGATTCAGGATCCCTACCCTGCTGGTGTGAGGTAACAGTGATAAACCACTGACTCACCAGGTCACCCAGGTGTGTAAATAGTGTATAGTAATTTATTCTCCATTACAACATAATTGCTAGTTAAATTTTAGTTTAATTGGCACACTATAATACATAATTGTATCCAATTATTATATTCCTGGTTACTAATTGCAATCTGAGTGTCACCTGCCATCTGCTTTATGTTAAACTTCAGCAATGATAATAATGATTGAGGAAAGAAACACATCTGATCTACCCATGACTGAAATAAGAGTAAAATACAACATAATCGTGAAACCGTAGGCTATGGTAAAGCTGATCGAAATAAAGAAATTGAGGAGATTATTAAATTCTATGTTAGTTAAAACAGAGCAGTGTTTTGTGATTATACAGATCAGATTATTAATGGTTTTGTTGTACTTCATGAGTTGAGAAACACTGAGAAATTAAACAGCCAACAGCACACACACACACACACACACACACACACACACACACACACACACACACACACACACACACACAAGTACATAGTTTTCAGATATTTGCATTCACTATAGGTTTTAAAATGCTTACTGGTTCATAAGCAGATGTTTCGCTATTTAATTGGTAATTTTGTACAATGTAGGATATTAGCCGGAATAAAGTAAAAATGCATGCTACTGGCAGACTGAACTGGACTGGAAGCAAATGTGTATTGAAATTTGAGAGTGACCACAGATGGTATATATCAGAATAGCACTTAGTAACCCATTTGCTCTGTTAAATAATTACATCTGCGATGGGATGGAGTGCAAAACATTGATGTGATTGATACCCTAAAAAACAGCACCCGATGAGCAAAGCTGTGAAATACAGTGGCTGGCCGTAGCAGAGGTCAGACATAACAATATGTCAGTTTACAGGGCACATGTGTCATAGTGCAAATAAACTGATTGTGAAATGTCACCTCTAACAAACAATTAACAAATGGCACTTAGGTTAGAAGTGCTCTTTATCCATAATCCTTATAAAATAATCAGTGGTAATGGGAATTGTTTAATCTCCACTAACGGTTCATTAGTTTAATGTAGAAAGATTCAGATTTGTTGTATTTTAAGCGAATGCATGTACTTTCCGATTTATGTTCAGGTAGATTTTGGCACATTCTCTCAGTATTTATGGAGGTTCAGATCTGTGGCTGGACCATTGTAAATATTAGGATTTCCTCTTTGCTTCGTGTTTGAGTGCTTCCTTATCTCTTTCCCAAATTCCACCTTTTTATCGAAAGGTAAGGTTAGATAGGGCAAAAACACAAATGCCAGGCACAAATCTCTAAGATGTATTCAAAAAATAAATAAACACAAATCCCATTAGTTATACTGAACATTCTCCTGGAATCACCTACAAAAATCCTGCACTTTAACTGACTGAAACAACTCGAGGGTAAAGTGTTTCCATAATTGAAGTGACAGTACACATGTATTACAAAATATTGCAAAATAAACCTATGTGAAGAGCTTTTTTTTTTTCTAGACGGTTAACTCAAAAGTCATTCAAAGAGAGTCCCAAACACGACACCCAGTACATCAGTGGAAAGAAAAGTAAGGGAATGTGAGTTGTATATAAGTAACTGATCTGTGTCCAGAAAGGTCTATTCACTCCCAAGAGGATATCTGCTGTCATACACTTTCATAATGTACATCTGCGTAATTGATTAGGGTCTCAAATTATAGGACCTGTCAGATGCTTTCCATAAATGTCATTGTATCGCCCACACAACTAAGATTAGGCAAGAGCAAGTGTGATTTTGTTCAGCACGTGCTGTTCTATAGCGGACAGCTTATTTGAAATAATGTGATGTGTGATTTAATGTTGTCTCTGTGTTTGTCACTTAGCTGATTATCCTCTGTTTTACTGGGTTTGCATCCCAGCATCTGACTGGAATTCAAGGTTCCAGTTAATTTCAGACTGATTATTTGCATCACTGATATGTGATATTTTCTTCTTCCAAGAAATTGCATAGGCATCATGGATCTTTGACAATGGCTGAGAGGAAGAGCTGTTGAATGCACACCCACATGAGATCTCTGAGAAAAGTACACCAACAATGTAGGACACTTATGCTTCCAACATTGTCATCTAATATCCAAATAAAGAGAGTCCTGCACATTTACTGCATTTGCATGTTTCTACCTGAGGTCTCATACTTGTTCACTTTGTAAATTGATTACAAAACCCTGAATAGGGATGAATAAAATAAAATATGAAAGTAATCCCCTTTAATGTCCTGGGACAGATTATGCATGCAGAAAATACTGACCCATTTCTTGCTTGTGAATCATTCAGGTTGCTATTAGTCTAAAGTACTTGGCTTCGTATTACACATTTTATGATATTAAATGAGAATGGTACACATTTGATTTTTTAAACAAATGCAGGACATATTTGCAAATTAGAATATGCAACAGAATTAGCACAACCCCATTTCTAAATATTGAATTTTGTTGTACTTGCTATGTTCAAAGATGATAAAGGCATTCTGTTCGGTGCATATATTTAAGTGCATGCATTAACACGTAGAGTACTGACAAACTATCTGTTTTCATTCACATATATCTGAAATTTTTATGCTAAAGCTCTTTAAAAATATGCAAGGAGAAGGAAGTGTTTTTTTTATTTCTGAACATAGCCCTGGGTTTAGATTTCAAAGCACAGTCACCCTATTTCTATCAGTTGTATAATCCTGTTTAGACAAATCCTTTACGACACAGAGAGAGTAAGGTGCTGTATACAAACACACTTCATGTTCAGCTCCGTCTCAAAGAATGTCACCCAAAAATTCCAAACAGCCAGCAGTCGTCGCCACGTTCCTACGCCCAAAGTCTGTCACTCAATTGCATCATCTTGAATGATGACAACACACTAAATAAAATGCATGCTAGTGAAAACTGACCCACTTCTACTGTTTCTGTGGATTTGTTTGCCATTGCCAGGGACACAATGGGGGACTGGCTGTGCAAAAGGGATTCATAATTTTTTTGAACTGCAATATTAACTGCTGTGTTGAAAATATAGCATGCTGGTCTGTTTCCATTTTTATCTACACTTATTGTGAAATGTTTCTTTGTAGGAGAATCAGTGGACAGTTGAGTTGTTCAAACGAGATCTGCCTGACAGTTTGTATTCATAATTTACTTTAAGGAGTCTCAGCTTAAAGCTTACAATCACAATCTGAAAGTCCTCATAGTAACACTCGAGCTCATGTGTGCAACGTGGGGTTAAAAATGAACACAAAATATAATAGAACAGTTATGGAAGTAATTCCAGCAAGGGCAACATTTAGAGTACATCTGGGCCAAATAAAAAAAAATAGCAAATCTCAGAGCATTCCAAATTACTATTAATGCACATAAATATGTAATTTAAACATAGAAGACCTTCACATCTGTAAACATACAAGACCTTCACATCTGTAAACACAGTTGTTATATCTGGAGCAGGAGACTGGGTAAGGGAATTACTAATATACTAACAGTAATGTATGAATAAATTTCTATGGACTGTATATGTTTTAAATGTTATATATATATATGCTCTCTAACAAATCACCTCCAATACACTGCTGTGCATCTGACTGCTACCTCACTGTTGTTACATATTGTGCTAATGAACCTGTCCTGCCCGGTGCCGGCCAAAGGGGGATGGGCCTCCCCCTTGAGTCTGGTTCCTCCTCTGGTTTCTTCCATCCGAGTAATTTTTTCCTTGCCACTGTCACCTTTGGCTTACTCTCTCGAGACCATCGGCCCTGGACTATGTAAAGTGCCTTGTGATCTTTGTTAAAGGTGCTATATGAATTAAATTGAACTGAATGGAATATATATATATATATATATATATATATCTATGGATCAGCCACAACATTAAAACCACCCCGGAGTAGAATAATTGGCTCTTCACCACAGCCAGGTGGCGCACCAATAAAGGTAGAAATGAGAAAGGAGATATAAAAGAATTACCACAGGCTAACCAGAAGCAGGTCTATTGATCACTCCAGGTTACTTGTCCATCCTGGCAAACCAGATCCACCCCTTCATAATGAGTGTCTATGCCGATGGCACAGGTTGGGTACAGCAGGATAAACCCCACTGCCATGTCACTAGGAGTGTGTGTGAATGGTTTGAGGAACGTGACATCAGCTTACCTTCCTGGCCACTATGTTCACCAGATGACAGTCCTGTTGAACATCTGTAGGATTAGCTTGGTTCAACGTTTGGAACCACCGAGGACTCTTGAAGTTCTGTGGGAAGCTCTGGTGTCAGCATGGTGCAGCATCCCCGTGGAAACGTTCAGAGGCCTCACTGAATCGATGTCTTGCCACACAGCTGGAGCATTGGTGGCACGAGGAGGTCATACCTACTAAGGGGACTGTGTTTGTCAACTTTTGTAAGCAGATGAACGAGTTCCACGAAAGAAGCCCTTCCTGAGACCAAGACATAAATCCCAGTGTCTAAACTTTGCCAAGCAACACTGGAGTTACAACTGGAATTGTGTTTTGTGTTCAGATGAGACAAAAATTAAGTTTTTGACCACGCACACCATCGTAACTTTTGGCAAAATAGGGGACTGCATACAAAGTGTGGAACCTCATACCAACAGTAAAATATGCTGGAGGCTCTTTGATGCTTTGGGACTGTTTTGCTGCAGGTGGTCCAGGGGTTCTTTATAAGGTCAGTGGCATAACATATTCCATTAAATACCAGAAAATTTTAGCTGAAAATCTGGTTGCCTCTGTCAGAAGGCTGAAACTGGGCTGAAGTTGGGTCTTCCAACAAGAAAATGACCCACAGCACACATCAAAATTGACAAAGATATGGTTAGAGAAACACAAAATCAAGGTTTTGCAATGGCTATCTCAGTCTCCAGACTTGAACCCAAATGAAAATCTGTAGTCTCAGTTGAAGAGAGCAGTTCGCAAGAGAACTCCCAAAAATCTCAATGAGCTTGAAAAGTTCTGCAACACTACAGAAAGAAACTCAGAGCTGTGAGTGATATTTTTGGAATCTGCATTTTTATGAAAATATGTTACTTAAGGAAAATGTTTTGATTCAAAAATCTGTCTGAGAATTAAAGCATGAGGCTTACCCATTTGTTTGAGTCCAAAATATCACTCATCACATGTGTGGTTCTTTTTATATATCAGATTTATCTAATTTTCATGAAGGGTGTCATTAATTCTAAAGTTGACTGTGTGTGGTTATTATATATATTTTAGTGGGCTGGGAGGAGGGAACACACACAGAGGTCTGTTGAACAAAAAATACCACCCAATGAGGCGGCTAGCCTTTATTATTCTGCAGGGAAACCTTATGCAGGGTGCCGCTTTCCCACGTAATGTATAAAACAGATAGCCATAACGAAAATGGACACCGCCCAGACACGTCAGCTCTGACAGAACCCCAGTCTCATCTGGTTTCTGCTTGGTGTCTCAGGACCTGGTATGGAGGGGTGTTCCTGTGAGAGTCTGGTGGGGCGGAAAGACAGCCACGTTAATCGATATGTTACCCGATCACTTTACGGAGTTGCATCTCTTGTGCTGTTTTTATTTCTCCCCCCTCTGTGCTGTGTCAATTCTGACAAACAACCCACCCCAGCCTGTGGGGAGGGGCTCTCGGACAGCACCTGCATTCCTCCTGGAGAATTCTGGCGGCGACTTTGATGAGAGGGCGGTTTGGCTGAGTGGGGTTGATCCTGAGTTGAGGGTCGGCCGCGGAATCTGGGTGGGGCGGCCTGCCACAGTACGTGCATTCTGTGGTGACGGCTCCCATGTAAAGCCGGAGGCAGTGACATCTTGGTTCACAACAAGAAGTCGCTTTAATTTAAAGTGACTGGAAAGTTAAAGCAGCTACTCCCCTACACTGCCATCTTCATTGAAATACAGGCTTACCTCTTTGCGCACGCTAACTGAAAATGCTGCTTCCAACGCAACACCATATGTGCCAGTTATGTTTCTGCAGGTGGGTGCAAAAAAGCCCATACTCCGACCGGTTTCTCGGGGGCAACGAGAAAACTGTGCAAGGGTAAGGGACAGTAAAAATACAATATATAAATCCAATATATATAAATGAAATGTTAAATGCATATTAAATGTTCAAGACATATATTGCAAGCTCTATACATATATATATTAAATGTTCAATTGATATTTCCTGTTTTGAGTGCCATAAATGGTCTAGTGTACATATTTTCTATAGCGTGCGCAAAGGGAATAACGATATACATACACGTACTACAAACGAAACTACACTACTGTACAGTGCAAATATGGTTATATATATACACAGTACATACATATATATATAATTTCTGTTCAAACAGCACAACTGTTACAAAATTTGTTAACATCTGACTTTTGTATACTGGATTAAAGGTTCATTTGTGAATGACTCAGAGATAATGTGTGGGAAGTATGATTTCAAGTATGTATAACTGCCATTTTTAAGAGCAGACATTATTACAGCCTTCAGTAACATGGACTTTGGTATTTTGACCGTTGAACTAATGTAACTGTGCCTGAGAAACAGAAATTAATTTTAGAGACTGACACCAGAAAGAAGAAAGATTTTAGCTGGACCTTTTTGGTACGTGTGATCAAGCCATGGCATGTAGGACATCTACGTGACCCTTAGCAGATGAGAATGAATTATTTATGGTTCACGTACAGTTTAACTACAAACTCTAACCTTTATACAGGAAGTCTGGCCAATTAGTTGCAGAAAAGAAACGAAGCATAGTTACACTCATTTACTTAACTTACAAGTACTGAAAGTTACATTAAAAAGATGGTTGAAATAGAAGTATATAGTATTTCAAAATGTGAGCTGCAAAAAAAAAAAAAAAAAAAGATAATTACTCCAGTGCATTTTCCAGAAAGCTTTCTTCACTGTTTCAGGTGTTCAAAACACGATAAACATAAAAACGATTTCGCAGTGGGTCCCATTTGAATTAGTTGCTTGTTATCTTTCTAAATGTCGCAATGGAAGGATTAAGCTTCATAGTCACTGCTGTGTTTCAAAGAACATGTATTCCGGGAATTATGACAAAAATTGGCTTTCTTTGAGAGATGTAATCCTTTCAGAGAACTGGGGAGTGTGGTTTTTCACAGTTAGGCTAATTGGCAATTGCTGGTTGTAATCTCAGCCTTCATATTTCTCCTTGTCATCATGGGTCAGAGCAGAAAGTGGGTTCTCCCTTTGGCCACGTGTGAAAAAAGATCAGAGAAGTGCGTGTCATTTTCAATATACTCATAAAAGATCCAGTCATCACTTTGATTTCTTCCAAAATGCAGAACCTTTCAGATTCAGTGCCATCAGGTGGCAATAAAACTCCTTGCTGCCCACCTACAATAACACCTTTTCTCCTGACATATCATTTGCATTCTTCCACATCCTGATTTTAGTAATACACCTGCATGCAAGACTGTAATAAATTATGTGGGACGACCTCTCAGAACAGCTAAAATGGAAGCTAACTTCACTGACTGCCCTGCCATCAAAAGAATTATGCATGACGGCATACTGTACAAGGCCACAGTGCAAAAAAGTGTAACCTGCTGTTTAGAGGCTCTTGTTTCTAGGTTCATTAAGGGTGTTGTGAGTTGGCGTATTAAGGGTTAACATGAGTGCAGCACTGTATGTTTCATAGAATTAATTAGAGTTACAGGGCTCTGCAGCTGTTTCATTGAATCAAGAAGTGGGTGTGTTTTATAATTTACAGCTCTGCGTATAATTGTATTTAAATGTTTTCTAATATGCATGCAACAATAGATTAATATATTGTTGCCTGTGGTAATATAAAATCTGCACTCTATGATGAAAAATTTGTTTAGGTGTTGTGTTCACTTCACTGATAAGTCTGTTATTGCCAGCCCACTGTGTGTTTTCATGTTAAATTTGGTCTCAAAAGTGAGGCTGCTGAAAAGAGCTGATGGCTTTTTGTGAGCCGTTATTGCTCAGTTATATGCAGTCATTTCAAAGCTAATTTCAACGTGATTTCAAAACCCCAACCTTGACGGGGGGGTTGTGTGCTACTGCATGTTAGACTGTGGTGTGGAGGATGGGTTTGAAAAATTCTAATCTGAAAAGGGGGGCCTAACCCTAACCCTGGTTTATTGTACCGTATGTGTGGTAAAGTTTTACATTATGCAGTTATGTTGAGTGTTTTATTAACTGAATGCACATGACCAGTAACTGACCAATTTTTTTATACTGTAATAAAACTTATCATTAGAAAACCATTGAAAGTTAAGTATTACTTCAGCTGTTATATGCCTAGTTCTTGTAAAGTATAAAATATACATTTACATTAGCTGACAATCTACTTTATGTGTGTATGTACACATCGCGAAAAAAACAAAAAAAAACTACTCCCTGCTATGTGGGAAACCACATGACTGTACAGAATGCAAGATAGTGGCATACATTCATGAGTACAGCGTTTACAGATGTTCAGAAATATCATTTGTTGCACAGTCTGTCACCTATAATTTTAAATGAACATACAAAAAATTGCAGCACTACTAAAAAATTTGGTAATTTCCTTAAAAAAAATTCTTAAATAATTAAATCTTTTCTCTAATATTACTCTTATTCAACACGCATGGGATCAGAGATTATCTTTTCTCTGAATAAGTAATTCTTTCGAAAATCACAACATGCAGAAGTCAGTGATGAATTTGTTTGCTTATTCATTTAGCCATTTCTAACCTGCTTATGTATGTAAGGCTTGCAGTTCTGATTAATTATGCAGATAAACAGAACAACTGCATTGCTAAGATTGGCAAACCTATTGCAAAACTTCAGATGGTCTATCTAACATACTAATATAAGGCAATACATGCTTACTCACTTCATGATCTTCATATGTCCAAGCTTCATTTAATAATTATTAGGCTAACTTCAGTAATGGGAAACAGAAGTCCAAGAGTCAAGACGCACATTCTGTTAGATTTTTTAGATGTTAATGTAGCTGGATGGTTAGCATCAAGCGCTATATGGTGGCTGTTATTAAGTACAACTGAAGTATGACAAGCAGCTTGCAACTGTACTAGTTAGTGAGAACAGAGACACAATGGACACTTTGGTCAAGCTAGCTACTCCCCTGGCCTGTTTTAGGAAAAAAGCACATTAACCTTGCCTTGGAAAGAAGGATAACTACCTTTTTTGTCAGGTTTCCAGACAGGTGACTTAAAGACAGTGAATAAAACTGACAGCTTCATAACTGACTACTTCTTAATGCTCATTAGCTGGAAAACATGCCTTTCGTCTTTTTTCTTCCTGTTTAAATAGATGATATTTAAGATAAAAAATAGACAAAGAATGTAAAGGGAAATATTTCCTTTAACTGGGGGCCTTAAATGGTCATATACTGTATGTGAGAAGTATGCTTAACAATGACACTGGGCCATAAAGTTTAGACTTAGCTTACTGTATCTGAATTGAATCTGCCTCTATGGGGGCAGATATAACAAGCCATTAAAAGTGCACAGAAACTGTGACACCAAGGCTCCCCAGTGGCACAGCTGGTACAGGTGCTCGTCCTCGCTGTGCGGCTCCAGTCAGAGCTCTAGTACACAGTCTGCAGATTCTCTGTGGGAGTTACGTGGTGACAGAACGTATTTGGCATAATAATTGGTAGAAGGCTGATGTCAGCAGGGGATCTCAGCTAACTGCTGCATAAGCACCTCTTAGGGACAGGATAGGCATCTGCAAGCTGGGTTTGCTCAGTGATGCACTGATTCACTAGCACTGAAACAAATGAGGCTTCAAAACCATTGGTGAGTGGGAGCATCCTGAACAACCAATCAATTCTGGCACTACTATGTTAAACAACTAGTGCCAGCATTGATTGATATTCTGGGATACCCCCATCCACCATGGGATTTAAAACCTTATTTAGTGTCAACATTTATTGGTAGTTCAGAATACTCCCACCCACCACGGGTTTAGAAGCCTCATTTAGTGCCAGCATTGATTGGTTAGTTCAGATTTAGAAGCCTCATTTGTCCCATCACTATGATTCACCATTTGGTGGAGAGTTAAATCATGAAATCACTTCTCCCACATCACCACTGTCCTCATATCTCATATCTAGTTATGTGTAGGACTAAGCATTATGTAAGAAAACACATAATGTTGCTGTGAATTTTAATTAGAATTGGTTTATTGATTAATAGGATTATATGTATACCATTTTCTCAGAATATTGTTGCAGGTTATAGGTACATGACAAAGAATGTGCTAGAAATGATTTCATTTCTCATATGAAGCAAACCTTGAGTTACATATTAAATGAGGTTAAGTTTTATTTTTAGTTTTTGTGAGCTTGTCTTCAGAAGGTCTTGTCTGATTCATCACAATCACACAAGCACATATATTTGTATGTTTACACATTAACAAAACATTTTTTATGTTTGTGTCAAGCTTGACCTGAATTAGGCTTCTTTCTGATTTAGATTAGATTGGGAGATCCTCCACAAGAAATCACATCAGATGAAAGACCCTTCATTTAAGTGCTCCCTAACTGCTGGAATAAGACGTCACATTGAGAAAATTGAATTCTCGGCACCTTAGGATTTCATATAATGGATAGCAGGTGTATGTTTGTTTAGAAACAGTGTCTGCTGAATCTCTGAGTCTAGGGAGATTGTTTGAGGTGTTTCAAACTCAGTGCACATAAATCTTTATAATTGCTGTATAATTTCTGTGCAAAATCCTTCATCTTTTTGCAACATGCAATACAAAAAATTAATACTGAATCTCATAAGAGATCACTCAAAACATAAGGCTAAGGGGAAAATATATACCTGCAGGGCAAAAAAAGAGAATAAAGTGACTTATAGTGACATTTGGCAGGAAGGCTAAAGAATAAACAACTGCTGTACTGAGCTGGTTACCTTTAGTGAAGGCAAGGCTGCAGATGGGGGTTCCAAAGCAGTGTAATTGACCACTGGCTGGATATTAAGTTTGGCAAGGTATGTGAGATGCCTGCCGCATCAATGCTACCTCAGTTTCATTTCCAGGTTGCCGACTGCCTGCGGTGAGATATGTGCAGCCTCTCCAGCTGGTACTTACCGACAGTGTAGTGCTGTGTGACCAAGGCGGTGTAAAAATTCTCAGTGGATGGCAGGAGTATGAATCAGTGCAGTTCTTAGTGGTTCTTGCTAGCAGACAGTGGAGGGGGCTGGGTAAGGGGTGAAAACAGCAACTGCATGAGCCCAAGACAGAATTTAGATGAGATAAATATAGATGCTTACATAGATATATTCATGATATAGTAATAAAACTTGATTTGGTTCAGTCACCACCAGAAACACTTATAACACTGATTTACACTGATAATAGCAAAATTGAGAAGCCCATAATGTGAAAATTGATATTTTCTATGCTTTGATCTATTACTGAAAAAAAATAATAAAATTAATTGTTGCTCCTAGGCCGTACAATAATTCCCAACTTAGGTTCCAAATTATGGCTTCTGTTAAAAGTCACATATAAGGATGAATGTCCACATTGTTTAGATTACATGCAACTGCAAACATTTATTTAAGTATAATTAAAAAAGAAATGAATGAGCCAGTCTTGAGCTTTTCCACTTTCCCATGTGTTGCATGTTCAGGAACATTCTGCTGGCCATGTCACTTCTTAGACGATCATCCATCAAACATGGCATCTCTATTAAGGCCCACACCACAGTGCATGTTTGAACATCCCATTGAGTTTAAAGCTAAGGCATCAAGCTGACATCTGGCATGGGACTTGGGGATCTAGAGGTCCTCAAACCCCAGAGCTCCCTGAAGTCAGCAACTGTCAAGCAAGGGCTGGTGTGCAGATGTCCGAAACCGACTCTGCTGTGGCAACCAGGGCAATGCTGTGGCCTCCAGGCAAGAGTGTGGCAAGCTACAGTCTCTTTGCTGCCGTCAGTGGCTCTCGCCAAAAGGACCCGGGATTTTTGTGGTGTAGATGCTTTATTGTTTTCCCCATGTCAGACGTACGCTTTAGTCATTGCTGTGCAGCCTGGACATGAGATGTTGTCAAAAGGTGCCCAGTTCTTTGGTTTGAAATGAAAGGCATCCAGTGAGCACAAAAAGGAAGTATTGGATATGTGCTTTGACAAGGGCATAGCACTGGAGACAGGAAGAGGAACATGACAATTTTGGATGACATATACTACATGTCCAAATATTTTAGTGGTCTTTTCACTTTCTATTTGTCATAAGCTTTACGTGTGTAATATTTGGATTTCAGTCTGGGAGCCTATGAAACTTTAAACATTTTAAGCAAATTATGTACATGTTTTTCCAATTTTTTTTTTTTTTAAATCAAGAGCAAGTTTGATAGCTCAATATTTTATGCTCTGTACATCTAGTTAGATGGCACCCTAAGTAAAATTTTAATTCTAAAAGAAAGGAATTTAGATGGCACTTAAAGTGCCACAGTCTCTGATGTGCTCTCCGGCAGTTAAATCAGTGATTATTGTTTTATAAAGGTCAGTCAAATATACACAAAGATAATGTTCCTGACTTGGTTCAGAAACATAAACAGCAGTATAGATGGATGACCTAAAAAATGTTCATACGATGTAAAACAGCTGTCATAGATACCGTGTATGCTGTAAGACACTGTGCACAATTTTGCTAAGTAGCAAAAAAATTAAACTGTGTTACTGAGGTATCATATATCAACACATTTTCTTCCCCCCAGCATTTTCAATTTTTTTTTGCTGTATTCGTCAATATAGTTAGTATGACTTCATACTTTTGCTGAGTTCTGTTTAGCACCATTATCAGTTTTCGTTTGAAAAGGCATGCTTTAAAAAATCTGAAATAATAATATTAAATTTTTACGTTAATACTATTGCCAATCTTTATGAAATACTACAATCATACACTTAGACAGTGGTGAAATTCTCATTTGCAAATCATTCTAAAACACTAACATTTCATGTGAATTTGGATTTTCATACAATGGGTGGTGCAGAAATGCGGCAGCCGCACTGAACCACAACCTTCTGACCACAGGAACAGATTCCCTAAGCCACTGAGCGACTCACCATATGACTGCTGCAGATCAAACCAGCATCACGTTACTCAAAGCTAAGACTAGGATACACAGCATGTAATACGTCAGATTGTATGAAAGAATAGGTTTAATATCCAGTTATCCATAGGTATCATTAGATCAGTTTAATCCTTAGCAAGAATGTAAGGCAAGAAGAGTAACTTGTTCTTTTTCACAGCCCAAAATATAATATTGAAATAAGATTAATATGCAAAAATGTCACTGTTCAATAAAGAAGTAACAGTAAGTTACCTGAAATATTAAATTTCTCTGTTTTTAATGATAAAGACTCATCTTTAAATTCAGTTTGCAGCTGTAGTGTTATATTTAATTACCATACTAAGATTATAGAAAGACTTGTTTCTTCAAGCACAATGTGTTGCTCAACCACACATTTGTCCATCCTGAAGAGGTTACACTGGGCAACAAAAACAGAAAATAACAAGCTCACATTCACCTAGAGAAGTACTCCATGCACTGTGCGAGTGCGGTCCTCACGTTTTTGCTGTAAAGTCATACAAAAAATGATGCTTTAGAAGGTATCGCAACTGGGATTATCACGAGCTGTCAATCACAGCTAGTTTAACCCTATTTCTGTAGGTAATTAACATAACAACAACAATATAATAACAATAATAATAAAAATAATCATAATATTATTCCACATATGAACCTAATTGCAGACAAAAACAACAAACTCAAAAAAGTCCCATTCTAATGAAGCCTTGCTCTGCTGAAGGGTACAGTCAAAGGATGTTAGCAACTACACTAAATTGCACATTTCATTTATGTTTTTGCCAAGGGAAATGGATTAATAAAATAGCAAAACAATGGATAATACTTGCAAAGCAAATGAACACCAAGAAATATACTGTCCACATCTGAACTGGATGAGAGGTGTGTATGAATTTTAATGCTCTTTTCAAAAAAAGCAAAATTGCCAACGTTATATTGAAATATTGCAAAGCTACACAAAGAAGATTTTGCCAATTAGATTTTATTTGTACTGTATGCATGAATGCATAATTGCAAAAGTTATGTTAATTGCGTAGGAACTTGATTTGTAAATTCTTAAAAATGTTGAGTTAAGCTATGCAAAATCTCAGTCACAGTGTCACAGAATTACAAAAAAGACAAGCGTATTGTCACACCCACACCACGCCAGCCTACATGGGACCTACCACGCCCAACTTACTCCCGGTCATCATCCCCTGAATACTAACCAGCTGTGCCTCATTAATTACCATCAAGTAGCTTCCAGCCATGCACTGTTAATCCTTTATATAAGCCCTGCTGTTTCAGTTGCCTCCTTGTGAGGTATTGTGTTGTTTACACCATTACTGAGTGGTTCCGAATCTTGTAGCTTGCCCGTGTATGACTGATTGTTGGACTTCTCTTTCCACTTCCTGTTTGGTTCTGTTTGCTGTGTCTGTTGTTGCCTTGGTTTTGATCTTCTGCCTGTGACAATGACTATGTTTTCTATTCTCCCGTGGCTTTTGGAAATCCTGCTGGTTCTGGTTTTGACCCTGCCTGTTTTGACTATGCTTTGGAAGAACCACGGACTTTTGGAAATCCTACCTGTTCTGGTCTTGACCCTACCTGTTTTGACTCTGATTA
The DNA here is from genome assembly GCA_009936485.2 of Gymnarchus niloticus. Classification (NCBI taxonomy): domain Eukaryota; kingdom Metazoa; phylum Chordata; class Actinopteri; order Osteoglossiformes; family Gymnarchidae; genus Gymnarchus; species Gymnarchus niloticus. The sequence goes on from JAACJT020000075.1 coordinate 8,093,678, forward strand.
AATTGTCTGATTCTGTGATGGGATCCTACCGTGTTCTGAATTATTACACATATACTAAGCTAGATCCAACTCTACTTGAAATGTCCAAATTTGTTCAGCTTCCTGTGCAGTGTGTACAACAGAGTAGATGGATGAATGCATATGTGTTCAGCTGTAGGTTTGCTGGAAATAAACCAAGTCTTTCATAAATTAGTGCCAGTGCTACCAGTATTTGGTGTCTGCTATTACAAATATAGCCTAGAAAAAACTTTAATTGATTTTTTTCCCCCCCTATAAATAACATTGTTAGTGCAAAAAAACATCTTGTATCATACTTGGAAGAATAAATCATTCATTGACAAGCCCAGGCTTCTTTCACTGACACGTGGGATCAGTGAGTCTTCATCGAGTGCCCCTGTTCCTCAAAGAGAAAATGTCAGGATCATTTTGAAGATCACAAGTATCATTGACGTTTTCCGTCCACATATCTTCTTCTAACATGCTTCTTTCGTCCAGAAGAATTTAATCAGCCTTCCTGACAGGGTGATCAGGAAATTAAGTTGTCTCAGATATTTACTGATTTTCTGACCAAATGACCTGCCTCCCCTTGCTACAAACCCTTAGCATCCAGCCTCACACAGCTCCAAACAACAATCACCTTTGTTAAGTCTTACGTTTACTTTCCACCCAGGCCGCTCTGTTCCGGTGCATAATTAAAATATGTTTTTGGACTGGTAGTGGTGCTTGTTTTCATTTATCGCAATGCTTTGAATTATAAAGATATTTTTACAGCAGTATTTTAAAGAGACTCCCATTTTTAATACCGCTCATTCTCTTTCCCCACACTACAGCAATCTTACACATGATTAACCTTAAAGGTTAAAAATAGTCTCCCTGTTATCTTTAAGGGTAATGTTGAGGACTGAGGGGAAAACAAGTGGATACCTATAATATTGAAGGAAAAATTTAGCCTGAGTACCAAGCTATCACATTTAGCCTATTCATACATGTCTTTAGTCACCTTTTTTGTATCATCTACTAAATATTTCTTCCAATCTGCAATTATGTCCTATATACTTAAGATTCCATAGGTACAGTTTACCTCTGTCATCAAGGTTTTCTAACAACATCTAAACCCTGCAAAGCATTATGTCCATCTGTATTTTTGCAGTTTATCTTGTAAAGAATGTTTCTTTCCCCTAGTTTACTTCACATGCAGCCGTATTACATTGGCACCATGAAGAGCTCTTCTTGAAAACTTTATTTTTGAGATGCATTGATCCGGTGTTTAATTTTCTTCCTGTTTTCCTTTGTGTTTAACACCTTATCTAAAACTACATGAGGATATTATTTATTGCCTAATGCAATTGTGGCTGTGGGATGAAGCCCCAGCCCATCCTTGCCTTGGTCAATTAAATGATTCCTTCTTGCAGACTAATCTGTTAACTGGGTATGTGAAACATCAGGTGTGGCTGCTTTCTTGGACTTCTGGGGCAGCGAGGCCTCAAGCTTTACTTCTTAATCTTATTTTCAATACTTATATAGGAGTAACCTCAAAATTTGATTAGTAGGTAAACAATATGTCATGAAAACACAGAGGAATGATTTAATTACAATGTTGTAAATCCAAAAACACAAAGTCAGGAAATGGAAAAGAGGGTCATACACAGAGAATTACACCATTTTATAGGAGAGAAGCTCAGGGAAGAAAACACAATACCTCACAATGAGTTGTTTTGTGAGGATTTTATAAACAGGGTGAGTCCTAGGTGTTAATACTCAGGGTATGTGCGGCAGAAGTAGGCTGGGTATGGCAGGCCACCCTCAGGTGTCACAGTACCCCCCTCTCCATGGGCTGCTCCTAGTACCTGTGACCCTTGATGAGGAGGCCACCCACGAGGACTGGAATCAGGGCAGTCTGGGTGAGTGCAATGGACCTCTTTGATTAGAAAAAGATCCAAGATGTCCTGAACAAGGACCCAGGACTGTTCATCTGGACCATAGCCCTCCCAGTCCACCAGGTAGTATTGCAGGCAGTCCCTATCACTCCCGGTGTCTAACAGACTGCGGATGGTGTAGGCATGTTCCCCGCCGTCATCCAGGGGCGGAGGTTGACTGGTAGGAGCAGATGGTGGGTTCATGGGGTGAAAGTAGACTGGCTTCAACATAGAAATGTGGAATGTAGGACCTTTCAGAAAACAGGACGGGAGCTGCAACCAGTAGGTGACTGGTTAATGTGATGGGTTATGGAAACACCAGTTACTGTAAGGAAATGTGATGACACATCTTGTAAAATCAATCAATTGCTACAAGACTGGTGGTATATCCCTGTGAAGGAAGCAAATAAATGATTAAGTAAACAGCAATGTGTGACCAAGGCCTATGAGCAATGGACAATGGGCAGAGTCCACACTGGCAATGATCATGGTTTTTGACTGGGCGCAGATGGGACACAACATGACAAAATCTTGGACGTCACAGGCTACAGACTGCCACCAGAACTTACAATGAATAAGGGTCTTGGTATGGGTAATTCCAGGACAACTGATATTGAGAGAAGTATGGATCCATTTTATTAGCTGAGGACAAATGCTGGCAGTATTGTATATTATATAAGGAGGGGTCTCAGGTGATCAGGGATCTGTCTGGTGGGCTTCCTGGAGAGCTTCCATGATCTCCCATTAAACCAGGGCACTATGCAGGAGGTTGATAGTCCAGTTTCTCCATTCCTCGAGGTACAGCTTTATGTTTTCCACATCAAAGTTTTGCCCTGCTGAAGAAATATTATACAAAATATAGGCATAGGGATAAAGCTTCGTAGGGTTACAATGTATTTTGGACTGGACTGCCCCCACTTCAAACACTGGGACATTGATTTTTGCAAAAAATGGGAAAGATGGGTCAGGATCCTAGAGTATTAGTGCAATGGTGGGCAGACTCTGGCCACACAATCCTTTGGTTATGCTGGGCCACAAAGGCTGCCATTGGTGTAGCCCTAGAACTAAAGTTTGTGATAAATCTCCGCTACAGATTAGCAAAACCCAGGAACCTTTACAATTCTGTGATGATCTTAGGCTCTGGTCAGTTGCAGATAGCTGCCACATTGCTGTCATCCATCTTAACTGTCCCAGGTCCTAGAACATAACCCAAAAAGGAGATTTCTTCATCAAACTCACATTTCTCTGCTTTCACATAGAGGTCATGTTCTCAGAGTCTTTGCAAGACTTGGCATACGTTGTCGTGGTGGGAAACCTCATCTGGGAAATAGATCACCAGGTCATCAAGGTATACTATAAGGAACTTGTTCAGCATGTCTCTAAAAAACTTCATTCATAAAAAACTAAAATATGGATGGAGCACTGGCCAGACCATTGGGCATAACGAGGTACTCATAGTGCCCCACTAGTGTTGAGAAAAGCAGTTTTCCACTCATCCACCTCTCAAATGCAGATTGAGGTATCGGCACTATGAATGTCAAGTTAGGTAAAAATGGTAGCCTCTCTTACTTGTTCCAGAAAAGCAGGGATTGGAGAAAGAGAGTATCTAAACTTGACTGTGATATTAATTAAAACCTCATAACCAATACATAGGCAAAGGCCTTTTTCCCTACAATGAAGAACCTAGAGACTGTAGGTGACATGGAGGGTCTGATACAAAGCTTAAGGGCTTTGTTCTATGACCTCATTCTCAAGGATTTACAATGGGTAAATCCTTCCTCTAGTGGGAGAGGTACCTGGGAGCAGGTCTATGCTACAGTCCTAGGAACAGTGAGGACGTATGTTTGATACTTTGGTGGGGCTACATACAATACATCTGAGAATTTATGATACACACAGCTAATTCTGTCATTAGTGGAATTGGAGGGTTCTTTACCGGGGTAATTTTACAGGGTAAAGTTATACATTTGGTTTTACAAGTATCACTCTAGGCCATCAACTCACCCCACCTCCACAAGATCAGTGGGTCATGCTGGCATGGCCAAAGGTGGCCTAGAATTGCATCCCAAGGGGATGTGATAACCAGGCATCCAGGCTCTGGTCTGTGAAGAAGACCTATTCGATCTGCAGAGCCTGGGTTTGGTACCAGATGCACTCGGTCTCAAGGGGACACCCATCCAACACCAAATTACTCATTTTGAGCCATAGTACAAGCACCAAAAATTGTTTATGTGACACAATAAAGAGAAGAGATGTTTTCCACTAGGCTTCCATCTCATCACGGTCCCTTGCTGGTCTACCAGGGCAGGTGAGACACATATGTGCAGCGTTTCCTTGGTTGTTGTAATCTCCTTTGCCTCTCCTCTCTGGTGAGTGGGTTCAGTTTTAGGTCCAGGCACAATTAATACTGGGGCAGAAGTAGTTGACAATCTACGTAGGCTGAAGTGTGTTTGGAGTAGTGATCTCAGTCTGATGTGCAATAGGTTATCCACAGAAATTGCTATGGTAGTGATTTTTTCCAGGTTTATTTCCCCTCCCCTACAAGCCAGTCCACCTTGGTGATTTTGCAGTAATCCCTGATGAAATATAGTCAGCAAAGCAGGCTCACTCCAGCAACTCCAGGGTGCCAAAGTTCGGAATTCAACTGCATAGTCAGAAGCTGACCGGTTATCATGCTTTATCTTGCATAGCGGATTTTCAACATCACAACCAGCGGCAAGATGGTTGAAAACAGCTTGAAGAGTCTGATAAAACAGGCTTTCTGATGCTAAAACAGGGCTTTTTGCCCACCACAAAGATCCTGCCCTTTCCAAAGCATGTCTGATTAGAAAGAAATAAAGAATCTTCTCTGTTATGGCATGAAACAACGCTGTATGATTTCCGATGTACATAGAACATTGAATGAGGGAGCCTTGGAATTTGTTTGAGTTTCTGTTATACCTTTCTGGCATAGTGATAAAATGTACCGGAGCTCCTGTGCACGAAGCTTGTTCCCTAGAAGAGGAATTCACTCCTGCATTGGGTTCTGGGATTTGGAGAGTTTTGTGGAAGAGCTGAATTAGGTCAGCAAGCTGCTCCTCCTGGCGAGTAAACCGGGCATCAAGTTCCACTGAATTGAGAGGTGTTGACGTATTCTGTTATGAATACACTGAAGCAGAATTCAAGAGCAAAACTGATCTTTTACTAAATGGGGAAAGAGCAGAGGTCTGTAACCAGCAAAATGGGCAGCAGTGAGTCAGCCTAGATGCAGGTAACAATCTGAGACAAAATCCCATAGACGAACTCCACAAACACAGGCACAAGAGTAGGAAGTTCAAGAGAGCCAAAACATAATCAAAGCTGTTAAAGCACAAATCACACATCCAAAAAAACACAAACCTGGGAATGGGAAAACAGGATCATACACAGGGAGCCAAAGTGGTAACCATTAGAGATGCTCAGGAAAGTAAACAATGCAGAATACCTTGCAACAAGCTGAGTATTTTGCAAGGTTTTTCTATGGATGAGATGAGTCCCAGGTGTTAAATCTCACGGGAAGTGAAGTGCGAGTAAGCTGGGTGTTGAAGGCTGCCTTCAGGTTCCACACTATACATCATATGAACTATAGACAAAAATATTATGGATGAAATGCCACTAGAAAACAACAACTGCACAAAAATAATGTATTTTAATCTGCACAATTACAGTCTAATTTATATCTAAGGTTTAATCAAAGCTATTTCAGCAAAAATATGACCTTAATTAAACAATATATTTCCAACAAAGAAAACTCATATCCTATCAAATTTTTTTTGTTTTGATGCATGTTTACTGGATTTATTGAGTTCCATTTTAACTTTAGCAAAATGATGCTGTTGATTGACAGTGTAATAGCCTATTTATAATGTAAATGGTTGACACTTCAAGAATTAACAGTGAAGGTTGACACACCAAGATACCCTATTGACTTTCCTTAAAAACAGGGATGATTTCTTTCCTACCTTTTGATTGTGGAAGCACACTTACATAATAAAAAATAAGAAAACAGGATTTCCTGAGCACCTTAAATATCAAAATGAGGCTTAGCACAAATTTTACGGAAAGATTCATAATCAAATTAAAGAAGCTCTTTAAGAATCGGAGGAACCATGTGGTTTTTAAAACATTGTCCTTTCACTACCACCACTCATTGGCACATTAATATTTAATATCTTGGATTATAGGGGTGACACAATGGCTGGCACCTCCAGGGTGGGACATTTGAATCCCACCTCCATTTTGTGTGTAGTATGTAGTTAACATGCTCTCCCCATGTCATGCCAGTTTCCTCCAGTGATCCAAAGACATGGATTAAAGCTAATCAGCATGTATAAATTGCCATTCAAATATGATTGTGTGTATTAGAGGGCACCCTATATGTCACTTGTGGTGAACTGCCATCCCATCCATGGTGTAACCCTGCCTTGAATAGGATGGACAGTTAGATGGATGGATATTTCAGGATTTACCTGGAAAGCCCTGTCCTTCTCAACATACAAAGCCAGGCATATAGTAGGGGTAACATCAATTTTAGGACTAATACTCTAATCAGTACCTGCATAAAGTGACTTGGTACTAAAGACAAATTAAAACTGATAAAAATGTTTGTGACAGAAAAACCCTATGTTAGCAGAAGGTACTTTAACATGAATTCAAACGAAAGACAAGTAGGTGAAACATTAGGTAAGGGAATTACTCTAAAAAGGTGAGAAGTTATGTTCTGTGAAGACGCGTGTGTTTTTTGTCTTGTGTTTTCTACAGATGGGATCTGCTGGAGAAATCCCATGCAGTCTGGAATCCCGCACCTCAGTTTTCCTTCATGCATTGCTCCACTCACGTCACCCTCTGCGAGGTTTGTTTTCATTGGAAAACATATATGTGCCAAGGAAAAAGGAATCCGGCAGCTTTGCTCGCTGTTTTTAGGATTGATTTATTTTGCATGTCTTTACATATTTTTCTGGAGTTTTGAATTTGTTTTGCTTTTCCTAGGCTTCGAGTTTCGATTTTTCCCATTTATTGTATTGATTCTTCGGATTGTCCCTCTATACACTCATTTGTAAATGAATCCTCATCACCTTTGGTAATTGTATCGTTGCACTTTAAATAATACACCACAGTACTGGTACACCATCTTGTGTGTGCTTGTCTTGGCTGCTCTGGTCCCATCGACCCCTCGACCTATTTTTACTGTTTTATTGCTGTTACGATCTTTACCCCTAGACGGGTCGTAACAAGTTAAGAAACTTCTCTAGAATATTTACAACACAAAACAGTACAGCATAGGACCAAATTCATAATTTACTTCTACAGTAGCGGCTCTTATTGTTGGAAAAGCAGAAACCTGTATTTAATGTTACTGTAAGCTCCACTCCAGACTATGTGCAAACTGAAACACAGAACATGAAAATGGAAGCACGAAAAAAGTCAGCAGGGAGAAATGAAAACTAATGGCAATCATTTCAGCCTCCACAAAATGAAAACAAGCATTAGATTTATAATTAATGTTCGAATATTGAATTATACCCTAGGAAATCATAAGCTTGAGCATTATTTGAACAGTAAGCAAATACATTATTTTGTAGTTTCACAAAATGGGAAACCATAGGAGGAAAGTCATTGCACGCACGCACACACACACACACACAGACACACACACAACCTTTTGGGGAACTTCCAGTCATTTCTAAGGGCATAACCCTAATTCTAACTTTGTGAACACTAACCCTTACCCAAACTTAACCTGCAGTTCAACATCAGCAAGACAGAGGAGTTGGTGGTGGACTTCAGGAGTGACAAGGAGCCCCTGAGAACAATCACCATCCATGGGGAGGAAGTGGAGGTGGTACAGTGGTATATGCACCTGGGGGTCAACCTGAACAATAAACTGGACTGGGCAGACAACACAGCAATGCTGTACAAAGGAGGCCAGAGCAGACTCTACTTTTGGAGGAAGCTGCGGTCCTTTGATGTGTGCAACGAGCTGCCGAGGATGTTTTATCAGTCCACAGTGGTCACTGTGCTTTCCTTATGCTGTGGTCTGGCCTGCTGGGGAAGCAGCATTAGTTCAGGTGATGCCAAACTCCAGGACAAGCTCGTCAGGAAGGCAGGCTCCACCTCAGGACTGACCCTGAACCCACTGGAGGCAGTTGTGGAGACGGGGATGGTGACTAAATCGGATAACTTTATGAACAATTCTGTCCATCTGCACCAGGGGGCGCTCTCTTTAAGCGCCTGTAGACACTGACTCATTCCAAAAGGTTGTGCTAAAAAGTGCTACTGGGGATTCTTCCTTCCAACTGCCACCAGGCACTACAATGCCTCTTTTCACCATAATTCCCCACCTGCATCCATAACTTATCTTAAAATAACTTAAGTCATATACTGGAAACATGGCAGAGCAAACTGAATGAGTCTGCCTGTCACCTGACCTTGCAAATATTATATAGGTCAGGCAGTGTTTGTTGGCACTGCATAACTAAATTCACTTCATTTGCGGGAATCATACTGTATAATGGAAACAAGACATCAGATGTTTGCGCGTGTACTTCTACGTGCATTTAAGAAACATTACCAGTGAGATATATAAAAAATAGCTAGAACATTCGCACACAAGCAATTGTGGAACAGACCAGGTTACCATATTGTCATATATCAGGTATGCTGTCTTGTAGACCATGTACACCAACATAATTCACAGTTTGATGCAAGCTGATCATGCACTCCAACTGGAAAAACACCTCTGTGTAGTTCCAGGTCAATACTATGGAAACACAGCAATGTATTTCAGAGGCTGTTGATGGCTTAGGTGCTGGTCATGTAAGAAATATACAGTTTCAGTTCATATTTCAACTATTGCCAGGTAAGTTACAATAACAAATTTATTTATCATACTCCACAGTTCTTTCGGCTAACTGCCTTGCAAACTCAAAACACTTCAGTTAGCAGCTGATGTATTACTCTCATCTCCCATATTTGTTGGCCACATACCAGAATTTATCACCCCCCTGATGTAGCACCAAACTGTAAAAAGCAGAAAGTGAAGTGCTAATTCAGCTCTCGCAAACGCTTTCCACAACAGTAATTTCACATCATGACTGTTTTGCCACCCCTTGTCAAACATGAAGGAATGCTTCCCACGACTGAAGCACAGGGAGATACGCTGACACCAGGTGACACCTGGGTACTCATTCAGTCCCAGCTTGTCTCTATTTTTTTTCCCCTTTCGAAACAGGAGACACTAGGAGTTTAACTACAGTGCACATTCATGGCAGCCTTAACTGCCACACAAGCTGTGAATATCCCTCCCGAAAGACATGCACACCATTTGGAGGAAATAAATGGAGTTAAGAATTACTACCTTGAGGCTGAAAACCACTGTACTAGAAGAATTACGTTTGTGTTCTAATGGCCTTTGTCTGTGAAATACGCAGATACAATATCAAAATCCCTTAAATAAATGTACTGTGTGCTTCATTATTGTCCTTGCTATTACCAAAATAATTACATATCAGTTATGAATAAACACTTGCATACATAACATTCTCATCCCAATTCAGCAGCTGACTAAAAATGCACTTACCAGAATATACATAAGCTCAACATGAGGTGTTGTCCCTTAACGGCAAGCAAGTGACGTTGGTAAACACCTGCCTCAGCACCACAGTGAGACTCAGTGAAGCAGTAATGTTATAGCATCAAACCTTCATCAAGATATCTTATCTAATCATATTTAATTTAAGATAGGGAAGAAACATTATTGCTCTGTATTGATTATAAAGTTCTTGGAGAACAAAAATAAAATAGAAAAACTAAATTCCTGGCACAATAAACTCAGAGAAAAACAGGCAATACAACACAAAAGTACAAGTGAGGCAGAAACATGAAGTGTGCTTAATTTAGTGAAGGTGGAACAATGCTGTGATGAGACAAAACAGTTTGGGTTAGTGTCCTTGGAACTGGAGGAGGTTTTGTTTGTTCAGACTGGAAGGACTGAACAAACAAATGGCAGTAGGCACAAAGGAACACCTGAAACACTCAGCTGTGCATTTCAGAGGTCCTCTCAAGTGTAGCAGTTCTCTAATGGAAGGATGGGCCACGTTATTCAGAATGGAGAACAATTTAGATACCATTCTACGTTGTACTACTTCAATGTTCCTAGGAGTCTGCCCCTGGAAATCCAAATTAAAAGCGATACAGACAGTTTGCCTTCCTCTAGGTACGCGTTAGAATGTTACATAACCTTGGCTCAGTGGCTTAGTGGCTAGGGCTTTAGTTGCATACCTCTAGGGTTGTGGGATTTGTTTTGTTGGAGTTGGTGTGTTCTCTCTGTCAGACTTTCGTCCCCCAGCCCAAAAACCATGAGGTTAGTTAAATTCAGTCTTTAAATTATCCATATTTCAGGAGCGTGTGCATGAGTGGGTGCTCTGTAACGGAACGACATCATCTCTGGGAAGTCCCTTGCCTGGTGACCGGTGACCTGCGGTTCCTGGGATAAGCACCAGCTTTACTATGACCCTGTAGAGAAGTGGTTTTCAACTGATTTAGCCTCAAGCTGTATAGTTCATGAAAAATAAAAGAATGATCATGAGTTCTAATGCCTGACGTGACCACGACATCGGCTAGGCTACAGGACACACTGTGTGTCATCTTTCAAAAAGTCCTACATCAAAAAAAGATTTTGAAATATATATATTTTATTAACTACTCACTCCGTGACCCAGTGGAACGGTCCCTCAAGCCATTTTTGGGTCGCGACCCACCAGTGGAGAAACACTGCTGAATAGGATTAGTCGTTACAGAAAATAGATGGACGCTACCTGACAGCAACTGCTGATAGGAGTTATTTGAAGAATACTTCTGTTTTATTTCTTTTGGGTTATATTATATACCTAAGATTATACCAGGTGCAATCTGCCTTAAATCGTAAACTGAAATGATCTAGCCACTTTAAATCATTAGTATTTCAATAAGTAATACCATGGATCAATACTTTTGTATTACAGGCCCGTCTGAACCTGATGTTGGAAAAGTTGAATCTTAATTGCTATTACACCTTATTAATATGGATGCTGACAGGCATTATGTTAACATGTTTTACTGAAACTGAATTTAACCCTTTAGTTTTTGCAATTTATATTCAAGCTGTTCATATAGCTGTTTAATTAGTGGTTAATTGTCTGTCAGTGATAATATCGTTCAGTAGATTTAAATTAATTCATGCCCTCATTTTATTGGTGGTATTAATCGAGTACCGTCTCAAGTATTTTAATCGCCATGTAACATTTACTGCAAATCATTCAATTTATCAATCCAATGGGGATAATTCAATTCTGCACATGCGTAGGTTAGAAAGACAGCAGGCCAGTAAGAGAATCAAAGTCTTCATTGTACCTCATAGAAAAAAAGTTCAAATTTGCCATGTCCTACTGCAATATGCTGTACGTTTCCAGTAAAGTTCTTAGAAGTCATTTGATTGAGTCAGTAAGTAATGTTACTTTCTGTGACATAACTAAAGGGCTAAAGATTAACACAATAAAAGTGTGTTTTTCCAAAGTACATGCTTGTCATATGTTGATTATTCAATGGCCTTTCTAAGTATGCGGCAGGTGAATTTTAGAAAATTCTATTGCTGACAGCGATAAAAATTCTATAGATAGTGGAAATTAAATCCCACAGAGTTTTCCATTTATATCTGTGCCTATTATTTTGTTTAGAGGAACGTTTTAACATGTTGATATCAAACAGACAATACAGGTGATGAATGTTATGAAAATTTTGTAATCATTTGCCTCAAATAGATATCAGATGGCTCACTGACAGGCCATGCATACCTTTTCCTGATTCCTAAAACACACCAAGTAATATTCAAATGAAAGAGGTTGAATAAACTCCGGTAATCATAGCTGCCTCACTCCCAAGACAAACAGGAGCCCCACCCCCACTCTGCAGGAAATGCTTTATTGATAATAGCATTCATATATTTTAATGCACAAATGGTGCACACCCCCACCATCAGCTGGCTGAAATGTGCTGATGTCAAGCTAATGATCGGCTGTGCAGTAAAACTGTAAATGTGGGGCTGCACATGAGGCTGTGGGGGCTTTCTGGGAGCTGTCAAAAGGAGATGTATGGTCCTCATTCATGATTCCATTACCTTTCAACCTTGTCATGTCAACAAAGTTTGCCTGGAAATCCACAAGGGCCTTCTTTTTCCAGCATCTGTGCACTCATTGCTTCATCTGCATTGGGGTTTTCTTAAACAAAGGGCTCCAAAAGGAAAACATACTTGAGTTAGGGACCTGCTACCGCTACCTATTGACTAATTCACTAGAATATTTTTCATCCCCCTTGAAAATAACTGGATGAAAGCAGTGACATTTTGTCAATTTTCAAAACATTGCTACGGATCCCAAGGTTTAAAATCCTAACAAATTTCTACCGAGATGCGAAGAATCACCTCGAACATGAAACTTACACTACCAGTCAAAAGTTTTTGCACACACTAAGATTTTCTACATTTTCAATGTTACTCGTAATTTTCACAAAAAATTCTGGAGACCCAGTAGTGTATATGTAAATGTTGCAATTTGTCTTTGCAAACCACAAAGTTCAACTCCAGTCCAAAGGAGATTTATGAATACTGTAATGTAATAAACGTAATAAACCATAATAAACCATAATAACCATAAACCATACCCCAGGAGTGTTGGAATGAACTTACAGAGCAATATTTAATGTCCGTTGAAAGAATGCCTCAAATTTGCTCTCCTGTTGTGGCTGCTAGAGGAGGCTACTTTGATGAACCAGAGATATGACCAATTTTCTTGCTAATAAAGGTATTCGAAGGACACTGAACATAAATGTCTAATTTTTTAGCAATGAGTATTGAGTGTCTAGAATATTTTGTGAAAATTATGTGAGTAACATTGATAATGTAGAAAATTTTAGTATATGCAAATACTTCTGACTGGTAGTGTAAGTGATCCTGAAAGTTCTTTCAGTTGTTTGGATAATCAGTCAATTTACATGGCTGTTCACCCCGCACTTTGTAAACATTCTTGTAAGAGTTAATTTTTTGCTGAACAAGTATTGAGGTAAGTGTATAACTATATGTAGTTGCAGTGGTGCATAATAAATGATAAAAACTGAAGTTTTACATTGAAAATATTTCACACTGAATTTCAACCTGAGTTTTGTGCTGTACAATTTGACCACAGATTGTAAATTTTGCTTCTGAGATTGCGGTAAAAATATTGAATTTCCAATTCTGTATCTGCCTGTATTGGCTGCAGCAGCTGTTTTACTTGCCAGGTAGTAGAGGGCATTTGGCATACTGTATGTTCCTCTGAAACTCTGCCTTCCCCTCACATGGCACCGGTGACAGATACAGACTGATGGGAGGAGTTACAGAGAACCAGCACTGTGGGGGCATCCAGCAGCACAAAGAAGCTGCCTTGCATCAGGTGGCAGAGATACCCTCAGTGGCTGGAGACCAGTTTGACATTCTGCCACTTCTGGTTTAGGCACAGTCAAAAGAATTAGATGGGCAATTGTTTATCTGATATTGTGTGAGCTATATGATGAAACTATATAGTACTGTGCAAAAGTCTTAGGCAGGCAAAGAAAATTATGATTAAGTTACATTTATGTTGGTGTAAAACTATTACTTTGTCTGTAAAAGTGTGTCAGATAATATTTTCAAAACATCTCCCCAATTCACCACCAAATTTGTAGTTTCTTTCCAATGTATCCATGTATGTCTTGACCTTAACTGTGAGGCCCCCTTGTTTGGTTAATCAGTACTGCATAAAGTGAAATAACTAATGAAGTTCACTAGTTAAATGAGCCAGTGATGAAATTTAACAAATACATGGAATGACTGGGGTGCTCCTAATGAGAGATTTGGGAATCAAAGCTGTGTTCTTCTAGCCATCCAATCAGATATCAGTAACATTTTTGAAAGCAGAAGAAATTCTTGCTAATTTTGGTTGCATTACTGTTTATTGGTATATGCTTAAATGGTCAATTATATATTTTTTTTCCCAAGCCAATGTACACCTTCTGCCCAGATAAATGGCCTCAAATGACTTCTTTGTGTGCCTAAGACTTTTGCACAATACTGTATGTGTGTGCGTGTGTTTATGTGTTTCATCATGTACACCATGTTTGGGATGTATAGTAAGATGGATGAGGTTAGTCCCTGTTCTATCGGAAAGGGCTACCTGGGTTAATGTGTCTGGAAGAGCAATGGTTCATTCTTGAAAAACCTGGCATTTTCTATTTAAATAAATATGGCATCCAGGTACACTTATCGTTCTTTGTATTCTCAATTTGCGCAAGTATTTTTGACCATACTACCATTTTCAGGTTTGGGTGATTTTTTCAATGGTATGATTCCCATGGTAACCTTCTCTTGGTATTACCTGACATTTGTTCCTAGTTGTTTTCAACAACGTGGATGAATTTAGGTGAAAGTTTCACAATGCTGGAAAAGACAGTTACCGTTCAGCTACAAGCATGAATCCTTCATCGCACCTTAACCATGTGCTGGCTGCTAATGCTGTTCGAAAAACTACAACTATACTGTATCTTCATAAGCTTGTTTATTTTGTATTGATTAGCATGCTAGGGCTCGAGGATTAGCTATATCAGGAAGCACTGCATGATTTTTAAATGTCATTTAAGCTGGAGATAAAAGCTAAATTTTCATATGCATGCAGTCAATATCATTTAACATGAATACATGTTCTTAGTCTGTTGAGATTGCATATTCACATGACACGTGCTAGTAAATAAGGGGGTTCATTTTCTGCCAGAAACTTGGTAATTATGCAGAATTCATTTAAAAATGCAACTGTTAGTCTATTTTTGTTCTGTGTCTATGCCTTCTCAGAAACAAATGCATATTTTGTAATCTTTAAGAGAGGAATACAGGAGTTAAACTTCCATTTGTTCATCTTCCATAACATGTATGCATAGGGTCATGGTAATGATTTAAACTTAATTCTTAACATTCTGGCATAAACTGATGAGCCAAAACATTATGACCACCTCCTAGTAGAACAAGTGGCTTTTCCATGCAGACAAATAGCTCACATATAAAGGTAAAAATGAGAAAGAGGAAACAAAAGGACAGGCAAAAGCTCACTAGAAGCAGTTGCACTGAACACTCCAGGCTACTTGTCCTTCCTGGCAAAGCAGGTCCATACCTTCATGATGACTGTCTACCCTGATGGCACGGGTTGGTTTCAGTAGTATCATTTCCATTGTCATCTTGCTAGGAGTTTGCACAAATGGTTTGAGGAGGATGACAATCGGTTTAGTTTACAAAAAAGAAAAAAAGCTCCATTAGTAGGGGCTATGACCTCCTCATGCTGCCAATACTGCAGCTGTGGTGAGCCATTGAGTCCGTGAGGCCTCTGATCGCCTGTGATTGGATGTGACACAATTGCAAGGCAGCTGACTTCCCTCCATAACCCGTGTCCTTGTGCTTCTCTGGGTCTATGCTACTTTGTACCCAAGGACAGCAATTGCCAAGATGCCTCTGGTGAGACTGAATTCACTCATTCACATGAATGAGTACCTCCTGCTTAGAAATCCATCCTTTCCCATCCTGTACTCACCCATTTGTCCACAAACCAGTTTGAACAAGGTTCACAGAGAAGGCTTATGAAAATAGCATTGGTTTCTGTGAATGCAAGTTCATAATCATGTTTGGTCTTAATTGGATGGTCTCAGTGTGACTGGTACAGTGGTCTTAGACTTAAAACAGTACGTCATATCATTACAGAAATATGTCAAATTGGGGAAATTTTGTCTCGCTGGAAGGTTCTACTCGCAAGGAAAATAAAACAATTGCAGCTGCCCAGTCATTGATATTCCAATGGGCTATTATGCTAATATTCGATATTCCTTGGAATTGGGAAGTTGGAACTTGAAATTATGTATTTTTTTACCAAAGCAATGTAGGGAATAACAAGGCTGCCTCCAGAATTCCTTAATTTTTCTGTTCTCTGAACAACAAAATGCATAAATAACTGTACAAAGCAATGACGAGTGCACAAACAGAAAAGTTCCTGCTTACTTCGGTCAGTGATAACGGTAATGATGCATTTAACAAACTACATTACAGCTAAACACATTAATTAAAAGTAGAGTAGTTGTAAGAGATTTTAGCTGCATAGCACATAGTAATTAGCACACATTGGGCATGTGTAGCCATAACTGGGAAAACTCTGTGCAGCCATGTGTAACCAGAGTGCCTGTATGGTATGGTTTCAATAGCACCCTTGCGTTATCGTCAATGACCAGATACTCTGTAATCAGAGTTCTCGCATGGGGCTCTGTGTCTAGCACACATACTGTGTGGAGCTTTTACCGAGTGGTCTGCAGCCAGTTTGCTCTTGGACTAACTGCTGGGTGTGTTTTGTAACATTTTGATCTCTGTATGTTGATTGGAAACCAATTGATGGATGTCTGCCCAGTGACCAAAAATGATGTTCTGTTTAATTCTTGTCTGTCTGAAATCGTTAGCTCTGCCGAGTTCTTCATCATGGAGCTGTTGCAATTCCAGGCCAAGTAGCTACACTATATTACACAGGAGTAACTGCTGCATGGCCCAGCTTCGGAGTTGAGATTTATTTGACAAGCCACAGTAATTACAGTATCAGTCCCTGAACTAGGCAATTAAATAGGGCTGACCCATAGCAACTGTGATCAGTCGGTTAATCTGAGCACAGTGGTCCCTGTGCTAGGTAGACCAAACACCGTGCATGCATCAGTTCATAGTTGCCATCCAGTCCCTGAACCACAGTCATGGTTCCTTATTGTGCTATGGCTTTTTGGCTAATCGTTGAGTTTAAGGGTGAGCCCTGTCTAACACCAAAGCCCAGAGGCGAGAGTTAGTGGAAAGTCCAGACAAGCCTTGATATTAAGAGAACAACTCTAAAGACTAGAGATCATTGCAACTGTGTTAATCATTCAATGTAAATTAAATGAAGTCAGATTTAATTCAAAGTTTAAGCATTTCTTCAGATGCACATGAAAAGATTTACACACATTTATGCCTTGGGCTGCCCAACTGGATTCCATCATTGGGTCAGTGGGTATATTTCCCCTACAAAATGAAATGTTTTATCTCTCTTGCCACTTCCATGAAGATGTGTTTTATATGAAGGTTAGGAAAATGATTTTTGGTGGTTATCTCCTTTGATCTCAGTTGCTGTAATATTCATTTTATACTGATTTTTGATATTCAGCTGACCATATTGAAACCATTGTCGTTCGACCAAAACATTAACTGATTAAACTGGACTTGAATCCAGAAAACCTAAATTCTTGGAATCTAGCCCTATATGAATTCCTCTTTGCAGATTGCTTTTTGCTTGCTGGCATCATGATAATAGTAAATGTGATGAAGAATACACAGTACAATATGAAAAACTATTTTATGATCTCAATATACTTAGGATGACTGAACATAAATTGCTCAGGAAATTGATATCCTTGGAAGGTTCTTAACCCTTACATCCAAGTCAAATGGTGCAGTTTCTGGGTTTTGATGGTTCTTGACCTTTGGAGTTACCCTTTCTGAGCTTGTTTATTTTTTACCTCAGCAGTGAAACAAGCTGCCAAAAAATGTACAGCAAAATCTGCTGCGGTCTAGTGACACAGAAAATCTGACCAGGACTTGCTTTCAAAACCGCAGGTATTATAGAACAAATGGTCTGGGACACTTTATGTATTGCATAGTCGGAGAGGAGGAATCAGACGCCCCAGATACCGTTCAGAGCAACCCAGCTGGATGCAGTCACTGAGAAGTGGCTTCTTCAGTTTTAATAGGAGAGGTCAGAGCAGCTCTAAGATTTTTTTTTCCCACTTTTGTCTCAGCGTGGTTAAGTTTGACCCTGTTAGCCCACAGTTCCTGTGAAACATCGTGGTAAATGAGAGACAGGATGTGTAGGCTCAAAGAGTGGGAGCAAATATACTTAAGTGATGATCCAACTATAAAGACTAAAAAATGCTTTTTCCAGGAAAATCTTGTGGAGCAGAATAGTAGTTTCACACTGCATGCACCACCCACACCAGTCAATTGGTCCTTAAAAATACAACATTATAATCCAAGAACCAAACAATGAATGCAAAAGATTTTTTTTCTTATATGCCTACAATCACCCTGCAGCACTCTATTCAAAATTCCAGGAAACAGACAGCCAGCAACAGAATATCAAATGAATTACCTAGTAAGCAGGTAACTCAGTACATAAACCCAACCAAAACATGCATACAAGAGCAGTATTACTCAAACTAAAATGCTGGCCAATACAAAATAAGGAAATCCATGAAGAAACCGAGCCAGAGCAAAGGCCAAATCTTGGCATTCCCCTGAGATCGAGCTTCCAGCACATGTACTCTATTCATGTCCTAGCACAGGACTTCCTGGCTTCTGAAGAAATGCACTCGTATGTTTACATGTTTTGCTCTGTCTTGCTGTAAAGTGTTGTGGAAACCTAATGTGCTCTGTCACTCCATACTGCTGAAGAGCTAGATAATATGAGTTTAACGAGAGTCTAACTCTGATGCTTTGGATACTGTCCAGTCCAAACATGAACCAAGAAACCACCCAGTAAATTGTATTGTCTTCCATCATCATTGCAGTTTGGAGAATGGAGTACACATTCGTATGTTCATCCGTACATCTTCCAATCGCTTATTCAGTACATGAGGTACAAATATTTATCCTCACACCACTCTCTACACCCTGTTGCAAACCATACCAGTAAGCATTATGTTGGCACAAATCTGAATTCTCAATATCTATCCATCCCATCATCCTCCATAACCTCTTGTGTATTGATGGGGCACTGTCTCAACATACACACTTCAATCAAAGTTATGGTTTCACATAATGTTTAGAATTATACCTAACACCTCAATCCCTTCTTGTGTTTTGTCCCCCTGTCTTCATCACTGTAACTGGATGAGCGTTTTCTGAAAATGCATGCAAGGTGATATTTTTACATAAGGAAGCAACATTTCATGGAAAACATTTAATTGCGAATCCAAAGGAGCAAACATGCCTTTGTTCAGATTCATTTTCGCACTGCATTCCCAAGGAAACAGCAAGTATGGCACAGTGAACGTAT
Organism: Gymnarchus niloticus; assembly: GCA_009936485.2. Lineage (NCBI taxonomy): Eukaryota > Metazoa > Chordata > Actinopteri > Osteoglossiformes > Gymnarchidae > Gymnarchus > Gymnarchus niloticus. Next base: position 8,112,756 of record JAACJT020000075.1, read on the forward strand.
TAACATTAGGAATGCAGCGGTGATGACAGATTAAAGTTTGGCTAATTGTATCTCCACAGGGTACTTTAACATTCCTAGCTCAATGTGAAGAACTGACACTGAAAACTCAAAGCAATAATGAATGCTTCCATGCAAATGAAGTCATTTGTGTTGATTGGCAAAACAAACGGATAATTAATTTCACAGGTTTTGTTTGACAGGAATCACTTTTTGGGGCATTTCATCTTAATGAAGATTAAATGGGAAGAAGCCTTAATGCCTATCATTCTCAAATTGCGTCTGTATAACCTTACAATAAATACTGTGCTCTTCTGCATAAATGGCATTGTGAATACCTCTCTCTCTCATGAAAATCATGCTTACAAACCCCATTTGCAAACTGATGACATTTTACTTTATTATGCATATATACTGTATAATATATACATGGACGGGAGGGAAGATGACTGTATTGCAGGTATGCCAGATATCTTTGCACAGACCTACAGGGAAAAGCCTATGTTCACTGGAGGGAGGGGGAACTGGTGATTGGGGTAGTTCTGCCCTCTCGCCTGACTTCTCACCTGCTGCTGTCTGAGCGGCTAAGCTGGAACTACACAAGAATATATGTTTGTGTTGAATCTGGGGCCTTTCCTGTGCAACTGCTTGTGTCACTGCAGGCATCGTTGTGAGAGCAGTTGATGTTGCACCAGATTCTGAGTCAAATATCCCAGCTCACACCTGGGATTGTAGATACCACTGGTGGGGCAGATGTCTCTAAGGTTCTTAGCCACTTTTATAATTTTCCAGAGACTTTTAGCTAGAGCCAAATCAAAATCAAATCAAATGAAAGTTTATTTATCAAATGCACAATAGTACAACATACAGATGTAGATGCAGGAAATGAAATGCATGAATAATGATGGGATCCACATCAACAGCACATGGTCAACATGACTGTGGTATTCATCTGCTTCTCATGCAGTATGCCCCCAGTAACTGACTTTATTCATTGTCTATTCTGGAGATTAGGCCAATGGGGAGGTACGTTCAAGAGCTTCTGAAAAATGTCTTTATCCATCCCATCAACTCACCAGCTGGAGCCCAGTTCTTCTCGGCAAAGGGCTCAGTCCCTGCATAGATTATAGTGGTTTTAACAAAACTGCAACTACAAGCAAGCATCCATTATCATTGATACCTGTGGCATTTGAGAGATAGCGAGAGGCAAATTGATTAACGGGATACTTGTAATCTTGACCACATCCCCAAGGAAAATGAATGACCTTTGACACAACTAGTGGTCATTATTCTTACATGCCTCTATTTGTGTGTTTTTCTGTGTGCATGTGTCCTGAAATATTCTTTCAATTCCAAATTTATCTTCCACTTCATCCCTTTGTCTGCTTTAATTCTGTCTTGTTCCAGTCCACATCCTAGAGCTCCTTAATTGTTCAGTTTTTCTTTCATTTCCCTATAAAAGGCACATAACCTGGAAAAAAAGTTCAGCATCAGTCCCTCTTGATTTGGATTGTCTTCTGTGATTTTGCTTGGTTTTGGTCTCCTTTGTGACTTTGGGTTGGATTCTTGGGTCCTTGATATTCACATAGTTTTTTGGTTTGCCATTGGCATGTCTCCTACTTAATTGGTTTCTATTTTATCTATTTTTTCTATTTTGTACTTTGTTCAATTTGTGCACATTTCTTTGTGTATGTTTGATCTTCGCTGTGTTGGGAGTAGCAGTCATTCGTGTTGGGAACCCCAGATGTCATTCAAGGGTTGTACTCTGTTAGTCACTAAATAATTTGTTTCCACATATGGTTTTATTTAACTGACTTTTATATCTCCACTTCGTCCACTTCATTTTGTAACACCCCGACCTTAGACTGGAGTCATAACATTGCGAATACCTTGTGAGGCCATTTGGTTTGTCAGACAGTCCTGCCATCTTCCAAGTGTTAGTAAATAACATTCTGAGAGATATTATGCTTTGTTTTTATATACCTTTTTAATAGATCCCTTTGTATTCATTTTTTATCAATGTTGCAAAGCAGACTTTTTTCAGGTAGTGCAATTCTGTGGCCTTAATGCTTTACATATTGTATGATCAAGGAAGCAGCGTCCTAGGCAGTAGTGGATGTGGGTTTGATGAAAGTTTAGATCGCACCAAAAAGTTAAACCTAAACTAATTAAAGCTACTGTGCTTTGTGTAAATGAATTAGTACCTGAAGCTTACAGACAAGATTTTGAAATCAGAGAAAAACTGCCACCATTTTTGGAATTTGCTAGCGAGAAAACTTCTGCTTGAAAAATGATGTTGCAAGCATGGTGAAAACTTTTTCATGAAATGAAAGAGTTTGTTCTGTTGGAAGAATTTAAAAACTGGATGATTTTGTTGTATACCTGAATGAACAAAAAGTAAGCTCTCTGTCCAATGTAGCTATTTTAAAGGATGAGTTTGCATTAACACAAAAGTGCTTCTTTTCTCTTTTCCTCACAGGGACGGTAGCCATTATGACAAACCAGCTCTTGGAACGTGCACCCGAGAGTGTAAAACAGCCCCAACCCATTCAGATGTACCTTGAGCATGTTTCTAGCAGCCTGGAGTGCTTCTAAAATGCTTAAAAGCGTTAGTTTTGCTGCAAGTTCTGACGTATTAGCTATGGAAAATGTACCGTATTCTGGCTTTGCCCCTTTTATGTTTGATGGCCTGATTTCTCTCACTAGGAAAGAGAAAGATCAGATCCCCATTAAAATTTTACAGGATATGCGTTCCACACGTTTTTTGTTTGTTTTATTTTATGTAATGCTTTGCCATTTTCTGTCAATACTGCTAGTGGGTCTGATGACCATATTGTTAGTATCAAACTGGATGTTGAAATGGTTCCTTTTCATACTGTTCATCTGGTCTCATATCTTGTTACAGATTTTGTAAAAGTAGGAATATGGCCACAGTTCCTGTAAATGGAGTACAGTTCATTTTAGGAAATGATTTGGCTGCTGGTAAAGTATGTCCTCTCCCCAAAGTAACTAACACACCTAATGACATCATTTCTCCAGAGCTGAACCCAGTTTTTCCATGGCAACCTAAGCATAATCACGTAAATTCATGAATCGAATTGATCTCCACTATTCTTTTTTGTGCTCACCCGAAGAGCTGGTTATCTGAATTTTTGGCAAAAAATATTTTGAGGAAGAGAGTGCTAGGTCTGTGACCCAGAGTACAGAATACAGAGTCTTCCGTACATACGGAGTGCAGAACTACACTATAATGTATAAACTTGGTTCAGGCCGGCAAAGATGAGATCTGAAATTTGGGAAAAAGAACACAGTTGAAATTTTATTATACAATTCAGCACACAACATAAAACTAAACCCAGTACAGGTAGGCAAAACCACATCACAAAATAAAGTATAACAAAAAAATAAATGTATGTTAATATAAGTAACAAATATCAACAGAGTATAAAACACACTATATGGACAAACGTATTGGGCCCCCAGTTAATGGGGGGGGGGGGGGGGTCACATACATTTGGACTTGGGTAATTAAGCCATGCTGAGACAAGTGTATAATTAAACACACAGCCATGCAATATCCAGCAACAAACACTGGTGGCAGAATGGGTCATACTAAAGAGATTACTGATTTTCAACATGACACCATCATAAGATGTCACCTTCCAAAAAAGTCAGTATCAAATTTCTGCCTTGGTTAACTGCAAGTGAAGTGATTGTGATGTGGAAACTTCTATAAACAGCAAGAGTTCAATTTTGATGTCATAGGCCACACAAACAGAAAGGGACCTGATGACCTAACACCAAAACCCAACCTTACTGATGCTGTTATGGCTGAATGGCAGCAAATCCCACCAGCGATATTCAAACATCTAGCATATAAAGCCTTTCCCAAGGAGTGGAGGCAAAGGAGGACCAACTTCTTATTTTACCCTTGGTTTTGGAATCAGATATTGTACAGGCAGGTGGCCCAATACATTTGTCCATATAGTATAAGTTTTCCCTAAATTCCTCTGTTCGGGATGAGTATTTGATTAAAATAAAGAAAATCTTGTCCGTTAAGATTCAATTTTAGCGTCATCATGGGTAAGGAAGACTGGGGTTTGGAATCTGTGGGACTAGCTCTCCATCCAATGAAAATGTCACGCTCCGGAATAAAAAAAAAACAAAAAAAACGCATCTACAATGTACAGCAACAGTCACAAAAGCTTAGAATATATTTTCTTTCAAAATTCCAGCGATTCAGAATATCATTATGTGTTAACCCAATAAATATCTTGCATCAAACAATATTAGTTAGTTATAGAAATAAAAGACTCAGGGGTGTGGCTAAGCCTGATTCAGGGGGGCTCTAGGTCCCCTAAAATGTTCATTATTCCCCCATATGAGTATATTATACGCACATCATCAATTGTTTGAGCATGTTACTAGATTCCTATAGTAAAGGCTTACCCCTAACCATAAATCTGTAGTGACACCCTTAAATAACATATAGGAACATGGATCTGTTACATTGTATCCTCTAGGTGGATCTGTTGTATTGTATCATCTACTACAGGTAAAAAAATATATAAATATTTATCATTTGCCAAGCGATATCATCCAATATAGGTTTACCCTGCTTTGCCCTTGTAATGATCAGACAGGCTGGACCCAAGTACAGAGTCAGGTCCTTTATTCGTGATCAACAAACAGGCAAGGTCAAAACCAGACTCAAGAGGATTTCCAGAATCCAAAGGGGTATCCTAAAGCAATGTCATGCTTACGGGAAAAGTAGTCAAAATCCAGAAAGGCAATCAGCACAGCAAGCAAATCCAGAAACAAGAAGCAAAAGGCAAAATCCAAGAATCAACAATGATTCTACATGGGTACTCTAGACAGCAAACAGGTAACATTCAGAAATGGTTCAAGACTCACTGAAAGCTGGCTTAATGGTAAATGTCTGGATTCAATATTCAGGTGATGTGGAAACAGGGTAAGTTGGGCATACCAGGTTTGGTGTGGGGCTGACAGCCATACAGCTTTCCTACATATTCAGAAAAGGCATGCAGCTTGAATCTGATAGGACACGTATAACTTTTCCTTAAAGTGAAGTTTAACAAAATAGCACCATTGACATGACTTTTCAAAATATCCAATATTGCCAATATTGGTTTTTATATATGTACAGCATATTGTTAAAGAAATGTTATTGGTAAGGGTCATAACTATGTCTGTGACTTCATGCTAATAATCATCATACGATTTCGATAAATCTTACCCAACTGAGCTCTCAATGAAGTGGCACTAAATAGCCATCCATTCTTGTACAGTTTCTATTGTTAACAAAAATAATCTCATGTGCTATGTTAATTATCTAAAGAAATCCAGTATTAATTCCATCTCAGTTTTAGTGAGGTAGTCTTATTTTGCTGAAACAGTCATGCAGGTCATGGTTTTCCAGAGGGAGCTCATGACAGCGTGGACAAGTCTGACTGTTCACATACCTGGAACTGAGCAGCCTGTCATCAGGGCTGTTACTCCACAGAGACTCACTAAAGGGTACTATGGGAATCCCTAGTTGGAACATGAGCCCTCAGTCCATAAAATTGCTGACCATGCCGGAGTTGAAGAATGAAAGCATTAGCTTGAAGAAACCACTCAGCAGTCTGGCCTGACTATAGATACCTTGAGTTAATTTGTATTTTGACCAGGGCAGAATGTGAGTTTCGAATAAGAATTTGCCATTGCGCACAGAGCCTGGGGAATCCACAGCTCAAGTCATTGGGTCTTTCCTGGTTGTGAGAACTCTGAGGCAGGAATTTAGCTTGCTGAGTTCCTCAACCTGTGTCCAGTCACCTAAAAAGAAAGTAGAGTACCCAGAAGAAACCTGCATAATATGGGTAGAACATATCAAAGTGGAGGTAGGCTACAGAGCTATTTAGCAACTACCACCTTGCCTAAATCTTACCATTTCTTCACTTATGTTAAGGTACAAGACATTCTCAACAGTTTAGAGAAATATTGAGGAAGTGTCACGCCCACACCACACCAGTCTACATGGGACCTACCACGCCCAACTTACTCCCGGTCATCATCCCCTGAATACTAACCAGCTGTGCCTCATTAATTACCATCAAGTAACTTCCAGCCATGCACTGTTAATCCTTTATATAAGCCCTGCTGTTCAGTTGCCTCCTTGTGAGGCATTGTGTTGGCTTCACTATTACTGAGTGGTTTCTGAATCTTGTAGTTTGCCTGTGTATGACCCTGATTGTTGGACTTCTTTTTCCGCTTCCTGTTTGCTGTGTCTGTTGCTGCCTTGGTATTGATCTTCTGCCTGTGACAATGACTATGTTCTCTATTCTCCCGTGGCTTTTGGAAATCCTGCTGGTTCTGGTCTTGACCCTGCCTGTTTTGACTCTGATTAAACTGTCTGATTCTACGATTGGATCCTACCATGTTCTGAATCATTACAGGAAGATGTAGGTTCAAATAAAATTGTGCTTCACACAGGTGTATTCAGGGCTTCAGTCTTCTGTCTTTGAAATAATAAATTGCAGTGATACTACATAACAGCTGTTTTTGCCTTATGTCTTTTGGGAATCCTCAATTATACCTTTCATCCCAAGGGACTTCAGGCTCCAGCGTGCTTGGGATTAGGACAATTTAAAACAAAATCTGGGCCTGAAAGGTCGAGTCAGTCCCAAAACATAACTTTACACAATAAATTATTTTGATATGCTGGTGTTTTTAATATTATGTCATTAACCATCTCAAAATATATTTTCAGTTTTCCTTAAGACTATCATTTATTATTAGCTAAACAAATTACATGCAGTTACTATGGGAACAGTAAGGGGAAAAATAGTTCTTTCCTTAGATTTCCTGCGTGCACCACTGTATTAAACATATTTATGCATCTTCCAGCCTCTCACCCTGATCAGGATCATGGTGAGGGCATTGGAGCCTATCCCATGCAGCACAGGGCACAAGGCTATGGTGCATCCTCAACGGGATGCCAGGGCACATGTATATGCTCATACTACAGGCAGTTTAGAGTCTGTAATTAGCCTCCAATTAAGTATTCCCACTGCAGGAGGAAACTGGAGTATAGTGAGAGAACCCATGCAGCATGAGGAAAAGATGAACACGCCACATTCTCAGAGCAGAGATGAGATTCAAACCAGTACTACGCACTGAACCACTGTACCGTTTATATACTGTATATGCAGCTGTTATAAGATGTGCAAAAACTGGGTGCTGTACCAGGTCAAGTTTTTCACTGCAATTAAGTAAGCTGTAAACTTACGTTATGCCCTGATATCATAACTGGACAACTGGCTGATAATATTCTTTGGAAGAATAAATGCAAATTTTTATTTTCATCGAATCATATTGCACAGTAACACATTCTAAAGCATCTAGAGATCTTAGAGATAAAAGAGTATCTTTTCAAGGCTCACTATTTTCTCCCCACATGGTTTAAGAAGCAGGGGACTGGAATTACTTAAGCATTTTCTGAGTCTGTAGCCTAGAATGGTACATATTTTCCCTTGCCTGTCCTTTGGAGCCAATTTAAAGTTTTTTTGGATTTTTCTTTAGAAAAAAGAAAACATTACACTATGATTCTTTGTTGGTTGCACAAGTTCAAAGTTTTCTGTGATGAAACAATGTGCATATTAATCAGTCTTTCTTTAACCACGAAATAACCAAGGTTACCGCAATGATATTTTCAATATATTGAAAATGAAATAAAGAGAGCACTGAGTGTATTATGTAGCAGATGCCAGTTCCTTGTTTGTTGCATGTCTGACCTTATACCCAAGGTCCTTTCAAACCGAAAGATACTTTCATAAATGCTTCTTTGAATCTGTGCACATAAATGCAGTCTTCTTGAGCATTTCATTCTGCTATGCTAGAAAACCAGGACATCACTGACCTTGCTTGTTTAGAAGGAGAGCTGTTGTATCATATTAAGGTAGCTGTGCTTCAACCTCAGCTGCCAAAGATCACCACTCGAACAACTCCATAATCATCACATGTCATTTGCCATAGTATTGAGAACGGGAAAAGAAAAGATTTATTTTTTTTTATTAATCTGTGCAGTTTTACGGACGCAGACATTTCCAAGTAGAATACTGAATTTGGGGTCAGGAGTATTTTTTCATTAAATATGCAATCATATTCCTAAATTAATCTTAAGTTTGAGAGTAATGCCGTTATAAACATAATTTTGTAATTTCATACAATAGGATGAAATAACAGGAAAGTTACCCAAATGTGCAAACACAGAAGTGTACTCAAATACATTTCTAATTAATTCTTGTGAGCTAATACATCTAGTGATATTTCTGGACACATTTTCAGCAGTATTCCAAAGGATCTTCTGGGCTTTCGGGTCTTTCAATGTCATAAGCCCTTCTCTAGGTGACCCAGGTGAGGCTAACTAGCTTGTGTCCAGATGGCAAATTAGGTACTGCTCACCCATGGATCTCCTCATCTTGAGGCTCGACTTCTGTCTTCCTCAATGCCCAACAAGCTGAATGGTCTGCTCAGAGATCAGGCTGCAAAGCCCCTGCATCCAGCTGTGATAGGCAGACCAGACACCCTGCCCTCCAGTAGTCTTGTTTGCATTTACTGACCAACCCCTCATATTTATGGAGTTTCCTCTTGAAGAGTTCATAATGTGGTCTTATCAAGGAACTCTCTGTTCCATCAGAATATTTGCTTGATGTATTCAGACCAGAGAACAATGTCTGATCTTAAGGTGGTGGCTGCAACCTACTGGTGGAATCTTGTCTCTCCCAGTCTACCAATAGCTACCAGTCCCTTGCTGAAGCTAGTATTTTGGCTGATCTTTTTCCAGCAGATTTTTTGTGGTCCCCAAGTCTTCAGGGGCCAGTTTTTCAAAAAGGAATTTGTGGGATCAAAGTAATCCTATCCGATCAAATTAGAAAATCGCATTAATTGAAACGGATCACAACATTTCCGAGCCTCATTATTTGGACTTGGATTTTGTAATCCGGTCCAACATTGAATCAGGATTAAATGACACATTTGGACTTTTCAAAGCCAAGCACTAAATTCTAGATCAATTTAATACCAAAAAAGAAGATTATTCTGATACTACCTATAGCAGGGTGGATTTGCCATGGATTAATAGCAACTGTCTTGGAACTTTAAAAGGTGATTGGTGCATACTGTCCTATAAAAACCAATGTACTTTAGTTGCAGAAAGAATAAACATCTTCAAAAGAAGAATGTTTTATTAACAGTCTTTTTACCAAATAAGTTGACATATGTTCATTTGATGGAAGTATATAGATTGTTTCATGAATGTAACACCAAAAACGACAATGTTGTTAAACAGAGAGGTGGAATTTGTGTAGCTCAAGAGGTCAGTTTTCAGTTTACAAAAAAAATTAAGTTCAAATTTAGGTTTGTCTGAAATGAGGAACACATTATAACATACCTTTTTATTACAATCTATTGCAAACTATGCATATATATATATAAAAAAAACAATAATCTTTACAAATTACCGAATATATGTTAGCTGGATATGGGGGAAAAAAGTCTTTAAAACTCTTCATCAGAAAGACCAATCCCATGTTCAGCTATTTTGTGTTTAAGAAGGCAAATCTTCATTTTTGTCTCCTTCTACAGGAGCACGGTTAGTTGGATTCGCACTTTGGCTAAATGTATGTTTTTTTTTTCGTTCTTACTGGTTCCATTCTCACAAACTCCTTATAAGTATCACTGCTTTTTTGAGCATGCCTTTTCCTGTGTTCAGATGGTGCTGGGTCAGCAGATTAAAAATTTCTTGCGTCTGTTGGCTCCATACTGATGACACCTCCAAATTCAGTCCCCACAGTTGTTAAGGGTTATCCACTGGGTCACTGGGGTCAGGTTAAGAAGTTCACAGTTTATCTAATAAGTACTTGATCCCGGCTTACCCTCTGATGCAGAGTAAACTCCATGCAGAGCTTGGGATTTGGGTCCACCAATGAAGTGCAATACCATGTTAGTGAATTTCTCTCATTTTGGGGCTTGTTCCCATGCAGTTGCAGGGTATCTGGATTCATAGTTGTCTTTACAAGCCTTCTGGTTTAAATTTTTCCAACAAAGTTTCACCTGTTCTACGGTCCTTAACTGGCCAGTACCAGTAGCATTAACACAGTCACAAATTGAAGCCCAAACATCTTGCTTACTTTCTGAAGGAACTGCGTTATTTTGGCCTGGGGTAGTAAATGTACACATTGAGGTAGAGTAATGATAATGTACACCTTCCAGCAATGCATATGTTTTTGTTTATTTAAGTTTAATGGCAAATTTGTATTAGAGCTTCTTAACACGTTCCTTGTGTAAAAATATTCAGCAAAATAGCATTCTGGTGTTTAAGAAGGATGAAGTAATTGAACACTCCAACACTGTCTTAGTGCTGGGATATGCCTGATGCGAAGCGACGTGGACACTGCTGCTAAGCAAGCAGTTTAATGACTATACTTGCATATGCACTTTTTGTAAATCTGGAGGATTCCATAATTCCATAATTTCTGACAACGTGCTCAGAGGACGCATCAAAAGTACTCTGGGAATGCGTGGCAGCCATGGTGACTGTGTGTAAGCGTTCTGAACGTTAAGTATAACTCAGCCCTAAGAAGGAGTCGTTCCTGTACAATGACATTCATTGTGTATCATCTCCAAAATCACAGGAGTATATATGGATAAAGGTTTCACAAGGAGCGCCCTAATCTCCTGGAACATTACCCAGATGATGCACGGTTTAGATTTGGCTGGGAAGATATTGTTTTCGTCAGCAATTTACTCAAACCACATTTATAACATGCCACTTTGAGAAGCCATGCCATGACTGTGGATGAACAGGTACCACTGTAATTGCTTTACAGTTCTATGCTACTGGAACATTCTACCAAGTTATTTGGGATAGAGCATGTGCCACAAAATCCACAGCATGTTCAATCACTCACAGAGTCTCATTTGCCTCATCAAGCCTTGTGAACCAGTTTTTTGTTTTTTTTTTCCTGAAAATCCAGAGCACCTCAACAGGAGAAAAAGTATGACTATTTCTCAATGGGAAAAATGCCAAACACTATTGGTGTAGACTGCACTCATGTTCACATTCAGAACCCCATGAGAGAATGGGAACTTGTGGACAGAAAAGGACAACATTGTATAAATGTGCAACTTGTAGAGATTCTGACCTAATCATTAGAAAATGTGTTGTGCAATGGCCTGGATCAATTCATGATGCTCAAATACTCGAGGAGAACAATATTTTCAATACGTTCCAGCAACAACAACCAGATTGCATCATACTTGATCGTAGTGGTTACTAGGTCTGCAAAATTCTGGGAATTTTCAAAGTTGGAAACTTTCCACAGGAATTAATGGGAATATATGGGAATTAATGGGAATAAACTGGAAATTTGCAAAATTACAGGATAGCCTATAACAGGGAACTTAAATGTAGTTAAAATAAAATCTTGCAGCATAATCTTGGTTAAAACAAAATGTTTATATTTATGTTTGTGTATTCCCCAGCTTAACATCCCACGGAAAGGAAATTGGCAATTTCCCTGGAAATGTACTGGAAAATTTCCACCCCTTTGCAACTTTAGTTGTTACCCTCTCTTACCATGGTTAACGACAGCTTTTCCAACAAATGGCACCGATGCGGTGCTCGCATTCAACAGAGGTGGCATTCAAAAGAGCTCATGCAACAACAAGAGGAATAATTGAGTGTTTGAATGGTTTACTGAAGGAGATGATGGAAAGTGGGTTCATCCTCAGCCCCAAGAAAATGACCTTGACCTGCCACCACCACCACTGCAGCATGACGGAGCAGATGGATGGGCTTATAGAACTGCTATGGTTAATCACTGTTTTTCAGGCATCAGTCATCACGTGTTCAATAAAAAACAAACGTGCAAATTGCATTGGTGTGAAGTGAACGTGTTAATATGTTTGCAAATGGGAAAATAAATCAAATGTTTCTCTTGTAATGGTTCATCATAGATTTCTTTAATTCAAAACAAATTAATATAGCTGAACAGTAGGTGGCAATTGATTTGTAGTCCAGAGATTTCCAAATACCTATCTTGTGATATCTGAATCAGCATTATCTAATCTGTCAATGGGACAAAATAACTGAGATCAGTTTGATCCTAGATTGGAAAAATGGGGACTTGATTATCCAGACAAGTTTAATCCAGATTAAAAAATTTAAGAAACCGGCCCCAGGAGTCGATGTTTTGTTTTTTTTTTGGAGGGTTGGATCTGCCGCCTCCTCTCAACTCCTACTCTTATGGCTTGAGCAACTGATCTTCAGAACCTCATCAACATGGTGCCAGCGGTATTGCAAAAAAATCATATGCCTAACATTGGGAAACTTACAAAAATTCATCCATCTTCGGAGTTCTTATCCTGGGCAGAGTGATGAGTACAATTGCATTGCACTCAAATTATTTTTAAAAAAGACTCATGACAATTTGAAATGACATCACAAATGAAAGCAATTATCCTGCATTTTAGCTAGTGAATAAACTTACAAAGCTTTATTTTGCAGGAAAGAGAATAGAAATAAAATTGATATGTACTGTATATTACAATAATCACATCATGAAGCATAGCAAAAACAAGGGTTATATCAGTACAAAGAAATAGCATTTTAATGTTAGTATTGAATGGTTTTTCTTTTTTAATGTCATATACTCATAACAGTTTCTGAAACATTTTTATATAGTTGCCTCCCAAGATTTATTAAACTCAGTTGATTTTTTTTCAATTAAACTTAATTAATATAGCATATTTGAGTACAGAAAACAACAACAAAAAAAATCAAATAAATAGAGATGACAGGTTTTTAAAGAGCATGCATCACTATATATCACTTAACTTTTATTTAATATTTTTGTTCTTCTCACAGAAACAGAAGAAGGGTTGCTGAATGGCCAGTCATGTTGTCCTCTCTAGTCCTCATTCTTCAGTCTAGCAGGATTTTTGCTTCTGTGTTGCATTACTGGAACCCGCATGAGCAAGTAACCTTTATTCCCGGCAATGGAGTGGCTTCATAGCAGAGGCATGCCGAGGATGGTTCTGGCAAGCTGGGCACTCCTTTTTGTAGCCGCTTGGACAGAGAACACCTCAGGTGAGGTATGGAAGAAGACAGTGCCTGATATTTCAGTTTGCTTTTCGTCACAAATATTGTTACAATATGGTAACTTTTATGGGAATAATGAAATGTTATCATTTGGGACAGCACGGTGGCTCAGAGGGTAGCATTGCTACTTCATTTCTTCAGGGTGACCTCTGATGGTTGAGGCAGTAAGGCTAATATGTATCTGTAAATTGCCCGTACAGTATGATTGTGTGTGTGTGTGTGTGTGTGTGTGTGTGTGTGTGTGTGTGTCTGTACCATGTTTTATTACTTTGTGGGGACAAAATGGCCACAGGAAGTAATAAAAACTCAATATTATGAAAATCAGTGAATCCAATCAAAAAAAAAACAAAAGAATCAAAAGTCTTGTATTCTGTTGAGTTACTTGTGGTTAAGGTTAGGACTGGATAAGAGTTAGGGTTGTCATAGATAGGATTAGGGTTAGGCCTAAATAAATGAACGGAAGGATTCTTGTTTCTCTTTTCTTGTTTCTCTAACCACAAGGTTAGATATACAAATGTATGTACATGTGTGCCCTGTGATGGACTGGCTGTCAGATTTATCCCTTAAGGTCACCGTATTGTCTTGCCAATATATCTGCTGTGAAAATATGTGTGACTCCAGTTAACAAAGTAAAAAACAACAGTTTCCCCAAATCACCCATTTACCGTTCACAGTACGGATACCCAGAGCTATGTTCAAATTTAAAACTGAGATAGCAAATGTTTTTGTAGAATTATGTTATAAAAGCAACCAATTTTATTTATCTCTCGATTTTTCCTATGGAAAAACCTTTACTACAGATATAAAGGAATTCTTTGTTGCCTGAAGGTTTTCAGTCATTTTACAGTCTTTCCTTGAGCATTAGTAAGTTTTCTTCAGCCTTGAATATAAGCACTTAAGTTCAAGAACTAATGAATAGGTATGAATCTTAGCCAGGACCTTATGGGGAGTTGGAGAGTTCACAAATGAATACTAATGTTTTAAATTTTCTACAAAAGTTCATAGAATTTTAAGCTGGCTGGTTTTGGCCTGACATGTTACTTTGTCTTTTACAATAGCTCACTTACTTGGTAATTTGACTGAACATCATTCAGAGGTTCATACAGCGAAGGTTTGGGAACCATATCTCCACGTGGTGAAAACCACAATTTAATGAGTAATACATAGAAACGAGAACAGTAAGTAAGCAATGCTGGAATATTTGAAGAGGCTTAAGGAAATCTTGATGAATTTTTAGGATACCTACCAAGAAACTAAGTTTGCCTTTTAACTCAGAAATATCATATAGAAGTATGAAGAAATACATGTCTAATTATGGAGAGAATGACTACAGTCTTTTTGTACAAAAAAGAAGACAAAGAAGTATGTCTCGTGTGTATTACATGGAAAAATGAGAAAACCACAAATTATCATCTTCTTTTGTTTGTATGTATCTTTTTAACATCCATGTTCACAATGTAATTTGATTATTTAGTTTTCTATAATTCAGTGTGCTCTTTTCCAAGTCTGCAGCAAGTCTAATCATGCATATAGCACGTCAGAATGGAAAAAGACAAAGAACTGAGGTTGCATTTTTATTACAAATAACACTATTCAATGAGATAACAGTTTGTCGTTGTCTCTGTGGCAACTGAGGAAATCTAATCACTATGCACTGCAGCCAGGATACTTGTTAACACCTATCACAGAGATGCATTTGGGAGAAAGAAGAGTCTTGTTTATTTTATAGACATTCATTCACTTTGACCAGCCTTACTCGCTCATGCCCTCAGTGTACTTTGCCAAAATGACACTGGCTGATGTGTAATGACAACAAAACGAGAATCCTCAGACATATTGTAAGAAACTTGCATTTACACATGATAGAGGCTATATATATATATATATATATATATATGTATATATATATGAAAATATACCTGTCACTCATATATATACTGTTGACTGCAGATGGGGTGGGGCTGTAATCACATAGCAGTTGGAAAAAATGTTTGTAGGTGTTGCTGGTTCTCCGTACATCTTCGGAAAGAAATTTGTCTTCAACACCAAACTCTGTGCTGTATTTACCATTTGCACCAGTAATCGTTTTTCTTCACAGTTTGAAAGCATAGCTCTGCTAGTAGTAGCTGAGATATCCTCTGGGATTGATGGGGAAAAAAAGAGTTGAAGTCTTTCATATAATGATATTAGTACTTCACTAAAAGGCTCAGACCTCTTAAGCCTGGAATTGCAGTCAGTGAATTTTATACAAAATAATAATAAAACTTAGTTTAGGATTTGAGGATAAAAAACTCAATTTTCTTTGAATCCAAGATTTGCTCAGTTTCATCGTCAAGGGCCCTTTATGTAGCATATGTTCCAAAATGGAAGTCATTGAAAATAGCATGATGTGACTATTCTGCATGGAATGATGAGGATTACATTGTTACAGACTTTAAAGCGAGTAGGTTTCATTAGTAATGACCTCCTACAAGTGAGTCTTACATGGAATTTTCTGTCCTAGTGTCCAGGCTTTAAGTTTTATATGGATGCCCCACAAGACATTTACAACTTGTTCTGACTGATTTCAAAATAAATACAGCTGAAGTAGCTTAAAGGAATGATGCAGAGGAAGGTTTACATATTTTAAATAAGGATTACAGGCAGTTTAATTAGTTCCATTGAAGGATGCGGCTAATGGACAAAAACAAATATTGATATTTACTAAGCCAGATAAAATATTCATTAAAAAGTTGTCTAGGCTTTTAAATTCTGTTTCCTTGTTTTGTATGGCTCAAAAACCCAAAAAGAAAGTTAGCCTTTGCTCCTGGTTTTGAGTAGTGTTTATGACTTACCATTTGGAATTTGTATTTTCAAAAAATAAAGCAATTATGAATGGAGGTCAAAATATCGTTTTAAATATTAACATTCTAACCTGATGTATGTTTAAAAACTTAAACTTTTTAACATTTACCCGCAGCCTACACATGGGGTTGATATTTCACCTTTGCTCATGTGCTACTTGTACAAAAGGGAAATTTAGTATCATTTTAGCTGTTTAGTAACTAAAAAAGAAAATATGTTATAAATCTTTGTCATAGCCTGAAGACTGGTCACAGGCTACCTAAAAGTTTAAGGGCAAAAAATGTGCTTTCTATTTGTTACATTAATAATATAACAGTATTCATGTTGTGATATGTCTGAGGACGTATCTTTTTGGAACTTTACTTACATTTATTTGGAAAAAAGTAAATATTGGGCCAGAAATTTAAGAAGTCAACTTCAAACCACAAAAGGTAACCAAAATGCGTAAAATAAATGGGGAGAATACTGTACTTATGTACTTAAGTGTAGAAACAATTCGTCTTGCATTTATATCATTTTCAGGTGGATAAACTGTTTCCTGTAGTCTTAAGTCTGATTCACATTATGCTCAGCATCTTAATAATTCTTAGATTTCTTGAGGGAATTTCTTGAAAAATATATGTGTATATTTGTGGGTGTGTTTGTTTGTGGTGGGTTTTAAAATTAGTTTGGGAAAAGTGAAACCATTAGGCAACCTGGCCAAAAATTGTGAGTTGTTTAAAAAAAAGGGAACAAACACAGAGTACAAATAGGGAAGGCAATCAATTCTCACAGTAGTAAAGAAATGAGAGCCCTTCACCAGGCTGAAGAATGGCAGGTTTTCTGCTGGAGGCAAAACCCTTTCCCAGATGAGCATATGGTTGCTCAGTGCTGATGGGACATAGGTGGGTCCCCATTTCAAGATAAACACCTAATGACTTAGCTGTAGCCAGTAAATGACATAGGTAGGTAATACACAGATAATTGCACAAAAATATAACTTAATGTCCAAAAATGTGGAAGATTAGTATGACTGGTCTTAAGTAACATAATGGGAAACAAACAAACAAACAAACAAACAAACAAGCTGATGCACAAAACAAACTTCTGCAAGGAGCCACGGTGCACAAGACTGGAAGACAAGCGAAAGAATGCCTGTGTTTACTATCAATTAATGATCTGCCAGTGAAATATTTACGAAGATGGTCCATTATCGATTGATTCCAAATTTTGTAATAAGTTAGTTGCATTTTTATCATTATTAACCTTTAAAGCAGTAAAAAAAAGAAATAAAATCTGCATGCAGATATTTCATTGAACTTGTATTTGCACAATCCACTAAGCCACTATGTCTGCCTTAATAACCATATGTGTTTTTTGGTGATATTTTGTATGACATGAAATAAGGTCAAAGTAAACCTGTCATCTGTTAATACCTCCATATGTAAATTCAATGAATTTCAGTCACATGTTCACTGAAAAGGTATCATGGAGCCGGGCACAGTTCTAGGCCTAAGTGAGATGGGCATCTGCTTTAGTTTTCCTAATTTATCATTGCTTATGTACTTTTTTTTTCTTGGTGGGGGGGCACTTTGGATTGGTTTTGCTCTGGGTGCCAAGTTAGTCAGACCCGCCACTGCATACAAACCCAGCATTTGGCGATTAAAAGCTACCTTTCCTCAGTGTGCTTGGAGCGTGTAGTTCCTCCTTGAGTTGCATGGCTCCTTTCTTGGTACTCTCATTTCCTTCTGCTATGTAAGGAAATGCACATAGACATTCTGTTCTCTCTAAATTTCCTGTTATGTATGTGATTGTGTGCATCTGCCCTGAAAAGCACTGGTCTCCAGTTCAGGAGATACCCCCTGCCTTATGCTGTATATGCAATCTGGAATAGGATCTGGGACACTATTCAGTATGAGTGGCTGGAAGATGAATATTAACTCAACAAACAACCACCTCCTACATTCCAATTTACATGGAATGTATGTTACACTTTCATAACGGTACAGGGGGTGGTCAAGATAATGGAAACACCTAACAGTATACAATATTAATATCCATAACCAAGAAAGGAGTTTGGCCACCCTTTGCTTCCATGCAGAACAGATTCAATCCTCCATGAAATGCTGTAACTCAAAGCAATTATCACACTTAATGGCTCTCATAAGATGGCTACCTATAGCAACAGAAATTCTAGGTTGAAAGCACCATTTGGCTTTCTGTAAAGGTAAATTCATTCATGTAGGAAAGAGAGTAAAAGATTTTTCAGACCATATTCCTTTTTTCCATTTCTCAGAGGTCCATGTTTTATCCTGCTTACACCGGGCAAAGTGTCTTTGTACATTGGCCATGGATACTGGTAGTTTTCAAATTTCAGCACTGCCATTAAATCCAGCTCTATCGGACTCACAGCGTACAGTTTATTTTGAGAATGGGCCATACATTTGTGCTATTTTAGCAGCTATACTGTTAAATGTCTGTCAATCCCTGTCAGCGAGCATCGATTTTTGAGCACTGTTCTGCTGTCATGAATTTTGACACCGTTCCTCTTGCCACCTTAAATTATTTTACAGTTTTTGTTAATGATACACCAGACATTTGGTCGCAGGCTGTTGGGCCTCTTTGGCAGTCTTTCAGTAGCCTTATGCTGCTTGAAGTTCTGATTGTCAAGTTATTTTTGTAGCTGACACCTACTCCTAATTGGCATTCAACATAATGTAACTCACAACTGTAGATCTACTTGTAATTGTGGCTGTGAAAAAAAAAATCCCTCTTTATGTGATTTGTTATTTCTCATCACCTTCTGTACATCTCATTATTCATTTGCAAATTCTTTAATAGCTCAGCTCACTCTGTAAAAAATAGCTTTGTGTCAAAGCTCAACACAGAGATTTAAATTAAGGAGTTTTGCTTTTCTTGAACTGATAGTTTTCTACATTTCTGTAATCTGGAGAATTTCTGCTGCTGCACCGATGTCATTTTTATATTAAGGATATGTACTCATAGCCACCTCGTGTCTTGGTGATGATTTTGTTTGATATAATATGCAGAATACTACTTCCTTAGCTTTTTAAATAACAAGCTAAAGCAGACTTGAATCTCCTTCAGTATATATTTTAGATGGCTCCGTTGGTGTATCTCAGTCAGCTCAATCCAAATGTGTTCCATTTGAACTTGTATTTGTGTTACCAGATTAGCATTGTCTGTCTACTGTTTGCTGGTTTGACATTGCATTTACAAAGGGGGCATGTGGGAGAAATGAGCTACCTACGCTACACAGACTTCAGTAGGCTAATTCTCTGGCTATGCTACTGCTCCTCCGTAACGTCTTTTATAAGAACCATAGCACTACAGATGAATAGGCTTCAGCTTCCAGTAAGCCCTCATGCGCTCTGCTTTCCCCTCTGTTCCTGCCAAACTAGTGAAGTGTACATTCACGGGCTCAGATAATGTCACCACCTGTTAGTAGCTTGCTCATATTGATCCAATCTGTGTTATGACTTTAACTCTGGTGCTTTGGCTCATGACAGTCGCTTACTTGAGGAGGACTCCAGGGTGTAGGTCGGGTGAATCTGTAGAGGAATTTATTTGTGATATTAGACAAAGGAATAGCAGAGTAGCTTCTTAGTGCTAGCAATCAGGTATATTTAGGAATTTTGAAAATTTACAGATATACAGTATACACAAGTAAATGCACGGTGATTAATGGAATCCCTTTGCTTTGTCACAGTTATCAATGAGTGCTTAAAAATATTGTTTTTTTTTTTTGGAGAGAAGTATTGTTTGATCATATAATCGTTTAGCATTTCACAACTTGGATAATGAACACCTACATTTGAGCATTACTTTCAGCATCCGCTATGTAAACATCCAAAGTTAAACAAGTTTTGTATTCATATTTTTCACCCTTGTTCCTGTTGTCTGAATTCAAGGTTTCCATTTCATTGCCTCTTAGGCCACACCATCACAACTAGTGATGGTGAGTTTCACACTCTATCAAAGATGACTTTGATTCAAACAGGCATTGTTTTTGGTGCTGTTACAACTGCAAATCTCAGTGCTTAGAGAAGACGCCGATTCTAGTGTCCAATGCGAATACGGTACTGTCATAGCACCATCCATGACTCACTCATTCTTTTTCCAAGGCCATGCAGTCCCTTAAAATCAAAATGCAACACACACATAAACTGTAGCTGCAGTAATTTAAAGGCTGCGTCACAGAAGGAAGTCTTTGGGTCAGCAGCCATTTGTAGAAAGTTTGTACACACATCCTGGTCTGGTTTTTAATCCTTTGACCTTGGCAGTGTGATGTAACTACACAGCAATAACACCGTTTTCCAGAAAAAAAAATATATATATTCTGTCAGTTGGATATCTGTGGTCTTACTGGTTGCTAAGCACTGGAAAGTTTATTATGAAATATCAGTAAAGATACACTGCAGACCAACACCCAGAGCATCCCAGAATCATGCTTCATAAGAAACATTCTGCACAGAAATGGCAAAACACACTTATTTTATGAACTAATGCTAACATTCATACATATTTAGACAGTTAAATGAATGAACCGTTTACCTTTTAACCCTTCTTAGACATCTGTGTTTTGAGAGTAACTCAAATCAAGTGCATGATCCAAACGGTAACGTGCCCTTAAGTTTTGCACACTGAAACATTTTAGCATTTTTAAAATTTATCACAATTATTTTTTTTAAATGCTAAATAAATAATCAAATAAATTATGCTTACAGAGCTAAATCACTTTAATATTACAGCATTTACAGTAGGCCTATTCTATTTTATTGTTAGTGTGGTTGTTTGGGAATACTGCATTGCCCTTTTAGTACAGTTCTCTCTTTGATTGTGGATTCAGATATAATCTTTATTTATGACTTGTGTTAAATTGATATACGAATATATGAATTTCCAGAATGACACCTCAACTTCCAGGATCAAACTTTGGGTAGGTATCTTTATCAGCATCAATCAAGATGATGTCTTTAAAATTAAGGATGTTAGAACTATAATCTTAACATTTGTGTAAAATCTAGCGTATGGTTGATTAATATATCATAATGGTATAAATGTGGTTTATATTTTTTACTTCATTATTTATTGATGGAAAGTATTCATTTATTCGAGTGTGGGAATAAGAGGGAATGGGTATAAATCTTCAGCGAAAAGGTCAGGTGACCATTATTCTCAAAGTAACTATGATTCACTTGACTTTTGCTCTCTGTTTGTATAATTTTATGTATTCCATTCCTTTCCCCTCACAAAAACTTTGACAAAAGTATTGATTCCTATCCTGAGGTTTAAAGAAATGTTTTGGATTATATATCATATTGTGTCATATGTACTGTATAATTTTTCTTATATTTTGTTACACTGTTGAGACTTTCATCAGCCTGACCCTGTTAACGCCTGTTTAGGGAAAATCCCCAATAAATTACAGGCTTTCAGCTACATTAGTGTGAAATGGTTGTACTTCACAGCCACAGTAAAAAAAAAATATATATATATATATGTGCATTCATTTTGTGTTTTATGTGTTTACAAGTATAGCACCAATGTCAGATATAAACGCACACACAATCAATCTTAACCTATTAATTCTTAACTAACATCATTGGGATAATCCAAAAAACTAGTTCTGCCACAGATTACCACCAGACATCGCTAGGTCCTGCAGTTGTGGGTAGAAGCAAGGCAGTAATGTTGGATTGCTTTATCCTTCATCCTCCTCTAAAGCAACTAGCTGTATGTTAAATCCTATTCCTGCAAGGTTCATTAAAGGGATTGCTCCATCCATTAGTAATAATCTACTAAACATGATATACTCAACACTAAGTCTTGTATGTGTACTAAAAGTACAAAAACGTAGCTATTGTCAAACTTGTTCAGAAAAAGCCTAAACTTGATCCTAGATACTAAGCCTATAATTTGACAATCTCCAATGTTCTCTTTTTCTCTAAAATCTTGGAGAAAATAGTAGCAAAACAATTGCACTCTTTACATGAATTAAGTATGTCAATCTGGTTCTAGACATCACTGCATTAGTGAAAGTAACAGATGACTTCCTTATGGGTTCTGTTCATGGTTGATTCTCCTTGTTGGTACTTTTAGATCTTAGTGTAGCATTCATAGTACTGATCATAACATTCGTTTAGACTGTCTAGAATCCTCAGTTGGTATTAAAGGGCAGGCCTTGTCCTGGCTACGGTCCTATGTTACTGACTGCTAGCAGTTTGTTCATGGTAACATTGAATCCTCTCATTGTACCAGAGGTATTCCACAAGGATCAGTGTTGGAACCCTGGATGTTCAACATATATATCCTGCCACTTGGGCACATAATAAAAAAATACGATATTGATTTCCATTGCTATGCTAATGATACACAGCTATATGTATTAGCTAAATGTGGTAAATTGTTACAGTTCCCAAAGATTGAAGATTGTCTGCTAGATAGTAGGAACTGGATGGCCAGCAATTTTTTTTCTTCCTAAATCAACATAAAACAGAAGCAATGCTGCTTGGTCCTTGAGTGGTTTGAGAACAGCTTATTAATGTAAAATTTAATGGATGCTCATTTCACCAAGCACAATAGTTTGAAATCTTGGTGTCTCAGTGGATCCAGATGTGTCCTTTGAAGGCTCACATTAGGAATCCCACTTGAACAGCTTTCCTCCATCTGAGGAATATAGCCAAGGTCCAGAGGATGCAGTTCTTTGATGATGCTGAAAAACTAACTCATGCCTTTATCAGTTCCAGATTGGATTATTGTAATGCTCTGTTCCTGGGATGTATTTCTGGGTTGTTACAAAAAATTCAGCTAATGCTGCAGGCAGAATTCTAACTGGAATTAGGAAGTCTGATCATATTAGTCCTGTATTGTCATCTTTAAATTGACTTCCTGTTAAGTCTCATGCTGACTTTAAAATACTATTGCTAACCTATAAGGCCTTGCATGGCTTGGCTCCAGAATACCTGTCTGATCTTTTGGTTCCATACTACCTCCCCCCTTCTCCTTTGCTTTGCTCTCAGGAGGCAGGTTATTTATTAGTTCCAAGAGTGAAAAAAGCTATGTTGGCCTGCAGAGCATTCTCCTACACAGCTTCGAAGCTGTGGAATGGTCTTCCAGCAGCAGTGTGGGACTCTAGCTCACTCTCTGTCTTTAAATCCATGCTTAAAACGCACCTCTTTAGTCTAGCTTACAGAGACCTTAGGTAGCTACTCACTCCTCAACTACAGGCTATAGGCTGAGGTGTAAAGCTGGGTGGGGATCAGTGCCTTTGACTTTGGATTAATTGTTCTGTCAGTGCTGTTACTCCTGCTTTGCATGTTGCTGTTTGTTGTTGGAGTGCTGTGGTTGAAGGATTCCTCATGTCTGTGTCTGCACTGGCCTCTCCCTCATAGTTATGCTGTCATATATAGTCACCCTGGAGCTCTTGCTGTTTTGTTGCAAGTATTCTGCCATCTTAAATTGGTGTTCTGCTCAAGAACTTCTCTCTCTCTCCCCCCGCCCCCCTTTTCTGGGATGTTCCTTTCAGAGGTCTGGATTCAAGAGATTCCCCCTTTTGTCTGCTGGCCTACTGTGTCCTCCCTGTCCGTCCCCTGTCCATCCTGACTGGTTTGCCATCATCTGAGCCACCGAATCTGCTCTTCAACACGATCACCTGACTGCCTCCTCCAATACACTATTGTTCATCTGACTGTTCTACCTTACTGTTGTTCATATTGTACTATTGAACTTGTCCTAGCCATTTGCTTATGATCCAGTGTGATGGCCTCTTTGTGGTTGTAAGAATGTGCGGGAGTGGGACACATCACTCTTCCATTTACCATTTCAGCTACCAATCGGTGAGTTAAAATGGAAGCATTCCGCACCATCCAACATTGATTATGAAAACATTGGTCATGCTGAAAAGTCTAGAAATGCTACACAGCCTATAATATTTGGCAATCCAAGAGGTGGCTACCAGCTTGAATTGTGCTACTAGCATCAAGCTAGCTAATTATGAAGTAGTATTTAATGTCAGGTAGGATAATCAGAAATGCAAAGAAAAGACAAAAGTAAAAATGATCAGTACAGTTGTACCATAACACAACTTAGCAACGTTTGTGTCCATTCGCATTTTTGCATTATCAACACTGCAGACCGGGGTGCACGTGGTTTAATTTTCAGCTTTTTTTACACACACATTTTTGCAGTGTACATGTATTTGAGTCTGGCAAAGTAAAACATTTTGATAGATTTTTTTTCTTTTTACGTTTGCCCAATGCCTTCATTGAAAGAGCCGGTATGCCCACAGAGAGTCTGAGTGATTTAGTTGAATGTACAAGTAATTCCTCTCTTTAATAGGTAGTTTTATTTGTTGAAACTCAGTTTCCATGACACCTACTATATGATGGTCCCCAAGTGCACATGGTTGGTACATGCCAGCTTCAGATTTGCGGCTTTTTTCTTTGTGGAATCAGACCTGATTGGTGTCCTGACAGAGCATACACTACAGGAATGAACGTAAAAGACCTTTTGAATATTTTCTTACATAGTTCACGGTCTTGGGTGATGCAATAGTTATTACATAAACTCAAAACAGCAACGGGGAAATGATTCTATCCCTTCACTGTTTGCATCAATGGTTTTGCTGAGATTTTTTTCTTCTGTCTGTAAACAACTTTGAGAGGTGTCTCATTACAACAGTACCTGAGGGCGATAAAATTTCTCAAAATGGCACTGGTGTAAATACTTTATGAAAATAGCAATAATTAAAGATGAAATGTGATGTATTCAGTAGCACAGGTAACACTAATATTGGCTTATGCTTTAAATAAGAACAAGATATGGGAATACAATTTAATACATCATTAATGTCTGTAACAAATTATGTAATACAGTGTTGGTGTCTTTTTGTTTAATTGCTTCAGTCGCTCACACGGTTTTCAAACATTATGTTGAAAGTGTCTGGAGTAATGTGTATCTAGTTGTTTTTTATATTTGTGTTTTGTGTTTGTGTGGCTTATTATACATGCAGTGGACACCTGACTTGAGTTACTGTCACTCGACTTCAGAGCACCCAGCACTCACCAGGGTGAGTGACAAGCAAATTGTTCCAAAATGCCCGGTCTTCCCATAGTGACGTCGCTATAACTGAATCTTTCTGACCACACGGTCCTTACATCAGTGTGATTGACCAGACCAGCTCCTGTTTATGTCTCGCACTGCATGATGAAATTGGACTGGGTGCAGACCGTGTGTACACTGATCATTTCTATCAGCTCTCAGATCAAGATATAAGGTTGGGTACAGCATGCAGTCATGCAACGTAAAGCTTAAATTAGCGGTGTTCTTTAATTTGTCTATCTCTCTTATCTTGACAAAGATTTCTGTTTTCCTTGTCTCCATAGACATGCTTTATTACGTCCCTTTGCTTGACTTAAAGCACCTTTGCTGATATGCTTTCATTCACTGTAGTGGTTTTCAAATCACTTGTAAGAAATTCCGGAGCAGCAATCAAAAAATTGATGAATATATAAGTTATAAAAACTTAAAATTGACTTTTTATGTCCAGTAGTGGTTATTTGATTTAGCGTAGCACTCGCTATTCTTCATCATACATGTGCGTTTTGTATGGAAAAGACATTAATGTTAATGAAAACAGGTCCATGGGTTTTTTTTTCCTCTTTAATCTTGTTTCACATAACTAACACTAAAAAAGGATAAAGCGAAAACAACTAAAAATGTGAGGAGTGCAAGGAAGATTGAGAAAATCTTAATAGTTTGTCTTTTTGCTCCAGTTTTGCCTGAAATTCAGGTGGTCTTAACAATGCACACACATAGACACATGGATGCCCTGGATTGCTTGAACCTAAAGGCCATTTATGCTCCATTTTTCAGGTCCTTTCTGCTTTTCAGTTAGCATTTTGGTGCCTTTCTGGCAGAATCTTTATCAGCCAGACACTTTGCACTGATGATAACAAATGGTACATTGCCTGTTATGCTGTTAAAATTCTTAATATACAAGATCTTCGTCAATCGGTGATTCTAAATGAGTGCCTTACATAGAATATAGGTAATGTGTTTTGGATTTTTCACTCCACATTTGAAAGGAAAGGACATAGAAATTATTAGAAGACTGATGTTCTGTTTAAGATAAAGCTAAAACACAAGTAAATGGAGTATTACTATAATCTACACATTTTCCTGCATACAGACCCACTAGGACAGCTAAAAACGAAGGCAATATCTGCCTACAACGACCTTGTGTCGAGATACTGAAAATAGATCATATTGTTGCTTTTCCGCTTATAGGAGAACAATCAACATTGTGCCCGATGGACTACGAAGGAGATGTATTCATGGCTGTGCTTTTATTGCTTTGGGGCACTGGCTTTTGAATTATGGTATATTTCTGTGTCCTTAGGTGAGCGATAAAATGGTGGCAATGCGTATATGGGACAGGACCACATTAAATTCTGATATGAACAGCCTATTGATGTATCCATCCCACCCATAGAAGATAGCATTCAGTTGGACATGGTGCTATAGTATCATTGAATTGTGACATCTGTCCCAACACTGTAATTATGTGCTGTTTACTATGATATATGCTTAATGTATTGTATAATATAAACCTTGCTGCTTTAGACCGTACAGCATTTTTTTCTGTGTTCAGTGAGCAAAATGTGCACATTCTCTTAAGTGTCCTGGCTGCAGTCATTTAGAGGTAGGATGCCTTGGAGCATAGTGTTGTTATATGCTGTGGAAAACACCCATTCTTTGTAAATTCACGCTTATCAATCTATCGTCTAAATTGTAATTCAGTACAGGGTTGGGGGTGTCAGGCCTGTGCGGTGTGGGCGGTGCTGACCTGCAGAGCACAAGAGCAGGATGATCAATCAATTAAGTACAGATTATCTCCATCTCCACATGTTATATTTCAGTCCTTTGCCTACGTTCCTCGACTGCTGAGTCTTGTGTGATGGAAAAATACCGTCTCTTGCTTATTATAAAATAGTCCAGAACTGATTATCGGGTGAAGGCCAGAGCTTG
>JAACJT020000075.1:8139889-8155418 GCA_009936485.2 Gymnarchus niloticus
GAGTAGAGTTGGTGAAGGTGGATGAGTTTAAATACTTGGGGTCAACAGTTCAGAGTAACGGGGAGTGTGGAAAAGAGATGAAGAGAGTGCAGGCAGGGTGGAGTGGGTGGAGGAGAGTCAGGAGTGATTTGTGACAAACAGGTACTAGTAAGAGTGAAAGGGAAGGTCTACAAGATGGTAGTGAGATCAGCTATGTTATATTGGCTAGAGACGGTGGCAATGATGAAAAGACAGGAGGCAGAGCTGGAGGTGGCAGAGTTGAAGATGTTAAGATTTGCATTGGGTGTGACGAGGGTGGACAGGATTAGGAATGAATATATTAGAGGGTCACCTCAGGTTGGATGGTTTGGAGACTGTTAAGTGCCGTGGGATTTTCTAGGGTGTGTGTGTGTGTGTGTGTGTGTGTGTTTTTGTTCCAGGTCCGCCTGCCTATCATTCGACTCTCCAGTCCGCCCTCCATTCGTCCGCTCCGCCTTCACGACCCCGCCCACATCTTCCCTCTTCATTCCGAACATTTCGTCACTTCCGGTTTCCGTTTTGAAAAACACCGCCATCGAACCATTCTCCAGGTTCATTTGGCTTTGCTATTCTTGATTGTGTATTTGCTTATCGTGTATGACTTTGGATTGTTTGTGGGTTTTTCTAATTATTGCTTCTCCCTTCTGTATTTTTGCTGGTTTCGTTTTGGCTATTTGGTTATTGATTATTCCGCCCGGTTTTTCGTTTACGATATTGTCTTGCCCTTCGGATACCGTCGCCTTGGCTTGTGTTTGTGTGTGTATAGTGTGTATGAGTTTGATCCGGTGTGTAAGGAGTGACTGCCATTTTTGTTTTGCGTGTGGTTTTGGTTCTGTGTTTTGATAGGGAGTTAGGGAAGATGTCTTCCCTCCACACTTGAGTCCTGTACTGCAGTCATTACAAACACATTATTTTGGCTCAGTTTTAAATCGTGAGCAGACCAAATTGGGGACGGATTTAAACTGGCAGTAATTTTAGCGGCCTTTCCGTAAATTTCGTGAATAAAAATTCTCAGGACAGGAGGTTATAGAAACTACAGTACACTCGTTCACCTTTGCCTGATGGTTTTTGTCAGGTTGTACAGTTTGGCTGATATTGAAATAATCTAGGTACCAGAACAGGATTTTTTAAAATCAATA
Source organism: Gymnarchus niloticus (assembly GCA_009936485.2). Classification (NCBI taxonomy): domain Eukaryota; kingdom Metazoa; phylum Chordata; class Actinopteri; order Osteoglossiformes; family Gymnarchidae; genus Gymnarchus; species Gymnarchus niloticus. Next base: position 8,141,047 of record JAACJT020000075.1, read on the forward strand.
ATGCATTTTTAATAATTAGATATTTCTTTTTTCAACATTACTGAATGACCAAAAGGAATAATTACAGATGCATAAATAACCACCTTTAGGCCTTCTATACATTCAAAACCTAAAAATATATTTTGGTTTATTGAAATATTTGGTTTATTGAAAAACATCAATTAATTGAAGATAGGATTTGCTTTGCCATCTCCCAAATTTCAAAAAACAAAAATATTTAGGTCATAAACCATCTGTGGGAGAAGTCTTCAATAAAATCTATAAATATGTCCAACTTCACACTTACATAGAATTAAGCAGTTACAAGGTTTTTTACTTTTATGAATTGTAGTCAACTGTTACCTGTTATTACAAATAATTAAAAAGTCACAATTATCACAAACTTTGAATGAACATTTAGAATGGCTAATTACAATATTTCATGCAGGACACACAAACAAACTGATCACACCATATCAACACAGATAAAAGCTTACACAGACTTCCTTTGATGCTGTGAATTGAAACTGATTAAAATAATATTATTTGCAGTATAGATTTGATGCCCAAATCTAAAGGCTATTGAAATTGTTTTCATTTGTTTAGTTGTACTTCCCCTTTGGCAAGTAACATATCAGACTTGGTAAAGATCCTAAAAGTCTTCTCCAGAATCACCAGATGGTGCTCCTGCACCATCTCTGGACCTGACTTCTCACCTGACCCTATCATGACTACACACCTACACATTGTTACCTAATTACCCTACCTTACATAAGCACCTGCCATCCCTTTAGACCTCGTTCTGCCATTGAACCATCACTTGCCTATGTCTTGACATTTGCTTGTTTACCTCCTTGTCACTTCCTGGACCCTTCACTCTGCTCTCCTTTCCTCTGGCTCCTTGAACCCCTGCCCAGTTCCTTGCATGATCTGCTCCTTATTCCCTGCCCTCCTTTCTTACCCGTGCTCTAAATAAACCTCCTACACCATTTATCAGATGCCTGTCATTCCCACTTTACAGAGCCGTTCCTATAGTAGTCGATGAGCTTTAAGCTTACTAACACGATGCCCATTGAACAAGTAAAAAGTACACCTTTTATATGTAGTTTTAATTTCCATCCATCAATTTTCCAAATGGCTTCATTCTGTGGAGGGTTGCAGGGGGTGTGGGGGGAGGGGCCTGGAGCCTATCAGAATCAGTGAGCAAAGAAACTTTTTGTTCAGGCAAATAAACAATTTCATCAAGAGTAACTCACTTTAGGATCACAACAGCAGACAGCGCAATTTCAGCACCAAGAGATTGGACCGCCCCATTTCAGGACCACAAGAGCTTACAGTGTCATTTTAAAACTATGAACGTGGACAGCACCATTTCAGTACTCCTGAAGCAGACAGCACCATTTCAGCACAAGAAGAGCGGACAGCACCGCTTCAGCACTCTGACAGTGTGTAGCGCTATTTCAGATCCATAAAAGCATACCGTGCTGCTGTAGCTCCTTATGAGCCAGCAGCCACTACAGCATTCTGAGAGACAACATTGCTTCACCATTTCACCAAGACAATGAACAGTATTGTTTATAATTGTGATTAGCATTGCTGCTTTCCTCTCCTTTGTGACCACCTCCAGCATGTAGTTGAACAGTCCTTTCACCATCCCCAAGGGTTCTTTTATATGGTGTTTGGGGATAGGGCCTTGCAAGCAACACAGAGGTCTACCACCATCTCCTTAGTCTTCCTGACATTTAACTGCAGGTTGTCAGTAACACCTTGTAGTAAAGACCCTGGTGATTTGCACTGCCTTGCATATCCCATCGTCAGTGAACCTGATAATGACGGTTTGGTTCAAAACCATTTCCAAAGGCTTCATATACGTAAATGGTGAATTTTAAAAATGTAAACATGAAGATTTCTTCAAATGGCTTCCTAATGTATGACGTGAAAGCCACCGGCCTGTAACCCAGAATTTCACACTTTAGCACCATGACAGTAGACATCACCATTTCAGTACCATGAGAGTGGACAGCGCAATTTCAGCACTGTGTCAGCAGACAGGGTCATTTCAGCACAACAAAAGTATGTTAATCGAACATTCTCTATTTAACATCCAGTCATTTACGTACCCAGTAAATGCTGCGTACACAGGTAAAAAGTCAATTAAAACATAAACGTTGTTGTAAACGTGATTTTTTTTTTTGCCTTCAACACTTCTAAATTTTAGTGCTGACCACAGATTACTTGGACATGAGATATCTCATTTCTTAAAACAATGGACTTCAGAAATGGATTTCATTCAAGTAGGAAAACTGCAAACAGGAAATATACTATAAATAGTAAATGAGAAATGGAAATCTTCAGGATTTGCTAAATTATGTTAGATTTGGAATTTGGATTTTTTTTTTAAATAACATTTTTTTAATTTTTCAGACACTTCATTATGTAAAAATCCCATAAAGGTGGTTTCTTTTTTAAAAATGAGGGAACCATCCTGTATAGCACCAAGAACCACACACACTTTGGTAATGCATGTTAGCTATTCAAAAACACAGGGAAACCATCAGATAACCTCTTAACCATGTCTGTGCACTGTACACTTTCAGTTGCATCCATGTAATTTGCTGTAAAATCTGTAAATGTTTCATCTAGTTCTTTGAACTCTTCCTTGTTTGATTTCACAAGATTGTTCTCCTGAAATCACTTCTACAAAGCATGGAATGTACAGCTTTGATGCACTCAACAATCTCCTACTCTTCGATTTTCTTTCTCTCACTTTCTGTGTTTCATGGCAAAAGATGGCATAGGGATGTCTGCTTGAATAAAAGAACAATTAACAAACATACATAAAAGAACAAAGACTACAATGCGCTTGTGAACTGAATTTCACCGGTATACTACACAAGCATTTTTTCTGTTCTTATTCATCTTCATCCAGCTATATCTCCATATACAGTATGTCACATATCCAACCACAGGAGCAACATGGCTCATTGGCTCTGTGTGAAAAAATAATCACCCCTATAGTTAATCAACTAATTAACCAAATGTAATTGATAACTGGGCTGACTTGCAGGCTTGATTACTGCCAACCCTGTTGAATCTAAATGTCACTTTAATATAACCTTTTCAGTAATGTAAAGTAGGCTACAAGGTGTCAACAGGTAGCACACTATGCTGAAATTCTGGAAAAGCTGAGAAAGAAAGCTATTGAAATACATTAGTCTGGAAAAGGTTACAAAACCATTTGACTCCAGTTAACCACAGTGAGAGCCATTATCTTCAAACGGAGAAAACTTGGATTCCCAGCAGTTTTTGGTCCACCAAAACTCCTTTGAGAGCATTGAAGACTCATTCAGTACCTCAGACTAACATCTGAGGAATTGCAGGTCTCACTCACCTCAGGTAAGCTGAGCATCCATGATTTCACCATTAGAAAGAGACTGAGCAAGAATAGTATTTATGAGAGAGTTACAAGGTGAAAACCACAGCTAACCCAGTGAAACGTAAAGGCTTATCTTGTATTGGCCCCATGGACTTATGAGTTGACAGTGGAAATTTTTGGAAGCTGTGGGTCCTGTTACATCCATATAAAGCTACAGTGCTGTTAAAAACACATTTACTCCCTCCTGATTAATGCATTTTCTTGACATTGTTCATTTTATATTTTACATAATGTTACTATAATCACTTTCATATAATTTGACTTACATGTATAGTACTGTGCAAAAGTTTTTTAGGTAAGCAAAGAAAATGCTTAAGGCCATTTATCTAGGCAGCAAATATGTATTTGCACATACAATTTAGATTTAGATTAATTATGCAAGTGTCACGCCCTCTCTCTCCTGTTCCCTGACTCCTCCCCTTGCTGCCTGGTTTCCTTGTGCTGCACCTGGTTGCTGTGGTGATGCAATTTCCTTGTTACACATCTGGTGCTGGTTGCCTCATTAAGCATGTGGTTTCCTGGTTCCCTAGCCTATTTCTCTGTGTCAGCTCAGTTGGTTTGGGCAGTCTTGATTTGGAAGGGTGCCTGGTGGGTCCTGCTCAATCATACTGCCTCATGAAGCGTTCTGAGCCAGCTTCTAGCTCCCTTGGATGCTTAGGCCCTGCCATGGTATGCCTGCCTGTCTCAGTGGCTGGGATTACTATTTGTGGGTAGCCAAGAGTGATCCAGCCTATGGAGGTAGGGGTACCCCGATCTATGGATACTCCATGCCTAAGAATGGACAAGCCTTCCCCTGTTCCGGGTTCTCTTGTTCCTGTGCACCTGCATCCCCCTTGTTCCTGTGCGCCTGCGCCATGCCATGCCTTGTCCATGCCATGCCTTGTCCATGCCATGCCTTGTCCATGCCATGCCTTGCCATACCATGCCTTGTCTATGCCTCGCCATGCCATGTTTTTGCCTGTCTGGTGTCCTCCGGCCATTCTGGTTATATATGAGCCTCCCCACCCTTTGAGTCTTAAAAGGGTTGAGCTGCTCAAAGAACCAGTTTTTGCCTTGCCGGGTGTGGTTGTGTGTATGTGTCCCCCAGAACTGTGACAGCAAGACAAAGTATCATTCATTTCACCTGTTCTTAAAAGAGTCACTTGGGTGTTGGATGTCTAGCAGAACACAGCTTTGGTTCCAAAGGAAAACAAAGCAAAATGTAGCTCAAATAAAGGTAACATAAAATAAAAGGAATAGTACATGTACACTAATGATGAGTGCACGAGAAGAATTGTGTTCTTGAGGGACAGACTCAACCACACTGTTTGAGGTGAAATTCTGAAAGGTCATTATTAAATGAATGTCAGAGTGTGTGGCTCTATAAGAGAGTACATGCCCTTTATCTGAGCTGCACCCTAAGTGCACAATACCAGATTTTTCTGTATCTGACAGGTTCTGTATCTGACAGTGTTTTCAACTAACGTCAGCTAGCGTCAGATTATATAACCTGGAATTAGAAAAAATAAACATTGACCAACAACATAACAAAAAGTTGATGGTTTTTACAGTGTATTGTCAAAGGATAAAGCTTGAGAAGCGATCATACACTATCTGAAGAAAAATCCTTTGCAGTTGATTTCAATTAGGATATGCCAACACCTGCAAAGCAATTAGCATAAATACTTCACTGTCAAACTCTTTCAGAAAGAGAAACCAGAAACAATGCAAGCATGAGCCATCATTAATTCGCATTCTTGCATTTCAAGTGTTCGGTTTTGTAGTCTCCTGGCTAGTGACACATTATGTACATCCAAACAAGGCAACCATGGAAATAAAGGCCATAACATATATCTAGTTCTTGTATACTGTATATTAAAAAAAACCATACATACGCATATATTGCAAAATGGATCCATCTATACACAAGTCTTGCTACTTTATCTTATAGAATAAAAGATCGTTTTCTTGTTTTATTTTCTGTAGATTTACAGGCTTTCTGGTTCCATATTAACATTCTTTTATAACAATACAACTCCTGAGACAAAACTGTGGATAATAAGTAGGTTGTGGTATAAAAATATTGCTTATACTTACATTTATAACACTAGTCCTTTCTGAAAACTGCAAAATTAGTGATCTACAATTATATGCCAAAATGTTTAAACTAAACTAAAATTGCAAGCAAAGGTTAATGCATGAATCAATTCATCCCATCCTTCCATCTTCTAACTGCTTATGCTGGTGAATAAGATTGGGACCCCCCATATTAAAGCTGACTCCATTAAATCATCATAGGCACACTTTATTGTTTTACGTGCATCACCCCTCGTCTCTTGGTTGCTTGAGCTCAAAGTAACGTTACGGGATTCTGTAAACATCTTCATCATGATACCCCAATCAGTATTTACACAGTGGTCATTCAAGATGGCTCCTGGTTAAAATTCCCTTCTGAGTCCATTTTTGATTTTTTTTTATTGTCAACACACCAGAGAGTGGCAACTCATTATAGAGAGGCCATCAAAAGGTTATCGTTTTCCATGTCAATATGTTGTATTCCATAGCATACTCTTGAGATTTGGAGAGATTACTTATAGGAAGAGAGGTAGGAACCACTGGAGAAAATGTCTGGAGTGGATGCCATCGTATTTCCCACTTGGTGTTAGTGAACAGACAAGGGTGGATATTATGTGCTCCATAAATTAGTGTATGATTCATAGCCAGGAATGAGGTATGAATCACTGCATCAGCAACCCTACCATAAATCAAGGCAGTTTTGAAGTGTTATCTTACCTCTGACAGACAAGAGTCTGATAGCCTTGGGGAAAATATGAGGGAATGACAAGGGGGTTATGTCTGCCAGCATTCTATCACAAAGCAGCCATTTTTTCAATGGTTGTGTAGGTTTGTGAGCTGAAACGTAAAGGTGCCAATCCATGAGCACTGATGAACTATCACTGTCGTCTTCTCACATCTGTGCCCTCAGGTACTTACAGCGTTCCCAATCAAGAAAAGCTAACATCAATCAGGTGTGACATGCGTACTATAACTCAGTTCTTAATAGAGGTGGGGTTAGCGTTATATCTTGTCACAAGCAAGCAAGAAAAAATTCTATAAATTTAAATTTTGGTTTGTATCTGTTAAACAAAGCACTAAAAAGTGAAATTTGATTAAGAGTTTTTATGAGTTCAGCAGGACAGTACAGCAAGTGTAAAGTTGAACACGACACTTGCTTCAGATGGGATGTGAACAGTGCCCTGTAACATGGAAATGTGAGGAAGGGAGAAGTGAACACTAGAGATGGGGAAACAGGCTTCAAGACCTGACAAGCATTGATTCTTTAGTTCAGGATAATCCCACCCATTATAGGTTATAATCCATGCAGGTACCAGGTAACATAAAGCATGAGGCTTTGGTACACTCTGGAGAAGATGCCAGTGATTTTCAGGGACAATTAGAAACACCAGTTAACCTATCTGCATGTCTTTAGACCCGAACCCTCACCCAAGCTCCAGGCCTAATGTCAACCCTAACCCAAACCCTAGCTCCAACCCTAAAGTCAACCCTAACTCTAACCTTAGCTCCAATCCTAATATCAACACTAACCCTAACCCCAGCTCTAACCCTAATGTTAACCCTAACCCTTGCTCTTATCCTAATGTCAACTCTAAACCTAACTCTAGCTCCAACCCTAATGTCAACAATAACTCCAACCCTAATGTCAACACCAATCCAAACACTAGCTCCAACCCTAATGCCAACCCTAACCCTAACTCTAGCTACAAACATAATGTCAACCCTAACCTAAACCTTGTCTACAACCATAATGTTAGCCCTAACCCTAACCTTAACCTTAGCTCAAGCTCTAATGTCAACCCTAACCCTAACCCTTTGGATCAGTTGTCCTGTGCAAATAAATTAAATTGCATGTGCAGCATAGCTAGATATATGGAGTATTTATAGGTATTAACCTGGCACTGACAGAAATGGGCATTGTTTGGGTGTGACATGAATCCATGTACCAATGGGCAGTAGAGACAGGATGTCAGCTTAAAGTAGATCTACAAGACAATGGGGGGACTCATTTGTTGCATACGGTAGCCCAGACGGGTCAACACAATGCAAAAGCCGCAACACGAATGCAAACACTACAACACAAAACAGGCAGTGATGTTATGTAATTGCAGAAAGCACGGAATCCACAGAGGTTTTAGGCAAGCTTTGTCAAAATCATACTGCACTAACAGTGTTGAGGCCTAGGAAAGGCTATCAGTATTCAGCATAAACAAATAAATGTTTGGGCATCTCTTACAGGTCTTCCATTTAAAAGTAGATGCCATGCAAATATAATAGTATAGAACTGGGTACATGCTATGTTTCAGGTAGCTTTCAGCTGAAAACCTTTCTGTAAACATTGCCACTTGACACCCATCTTTGGGAGTAAAGTTACAGTTTCTATTTGCTGGTCATCTCAAACGAATTAGTTGTTTGGTGTGGCTGAGTGTATTTCTACTTGGCTGGATCAATCTCTAACTTTCATTTGCTGAGTCACTGGTAGATTACATCCTTGCCCATACTGGCTCATGCAGTGTGATTGAACATGTTTGTCCTCAGACTAGCTGTGAAGGAGCATATTTGCATACTTTTTATGGGGGAAATGGACTGAATTTCAAGATTGTTTATGAACGCATTACTTTTTTAAGGAAGCACAATGGCTTAGTGAGTAGCATTACTGCTCCCGCACCTCCAGGACTGGGGGTTTTTAATCTCAGCTCTGCTCTGTGTCTATGTGGTTTGCACATTCTCTCCTTGTCATGTAGCTTTCCCCACACAGTCCAAGGTCATACAGTTCAGGTAAGTTACCTCTCGAAATTGGTTAAAGGTGGGTGTGTGCATATCTGTTGATTGATTGGCCTCACATCTAGGGTTTACTCCTGTTGCCTGGAATAGGTTTTATATTGAAAGATAAATAGAATTGCTTTTTTCACATTTTGGTATATTAACATTTTTTTCATACTTAAATATTAAAACAAATGCAATACCTTAGAAAGACCAAATAGGTTCAGCAGACTTAAAACACCTCTTTTCATATATGGAGATTTAAATGATTGTATTGCGTTAAATGCACCTGGTTTTCAGCAAGTTGAGAAAATGGATCAAATTTCCAAATTGTATTATTCCTGAAATATGATAGAGCTTAACTGAAGCCAATTCAATGGCTAACAATGAGTGAGAAATGTTTATTTTACAAATATCCTGTTAATTTCATGTTTTATTAGTATGAAAAAACCTCTGAACTTACTCAGGAACTAATATATAAATAACAGTACAAAAGAATCGCAGTGAAAATTGTGTTGCCTATTAATTTAAGAAACTGATCTCTTCATTTCTTTCCTCTGGCTTTATGAATGCAATATTAATCTTAACAGGTCTGCAAGCAAATACTGGTGGCTTTACCATTCTTTTCTCTTGAAGCAAAAACTTCTACATGAAAACTTAAATAAAATAGCTGTTTGTCACAAGAAATTTAAATCCTTTGATTGTATGGGAAATCTTGGTTAGATCTGGGGATGAGGATATAGGTTTAATATTCTCATAAATGTGTTATCATCCTCATATATATATACAATGTATGTGCCTTTATTCTCTCTTCTAACCCTGTGTGGTTTATTTTTTGTTTTATACTTACGCTGTTGGATGTTGCTTCAGCTTGCATGCTAATTTCCCTTTGAGGATTGATTGTTCATGTCTGTCTAACAATAAATAAGAAAAGATTAAGGATTTGCATAACTTGTATGAAGTATCAGGATTTAGCTGTAAATATTGTACCACATTTATATGCATCAAATTGTTTAGCTGATCCATTCATGCAAAACAATGTATAATTACAATTTATAATTGAATTATTAGAAACTTCAACCAGATATTCAGATTGTATAGCTGAGTTCTGCACACACACACACACACACACACACACACACACACACACACACACAATGCATGAATATAGGTATACAATTCCAGCACTGGGCTGGAATTTCACAATGTAATGTCCATGTTCAACTCTTTTCTGTGTGTTTCCTGCAGTCCAAACTTGTGGCTTGGTGAATTGTTGTGTTTAAACTGCCCTTAGTGTGTGCTTGTCTGTGCCCTCTAATACATCAGCATACTGTTCTTGTCGCCTGTGTAGTGCCCTGTCCTTCTTGGAACCGGCTGCAGCCCGCTCACCCCGACTATATGCAGTGCAGTTTAATATATTATAACATACGTGTATTTAATCGACAGTAATATTGGCAGGTTGTTAAAACATTTGTGGCTTTTCTGGGAAAGAAAAAAAAAAAACCAACTACCTATGATTAAGCAAAACCACATACTCCATTCCAGCCAAGTAAACTGCTTACTCGGGCAAACACGTCAATAAAGCTACTGGGCTGACCGTACCATTGCAACCTTAGGGGTGTTCTGTTACAAAACAGTTTGAAAATGTGCTTTAAAAAGCATTCGACTAACTACGATCTTTGAAATACTCATGGAAAAAGAATGTTTATTTTCTTCACAATTGCTGTTTATTTGTGGCTTAATATTATTACTTGTATAAAGTTTAATGTCTTGTGTCTGGCATGGTACACGGTCTACCATAATCATTTGGATCAGCCGGTTGGAGGCTTGGAGCTTCGCTCTCTGTCAATGGACCGACAAGCAGAGCCTGCAATAAGTACTAATACCTGCCAGTAGCTGGACGTAAAATATTCCAGTTTGGGCGTTACTAATTTGATGGTATTCATTTCGTATTGAATACTATGTGAAAACAGAAGGAGGCATACAGTGGTGACTGTTTAGAAGCCAATGGCAGGCAACTTTAAACGGGTTTTATAAAGCGTACTATGGCTGCTCCACCAAGGTAGGTAGTTTGCTAGCAGTGGCTAGCGCCGAGCTAAGTGGTAATTCGCTATGATGAAGTATAGTTTGTACAGGCCATGTTTTAATTAATAATTCTAATTTAGTAAACGTGGTCAAGGCAAGCAGCTCTGGCCGGTTTTAACTACAGTGCTCCCCGATATAGAGTTTACTGGATGGAATAACCTGTGAAGTAGTTGGTTACACTGGGAACAGCTGTTTGGCTGTGGGATGCAATTCGAGTTACTGCGCAAAAACTTTACAAATTAATAAGGAAACTAATAACTTATTATAATGTATCAAATGATATTGAGTTCTACATATTGGGTTAATACGTGACTAAATGTTTGTAAATTCAAATGAAACTGCGGAATTTGAGCTGATACCATATAATGCAAAAAAACTGAAGAATTTATTAAGAAAACGTTACATTTGAACGTTTGTGATACAAGCATACCTGATTAAATGTTTGTAAATTAAGATGAAGCTGCTGAAATTGTAGTAGTATACCATTCAATAGGGATTTTTGTAGACCAAACGGGAACACAGAATTTTCCAGGCTATATAATCATAAGTTTTAGAAGTACTAGGTCTTCCAGAATTGGGTAAAATATGACATTTGAATTTGACAGAACATCAATAGAATTTTTTTTGGTTTGTTTGATTTCATTTGTTTTTTAAGACAGTTTGTATAGGATTGATTTCAAATTACATGGTAGTATATGATCAATTTCTGTTGTAAAAATGCATTTGTGGCTGCAGTATTTGAGGTTAGATCTTTGCCGTCGCTTTTTGAAGCTATACACTTAAGTATATGTGATGCAGAAGATGTACAACCAAAATGATATAATATTGGTCTGCCGTTTTATGAATATGAGTGGAATGATCAAATGCTGATGAAGGTATTGTTTAATTTGATGAGTATCCCTAAGGTGTATACACGCAGGAGTGACGTTTGCAGGCAACCTGTTTAAAGCAGTTAAAAGTCAATACTCGGACTGAAAATTGTGATGGCTGCAAGGTTTATTAAGATTTATTGTTGAGGTTTATTAGTATTGCCAAGTACATGCATTAGCAAGGAATTTACCTAGGCATGTTAGTGCAGACACAAGACAGGTATTAATTGCAAGACTTGGCATGCAGCAAAAAGATTACATTAGGTACACAATTATATAAACTATAATATGAACTGACTGACTGATAGGTTTAAACTTTGATACTGAAGGAAATTACTGATATTGCAGTGGCAAATTAATACAAAGTAGACACTTAAGAGAACACAATATTAACACATACAAGGAATGACAAGAATTATCCTGCAATGACAATACCAACAATTAAACTGTGTGGTACGAGAGCATTTATTAATCGCTTTAAGGGGGAAGATGTACTAAATGGGATGCTTCACCAAAAGAGTCAGTTACTGTCCAGATTATCTAAAATTCAGTTCACATTCTTAAGGTAGGAAACACCTCGGAAGGGGTGCTATTCCATTGGTGGCCCCCCCGGTCATGTATTGTGTGCAGTTTAGACGCGTAATTTCACCTAACTGCATGGTTGTAGACCAATAGAGGAATCCTGCACAAACACTGGGAGGACATGCAAACAATGCAGACCCGTGGGTTGGAAAGAAACCCCCAGCCATGGAAGGCTAAGGGTAGTGTCACCCAGTGGGTCGTAGTGCTGCCCTTGGTACAATGCAGGAGTATTTTTATATAGGGAGAATACAGTAGAGAATATGAAGCAAAGGAGTCTCCTCAGCTGTTTATGGCAAATTTGGTTTCATTATTGTAGCATTGGAATAAAAGATGCTATGGCCTTGGTAGCTAAAAATAAAGTTGTCTATAGGGACTACTGCTCTGGTTGCAAGTATTACATCAAATAACACTTAAGTATTAAATGTTTAAATTATGAGTAAATTTGAACCCATGTTCGGCATTTTGATGTCACTAATGCATATGACATTGATAAATTGCTCTGTTTGCATGCTGTGTTTATATATTTACTAATATACCGTTTATAGGCAGTCGTATCTTCAATATGTGGAAATTTGTATATTGATACTGGCTCCAAATTTTGCATGAATACATTTATACAGACTTTCATCTTGGGAGCAGTGCCCAATAATTAAAAAAAAATACACATTTTTACTTTTCATGGCAGGGTAATTGCTTCTTTTATCAATTGGATTTTTTCATTTCTGACTGAAAATTTTATTTTTGGTAGGTTGTTTGACAATCTTTGATACCTTTTCACACCGCTGCAGAAAAATTCTCAGATTTTTGGCTTGTTTGCCTCACTAGGCTTTGCTATTACTTGATGCAAGCCTGATTTAAACCATAAAATCACACATATTAACCGCAAATATTACATGTTTCGATGTAACTTTAAAAAACTTGCAGCTATCCTTAAATATATATTTTACTGGATTTTCCAAACTAATTAGTTATGTCTACCTAAACTTGCAGTATGGACCATCTTTGAAGTTGAGGAAAAATCTCAAGACTAAAGAATAAAATGTATATTATCAAAGGTATAAACATAGGGGAATGATGACTATTTGGTCAGCAGATTTTTGAAACTGGTAATAGAACTAAAATAGTCTGATATTCTTCTACTATCTATGGAACTTTATTAATGACGTCTCTATTTTATTAGAATGTGGTTAGGGTATTTACAGTTCTTGGTTAACAAACATGGCAGCTGTGAATTAAATGCTGTGTGGTGTGTTTTCATGCAGTAAATTGCTATATTTGTTTCACCCATCCTTGTGTCAAATTACATCACCATTTAGAGCAAAATTATGTTTTTGCCCTTGGTATTGAGATAATTGTACACTTGGGTTTTTAATGGTCAAAGGTGTCGTGCCGCATGTTTGGAAAGAATCTGTTTATCCCTGACTTTCACATTACAGGAGAGGTTTTATTCATATGATTAGAAGCCCTGTTGTACACCAAAAGTATTTTGCAGACTAGTTCCACAGAAGTTCAAAAGTGGTGTACCGTAGCTTAAAATAAATTTGGTTGGCCAAAAATATGTTTAAATGTGAATTAAATTAGAATTTGTTTTGCACTGCCCAGTGAAATAAGCATGTAGCTGTATAAATTCTAGTTCCAACTTTTAAAGTTTCAAAGTGAATTGCCATCAGAAATATGATATAAAGCAGCTGTCACATTACCTTTAATCCCTTTAACATATACGCCAGACACATTTTTATTTTACACTAATAAACTGTTCAAGTACTGTTAATTTTATCTTCTGTGTAGCTTGCAGCATTAATTGCTGATATTGCATTCCTTTGCATTTAATGTCTGAGAGAAGTGTGGGAAAACCTTAAAGGAATTATAGCCAATTTTTAGACTGCTGCTTACTTGCATTGCAATTTTGGATATGTCACTGGCTGAATAGTGACTGAATAAAAAATAGTAGGCTAATATTTTCAATGAACAATCTAGGTGATTAGAAGTGACATTGGCACGTGAGCTTCTGCCTGTGTAGTGGCAGAAAATTACAAACATATTTTGGCACATTTGGGTTGTAGTCCCATGGATAGCCAGTTTTCTTAGTTAGCATTTGATACATTATTGGGGGGGGGGGTGTTGCCATTGCAAAAGAAGGGGAAAATATGTTGTAGTCTTTGCGCTATGGTAACGCAGCAGAACATTGATCTGAACTTATTGGGACCAAGATTGGTTTTGAATACCCAGTTTATTTGAAAGAAATTGAGTTAAAAGATTGATTGAAAGCCAGCCTCTACCACACTCTTGTGTTCGCCAAAGATTTTGACGCATCAATGACATGGCACACTGTCCTGCTTCCACACAGTAGCTAAAACCAGCGTTTGATTTTTAACTCATCTAATGAAAAATTTAGACTTTCTATGACGTACTGCATATATCCTCATATAAATGGAAACAAATGCATTAAGTGGCAGGAGGAATACGTTGGTGTAACATCCTATGCACTGAAAGTAGATCGGTGTGTCTGTGGGGGGGGGGGGGGGCGGGGGTTTGGGTAATGGATGGTCAGGATGAATTTTTAAAATTTTGCTTTTTTTCGTTTGGGGCCCTAGCTTTTAAAA
>JAACJT020000075.1:8155428-8166724 GCA_009936485.2 Gymnarchus niloticus
GGGGGGAAAAAACATGGGGGGGGGGGGGGGGGGGGGGGGGGGGGGGGGGGGGGGGGGGGGGGCAGTGGTTTGGGTAATCGATAGTCAGGATGAATTATTAACATTCTGCTGTATTTCGCTTGGAGCACTAGCATTTAAAATACAGGCGAGTGACCAAGTCTTTCAAATTTATAATTTTCAATCACTGATGATATTTCAGGTTTTGGACATTACAAAGAAATATATAAATACTATATATGCAAGTAATAATGAATTTGTCAGTAATATTAGTAAAAAAAAAAAAAAGTGTAAAGGTGATTCCAGTGCTTTGACTCCCAAATACAACATTTTGCCATGCCTCTACGTATCACTTCAAAATTCCTCTTGTTGGTTTTATTTTTTTCCTCATCAGTCACCATTGTCTGACCAACGAGAAAACATTTGCATATTATATGAGCAAACACCTGACTTACTGGTTGTACCACTTGATTTTTTTAAAGCTCATTTAAATAGGCATCTGCTGGGACACCTGTACAAACTCCTGTCCTTGGTATGAAATTTATAGATGTATATTTAACATGAATAGCTAGTTTTATTAAACTTTTCTATGGGTTGTACCACTTGACATGGAAATTGTTAGAGCTAAACCATGAGGTAAAAATGCTATTTTTGTCAATATTTGAAGTGAATCTACTAACTTTCATTGCACCATGAGGGTCACTTGGGGTCTATTTTATGATGTAATATCACGTCTGCTGTTTTCTAAAGTGACTTCAGAATAAAAGCACTTTATGGTTGTGCCGTCTGAAAATTGAGGTATGGCAGTTTTCTAGACTTTCTAGACATTAGACATTCTAGACTAGACATTCTTTATTTCCTTATTTATATATTTCTCCCTATTTATTTTCTTGTATAAATCTCTCTGACACAGGGACTGCACTTAATTTCGTTGTACCCGTTACAATGACAATAAAGATATTCTGATTCCGATTCTAGACAGAAATTTTTCAATTATCTTAATGATTTTGAAACCAGTAACTTATGAATTTAAAGATTTCAAATATAGAATCATGCTAAACTATTTTTTTAATTACTAATGTACCAGTTTTAATAGTTTTCTTATTCTGTGCCTTTGTTCAGATGGTCACGCCACCTGACATTTTTGGACTTTGAGATAAAAAAATGTCAATAGTATAGGCTATATTAATTTAATGTGTTGACAATATATTCACATATTGCTTCACAGAGCAATATTAGGTTTTCCATATATTTAATAAAGTATTTTAAAAGAAATTGATTCAGACACAAAAATATGCATGTCGTTTTTTACACAAACACTGGTGATAAAATTGCTGACCACTGTCTTCTGCTAGGAAGGGGCCTTATTTTTCTTCTCCAGTGCTCGTCACTTAATTATATAATTGGGTCCACTTTGAAGTGTAAAATCAGCAAGACTGCTGTAACTCCAGACAGCACACTGCTCTCAGAACAGCTGAATGACTTGATTCGGTGAAGTGTGGCTTCGAGTTGTATCTTATGAGCAGCCCCGTTCTGTCCTTAGTCGTGATCATAACATATAGATGTTTACAAACATCATGATGAAAGTGTTTTGGCTCCTTTTCACAAAAGTGTACAGTGTTTGTGTGCCTTTTACTCAGATTTTGTGTAAAGAAAAAAGAAGGAAAGGCTGAGGTTTGGTGCTTTTATTTGCCTGATTTGAATGGTGGTAAAATGTGCAATCTTCAGATATTAAATATTTACCTCCTGTTCAAAATAAAGGGATTTTTTAAGGCCTGTATGATAGACAGTCAGGTTCACTATAAATCTGGCTACATAGACAGAATTCGCACTCCAGCTTATTTAACAGAAATTAACTCTGCTTTTGACTTGAGTGATCATTGTTTTAGGAGTGTCTGTTGCATTTCTTGCATCAGGGATTGTAGCACATCATTTACAACCTTGGTTAAAGCTGTTTCAGTGCTGTGACTTTGCTGGAAGCTAGAATGAAACTAAATATGTAATCAGAGAATTCTCAATATCAGGCAATTTGTTCGTGAACTGAAACTGAATTGAAGGTGGCTCACAGAACAAGGCAGTTGTCAGAAATGCAGTATCACAATTATTGAAGAACAAAATTAGTTTTTCAACAGCCTTTGTAAAGTCAGCAACTAAAACCCGTTGAGATTTTATGGCAAGGCTTTAAATAGTTTGTGTTTGCTCCTGTATTGAAGTCAGGTAGACTTAAGTATTCTTAATTATTGTCAGATTTGAATGGAAACATGCATATTATATACATGCCATGTAGGAGGTACAAATGTTATTGGAGATCGAGAAGCAGAAGCTGTATCTAGTAGCACTTGCCAACGAATGTATTTTAGACAGACAACATTCTGGGCAAGGGAGTTCAGGCCGCTATGAAAACCTCAATTAAGCTCCATTCATAATCACTGTTGCTTGCTTTAAAGGCACTGAAATGGCCAATGGTGCAGAAATAAGAACGTATGTTTGAGTGACTGATTCAGTCTGCTAATATGAGAACATTTATGGAAATGCTTAAAGCTGTCCTTTGGCAATCCCCAATTGAGAAAGACTTAACTGAAATGGGCCTACTTGAAATTCCATTGCCAAAAAATATTGGGTGTTCAAGTACTTAATATTTTCCTTGCACACAACATTTACTTTCATTTAATGTGAGTGGAATAACAAGCACAATTAAACTGTCTAGTGCAATTGCCACCTATGACAGCCAAACTCTGTTAAATACCAGAATAAGAAGCCAGCTGTCAGAATTGCAGACTAAAGATGAATTTAACTGTATATGGCACTTAGTAATGCTTGGATTCCCTTGGGAACGGTAAAGTAGGGAATCCTGAAAGAGCAAGATTGATTCATTCATCTTCCACTGCTGGTCTGGGTTGTGGGGGTGAGCAGTCTAAGGAGAGATGATGACCTCCCTTTCCCCAGCCACCTCCTCCAGGGGGATACCAAGGCGTTCCCAGTCCATCCGTGATAGAGAATCTCTCCAGTGTGTCCTGGGTCTGCCCCAGGGTCTCCTCCCAGGTGGACATGCCCGAAACATCTCCCCTGGGATGCATTTAGGAGGCATCTCAGTCAGATGCCTGAACCACCTCAGTTGACACCTTTTGATATGGAGAAACACCAGATCTATTTTGAGTCCCTCCTGAATGTCTGAGCTCCTTACCCTATTTCTAAGCCTGAGCCCAGGCACCTTGCAAAGTAAGCTCATTTCTGCTACTTGTATCCACAGTCTTATTCTTTTGGTCACTACCCAAAGCTCTTGACCATAGGTGAGGGTAGAAATGTAGATTGACCGGTAAAATGACAGCTTCACCTTTTAGCTCGACTCTCTTCACCACAACAGTCCAGTACAACATCGGCATCACTATCGATGCCGCATCAATTCTCCTGTCAATGTCGTGCTCCATTCTTCCCTTACTGGTGAACAAGAACCTGAGATACTTAAACTCTTCAACTTGAGGCAGCAACTCATCCCCACCCTGTTCTGGCACGAGAAGCATGGCCTCAGACTTGAAGGTCTGATCCTTATCCTGGCTGCTTTACACTTGGTTGCAAACCACCACAGTACAACCTGGAGGTTGCAGCCTGATGAAGCCAACAGGATCTCATCATCTGCAGAATTGTGATCCTGAGGCCACCGAACCAGACATCTTTCACCCCTTGGCTGCACTTAGAAATTCTTTCCATAAAAGTTGGTGACAGATCGGTGGGCACAATTCAGATGAAGTTCAAACTCTGGGGAACGACCACTTCCTCTGCCTAGTATTTTTCAGACCAGTG
This sequence comes from Gymnarchus niloticus, assembly GCA_009936485.2. Taxonomy (NCBI): domain Eukaryota; kingdom Metazoa; phylum Chordata; class Actinopteri; order Osteoglossiformes; family Gymnarchidae; genus Gymnarchus; species Gymnarchus niloticus. Next base: position 8,159,227 of record JAACJT020000075.1, read on the forward strand.
TTCAGTCAGTGGATAACAAACTTTACAATCCAGATGGAGATTAAGCTCACAATGGGATTTCAGGAATTGCCATTCTTTGTGTTTGAAGGAGACACCAGCCACTGGCTTCACTGTTTACTACACAGACAACATGGAAATTACTGTACAGTGCTGACCCCCTGATCTGGTATTTAGTGATCATAAGAAGACAGCAACACCATACCGGATGACATCACCACCTGTGAAAACACTTATCTGGAGACTGGGAAATTCAAGCAAATGATCTTCAGGAAGGTTTACACGCAAGTGACTGCAAGACATTTCCTGCCCCATCATGGGCTCAACTACACAAGACCTCTGTGATACTCCCATTAAGGAAGCCTCTCCTGTATCTGCACCTGTCTCTTCCTTCCCGTTCACAAGCCAAAGTTGAAGTATTAGCAACCTGTGACAAGATCGGTGCAGTGCTGACTAGGAGGGTTAGCACACCATTCTGAGTGTGTGGACTAGGGTATATTAAGAGACTCATCCAGATCTGGTAAAGAATATGTAACGGTCATCAAAGACTGTACTGCCTGCTGTATCCCCATGAAAACTGTCCCATTATTTCCCAACCAGATGTTGGAAGAGACATCTTAAAACAGACTTGATCATATCTAATGCAACTTCTCTCTCTGATGACCTGAAAGGGTTTTATGGTTGTATTTGCCTTGCCAAAAAAGCTATGCCCATGCGAGGAGCTGTGGCATCTGAGGTCTCTGGTTTCTTTGTCTCTGAGAGAAATGTGAGAAGAACCTTTAAAAAGCTATATATTTGCAAAGCAGCCAGTTCACATCAAGTTGCTGGATGTAATATGAATGTCTACAACGACCAACTTACTGATGGTGTTTTATGTGAATGTTTCTTCGAAGTCCGCAAGTTCTAGCTGTTATAAAATCACTGCATTTTGGTCTCCTGCCCAGTGGCACCTATTCCCATTGCCAAGAATTGGGGCATTTAAGAGGCAGTTTTCCCAAGATGTTAGATCCCCTTTGGTTAGTGTACCACCATAACAGGTATGCCGATGATGTGATCTCATGCCCTTCTGGCTCGCTTGGACAATAAACTCTTGTCAGGCTAATGTATAGAGACAGTGCCCTGTTGTGGTGTTTATTTCATGTTTGTGTTATCCTTGTCTGATACTGCTACTTATTAATGTTAGTATTAATAGTCTGCTGGAGCATCTCTTTGTACGAAATGCATGTCACTGAACTTAAACTCTAGGAAAATTCATACTTGATAGATATTTCTGTTTAAAAATTCAGCATATATTTACATCAGTAAATGATTGATTTGAGTCTTCTAGAATGGCTATATTAATGTATTAACCTGCAATCTACACATCTAAAACATTATCTTATTTAACAGATGGTGGAGGAAAAAAAAGCACAAAATAAAAAAAATATTGAGTAACTTTGTAAAAAATACGTAGGATACTCGGTACATTATCTTCTGTTGTAAAAATGACCTTTTGTTTATGGTTTGCTGTCCTCAAAATCAATTTCTGTTTTGTTTACACAACTGCATTTTTGACAGTGGCAACATGTTGTTGCCTTTTCTTTTTTGGGGTTAATTTCTTCTGGCAGTGTGTGTTGCAGTGTTTCTTCAGTGGCATTTGTTGATTGACTATACTGGGAACTAGTACCAAAAAAAAAACTGACTCAGCAGGGCAGAAGGAAATTCTTAAAAGGAATCATGACTGTAGCAAATAATTTCACTCAAGTTTTGTTACAATTTCCCCAAACTGGGCACATAACCTAAAAAATTATTTCACTACTGGTTATATCACTAGTTCAGTAGTGGTTACCACCAGTCATGCCTCTACATGCCCCTTTCTACTAATCTGTTGGCATCTTATAATGTTTATCATGACATGTTGATGACATTGAAGAGAGAGCTCCCAATAGACCCATTTCTACTTGGAGAATGTAGAGTTTCATTTTAAACATGAAGGCACTTTAGGTGAAGTCTTTTTTTTGTTTTTTTTTGTTTTAATGAAATTCTTGATTTTGTTGGAAAACAAGTATTACTGCCTACATAACTAATATTAGTACCAGTAGCTAGGTATGTTGATTGTAATGTGTAAGCATTTTGAACTCGATCCTTGTGAAGCAGAATACAGTTGATTACAGTGAATAACAGTCTAACCAGAAAACGCCTTAGGTAATAGGCCTACTGGCTATATTTCTTAACCAGCTGTTGTGTACCCTTTGCAAGTAGTCCCAGAGGCATTGAGCTATAATTATCTGTCTAGAGCCTAGATTCTCCTGTTTCTTGAAGTTACGTTGTTGCAGATGCTGAATAAAGTGTTAGGGAGATGACATGGTAAACTCTCATACTTAATTTTCAGTATTAATAGTAACATGTACAAAGGGCATATAAAAATTTCAGAGTAGCCTTTTGTTTAACCAGTTTCACCTCTGAAATATGTGGTCTTTCTAAGAATGAAAGTAAAATTTATGTGGTTTACAAATAGTGAATTGAAATCTAAATGCACTGCAATTTTTAAAGTCTTAAGAGCATGAAATACAATATTGTCAAGAGAGAAAGTACAACTCCAAATCAGAAAAAGTTGGGATGGTATGGAAAATACAAACAAAAAAATGCAGTGATTCTTAAATTTGACTTTTTCATTGCAGACAGTATTAACCCAAGATGTTTCATGTTTTGTCTGGTCAACTTCATTTGTTAATATACATCCATTCCTGCATTTCAGGTCTGCATTTACCACCTTGTGGTGTTGCCATTCCTTTTCACAACACTTAAAAAGCCGTTTTGGCACTGAGGATACCAAGCGATGAAGCGTTTCAGGTGTTATTTTGTCCCATTCTTCCTCCAAACATGTCTTGAGGTGTACAACAGTACAGGGTTGTCATTGTCACATTTTTTTTCAAAATTCTCCACACATTCTCTACTGGGGACAGGTCAGGACTGCAAGCAGGTCAGTGCAGTACCCATACCCTGATCTTCCGCAGCCATGCCTTTGTAATGTGTGCAGAATGTGGTTTTGCATTGTCTTGTTGAAAAATGCATGTACTTTTCTGGAAAAGATGTCGTCTTGAAGGCAGCATATGTTGCTCTAAAATCTCAATGTACTTTTCTGCATTAATGCTGCCATCACAGAAGTATAAATTACTTTTGCCAAGGGCACTGACACAACCCCATACCATGACAGACTCTGGCTTTTGGACTTGTTGCTGACAACAGTCTGGATGGTCCTTTTTGTCTTTGGTCCGGAGAACAGTGTCCATTTTTTCCAAAAAAGATCTGGAATACTGATTCATCTGACCACAATACACGTTTCTACTGTATGATGGTCCATCCCAGATGCCTCTGAGCCCAGAGAAGTTGACGCCGCTTCTGGACATGGTTAACATAAGGCTTCTTTTTTGCACAGTAAAGTTTTAAGTGGCATTTGTGAATGTAACTCCATATTGTAGTGCTTGACAAAGGTTTGCCAAAGTAATTCCTTGCCCATGTGGTTATATCAGCTATTGATGAATGACAGTTCTTGATGCAGTGCTGTCTGAAGGATCGGAGATCACGGGTGTTCAGTTTAGGCTTGCACCCTTGCCCTTTACACACTGAAATTCCTCCAGATTCCTTGAATCGTTTAATGATATTATGCACTGTAGAAGGAGAAATATGCAAATCCCTTCCAATCTTTCTTTGAGGAAGATTGTTTTTAAACATTTGTTGACAAACTGGAGATCCTCTGTCCAACTTTGCCCCTCAAAGACTCAGCCTTTTGTGGATACTGATTTTGTACCAAATCATGATTACAATCACCTGTTGTCATCACCTGTTTGAAATAACATTAATTTTTTTTACCTCATTACTAGCCCTAAATTGCCCCTGTCCCAACTTTTTTGGGAATGTGTTGCAGGCCTGAGATGCAGGAATGGGTGTATATTTACAAATGAAATGAAGTTGACCAGACAAAACATGAAATATCTTTGGTTCATACTGTCTGCAATGAAATAAAAGTCAAAGTAAATTTAAGGATTGCTGCGTTTTTTGTTTTTGAATTTTTCATACAGTCCCAACTTTTTCTGATTTGGGGTTGTAATTAGGAGTAGGCGGAGTTCTGTGTTGGAATTTCATATGTTAATACTTAATCACCCATCCCATTTAATATGCAAAGTGCATCTTGTCCCAGCTGCGTTGTTTCCTACCAACATGGTAGGACTGGTGGCTTTTGCCGCTGTTGAATTATTATTATCCGAACAGATTAATGCACTGCCTCTGTTTTTAGCTTTTGAATGCCACTACTTCTGTTTACTGTTGTTTACAATGTAGGAGAGACTTTACCTCTTTTATTTGATGATCCATTTTGTATATTTGTCTTAATATCCTCTAATTGTACATGTTCAAGTGTATAGTTAAAATTAACAATTGCAATACTTGTACAGAAAAGTTGTATTTTTATACTAAAACATTTTTTGACAAGTTATAATGTTTAATACACCCAAATTTTGTGGTGCCAGCATTCAAAAGCAGTCAGGTGGTCAGTTCAGCCAACTGTAAAATGAAAATTAAGCAGATCTGTCCTCTTTATTTAAACATGGATTTAAAGCTCCAAGTGTTACAAGTAGGGCAGTGTTAGACATAGTGGGGGGTTGATCATTTCTGCATACAGAAATGCACTTACATTTCTGTAAGTGTCTGGTGTTGGAACTTAGTACCTGAGAGGGTTTTCTTATCCCTTTGCACAGCTTGTACAATGAAGAGAGAAACCTGCAGCGCATCCGTGAGCGAGAGAGGAGGAATCTGGAAGCACAGCCTGAGAGGGAGCCATACCTGGAGAATGGCCCTCTCTTTGGGGAGCCATACAAGGTATTGCCAACTCTGTCTGCAATATCGGCGCTAAAAGTCAAGCTTCTTTTCACCTTCTGTACTGTTTTCTTTGCCTTACATTTTCAGGTCATCTGAGTTTGGGGCTTGCTTTAGAGAGTTTTTGCACAAAGATCATAGACATTGTTAAACAATGGAATAGTAGTATAGGAGACAATCCTCCAAGTCCTCTTAATAAATGATGGACTGTGGCCAGATCTGGGATTGAATGTTGTGGGCATGTCCTGTAAGAACCTTTTTAGATGCATATGCTGGAGGTAACTGCCTTGTTGTTATTGTTAGAAGTGGGTAGAATAGGTCGACTTTGAGCACAAACTTCTTACCTTTTTGCTCATAATTTAGAGGACGGTGAACATTTTGTTGTATTGAGACCTGTCCGGGTCTAATTAGTCCTCATGGACTTGCCTGCCAGAGAAGGTAACCAGGGGGTTCCTAAATCCTGGAGCCTGGGGAACCTGTGCCTTAGCACTCCTGTCAGAAGCTCTAATTGCTGATAGCATGTTATTTGGATGTTATTTGGGGAAATGCAGTTAATTAGATGTGCTGGAAATGTGGGAATAGCTTAAAATATCCTGTGACATAACTTGAAGTGTTTTTTACCTTTGTCTTGTATGTAGATATAAAAAAAAAAAGAGAACCTGGAGTTTAGTGGACTGTATGTGTTTATATCGTAGACGTTCAACAAAACAGAAGTTCACCATGTACTTGTAAAATGACATGCATAAAGTTTCTGAGCATGTGTAAGTTACCAAAATCTAATATTCATTTACAAGTACATATTTAAAGTGCATAGCATAAAACACCATGCATTTAGTATTTAAATTGAATGGAACATCATGAATATCACCTGGCTGCAACATGCACTCATTGGCCAGTTTGCTAGCTCCCTGTACCAATTTGTTAAAGCAAGTTGCATGTTTCTCCAAACAGAGAATCATGCGGCTGCCACTGAATACATACAGCATCCAGACAGGGTCAAGAGGTTCACTTATTGTGCAGCTAAGCATGATCTAAGCGATTTTGAATGTGTCGTCGTTGGTGCCAGATGTCATGGTTCCAGCATCTCAGAAACAGCCACCCTCCAGGGATTTTCACACACTAGTGTCTAGAGTAGAATGGCACAGTAAACACCAAACATCCATTCAGTGGCATTTCTGTTGCTAAAAACACCTTGTTAATGAGGGAGGTCAGAAAAGAATGGTCGGATTTGTTAAATCTAACTGTTAGGCCACAAGTGCAAAAGAATAACAGCTTGGTGTGCAAAAAAGCTTCTCTGTGAGAGTTGGTTGCTGAATACCTAATTTGTGTGTGAATACAGTGACAGCGCAACTATAGTCAACCCTTGAAGTTCTAAAGACAAATGGGGGTCCTACCTAGTACCACATAGGGGTACCTAATAAGGTGGTATGATTACAAAAATAAACAGGGTCTACTAATAGACATAGACAACCATTTTACCACAATGACTGAAGATGACAGTAAAATGATATGCTGCATAATAAACAGTCAGTATGCATAGAATTACTAAAGATAATTGCACCCCTAACCTGTAAATGTGGTTGGAAGGTGGATGTTTTTTTTTTTTTTATTAATGGGAGGCTGTAATGTGTAGTTTTTATTGCAGCCAGCTGTACAATTTTTATAGAAGTCTTGCAAATATTAAGCAATTATTCACAGAGTGCACTGTGTGGTTTTAATGAAACTATTGCTTGACAAACCATGGAAATACACATCCATATGCAGCTACCTTTTCCAGGATAGTGAATCAAATTCTGGAACGGCTGGAAAATTTAGGGTGGTTATAAACCATGCTTGTGGTCTCCCCTCGTTAGCCTAGAAAAGAAACTGAGGCCCTTCATTTATCAGCATCCTACATGGTTGACACATCAGTACTTTTTGGTAGGGGTGGCATTTATACTTGTAATGTTAGCTGCAAGATGCTTTGTTACTTCTTGAAAAGCCTTCACTGTTATTATGTATATTTCCCATAATAATGGGACAAATGAGCTTTCAAAACCTGGAGTAGATGGGAGTATCCCGAACGACCAATCACTGCCGGTGATTGTCACCATGGCTTTTGAAGCCTCATTTAACGCTAGCCTTGATTGGTTAGTTCAGGATACTCCAGCCCACCACGGGTTATGAAGCCTCATTTGTCCCATCACGAATTCTAAATTCTAAATGTATATGGCTGATCTTATGTACACATGAGCTAACCCCAGATCTGGATGCCAATTTAACCCATTTGTTTGTAGATAAATTTACATTTAGTGATTGGCACAGAACCTGAAAAATTAGCCAACTTGTCCATGGGAGCATCCCATATGTAAAATCTTTTTCAGTTTTCATTGTTTGTCAAATATCATTTACTAGCAAAGCTTTTGTTTTTGTGTAGACAAGATTTCTTACTGTATATAATTGGCTTGAGAAGGAAGACTCTGAAAGTCTGGGCCAGTGGTACATTAGCTGTAATCTGGTGAATTTCTGGCTGCTGCAGTTCTGTACACTGTTTTAGAAAATTGTTTATGTAGTGAATGAGAAAAATACTGAAGCAATTTTCTTTACGAGTGTTGGATATCATGTTTAAGTAGTAAAATACCAAGCATTTTTAAATTTTATATATATA
>JAACJT020000075.1:8169893-8209544 GCA_009936485.2 Gymnarchus niloticus
CACAAGGGAGATAGTAGGAAACTATGCCTCAACAAGCCAGCCACACCCAACCTACTCCTGCTCCTCCTCCCTACTTCTGTGCACTTAACTTCTATTATTTAGCTCAGCAGAGCAGGTACCTCTTTGTGAGGTATTGATTGTGTTCGCCTTATGAGTGCTTTTCCCAGGTCTAGTTACTACTCTGGTATATGGCCTTTTGTATTCCCAGCTGGCTTCTCAATTCCTGTTTTAGTGTTTTGGATTTGGCAACTGACTTGCGTTTGCTCTCTTGGCTTTTTGACTTTTGGACCATGTTTTTGGATTATGTGCTCTGGACTTTGGTTTTGGATTTATTTACCTGTGTTTGGCTTGACCTGTTTCTCTCGACCTCATGCCTGTTCTCGGACCATTGACTCCTTCCTGTCTGTTACTTCTAATAAACCAAACAGTTCTGTATTTTGGATCCAGTCTGTTTAAAACCTCATAAAACCATGTGACAGTATGTCATATTCACAGAATATATTCTTTAAAGACATGTACTGAGAACAGCAATGAAAATAATGGTTTGTGCTTTCCTATCTCTTACAGCTACGGATCTCAACAATTAGCAGTTTTGACTTTATAGTACATTTGAGTGAAAAAAATAAATTTTCCTGTGGCTGACCCAGCTAGGCTTAAGAACACAACCAAAAGACACAGAATTTAGAAAAGTAATCTTCTTTTGTAGAAATCTCTCTTGTTCCAAAGAGTGGGGGTTGCATGGACAACAGTATAAACAATGTATTAAAATAAACTATACCGGTGATCCTGGCACATATATATTTAATTAGGAAAAATATGGTGCAAGTTGATGGGAAATTTCCCAAAGTCAGGTGCTGTTACCTCACTAATAACATGGGATGGGTGGGTGCATCAGCTGTGAATTGCTGGCAATTATATATTTATGTCCGCATTATTGTGACTTTGTCTGCAGGGTGGCATTGTGGGTCAAGGCACTCTATTTAAAACTGAAAGAGAGATTGATTTTTTAAATACATATAAGTGATTCAGAGCAGCGAGACCACGGAGAAACACAAAGTAGCACGATTCAGATAGTGCAGTTTCCTGGTAGATTTTCTGCAGTTTGATATATCCTACCTTCTAGGAAGTGCTGTCATGATCAGACCGGTCATCAGCTGCTTAAAACTAAAACCAGCTTTGACAATGCTGGAGGGTCAAAATACCAAATATATCCTTAAAACAGTATGGACTAGAAAAGCTGTCATTTACCCATGTTAACATATTATATATAAAGATAATACAAATCTTTCCTTATGGTGTATGTAATCCATGATGCTGTAGCATGCTATAACCTCATATAATGGAAAAAACAAAAAACGAAAAAAACTTTTGTCCTTAACCTCCTAGGAGACCAGTTTCACTAGTGAGACCTCAGATGACCCTTGCAACCTATAACCCATCACAGGTGCTCACTGACCATCTCTATCGCTCAGTTTCTTATATACTGTAAGTTAACCCCTCACTGGCATGGTATTTTTGTTACATGTGCTGGTGGTAATGGGGTTAGGGTGAATGTGGTTCACATCCATTTTCCCAAAGGTAATGTTGTCACAGGTATAACACATTGCTGAGAAGATTCATACAGCCTCATGGGTCTGTTCAGTCTGCAGCTGGGAAAACAGGAGGTGGTGTGCCAGTTAAGGAACAAAAAAAAAAAACTTTTACATGCAAACATGCTAAAATGATACCAGTATAATCATTCATCTGTCTGTCCATCCATTCACCAATCATTTATTCAGTATACCCTGGATGACATATCAGAGCACACATAAATGTACGCTCACAAAAATCAAGTTGCAGTGTGGAACTTTACACAAATTAACATCAGCGACTTAACTGAAGTAAATAAAATAAGGGATATCAAATGAATTATAGTATTTCCATGGTTCTATCTTCACTGGAGAAGAACTGTATTTTCAGTATTTTTACACGATGAAATCGACTAACCTGTAATGTAAGCTAAGTTAATTAATGCCAATTGAGTGCTATAAGTTTGAAATACACAGCCAGTTTAACATTAGCAGACTCAGTTCAATGGTACCAAGGGGCTAAACCGTATTAAATCTTGTTCTAGTGTACTGGGAAGGAATATAGAGTTTAAATGAACTAAAAAAAAGATTTATTCTTGGTAGTTATGATCAAGGTAATTTGTAGTCTGACACGACCGCGAGCCATGATTTCCTGAGGGATGAAAAACAACAAATGTATATAAATTGAAGGTATTCCATTTATGATACAGATAACTGTAGAAATCTGTTAGTTAATTAGGTTGATCGGGTGTAATTTAGTGCAATTAGATTATTTAAAAGAAACAATATATGTGTACGTCTATAACAACATAGATATACAGGAATAAAGTAGATATCAAATGTGAATATCTTGCTGAACTGCAGTTCTTTCTTACACGTGTTGCCTGTGTGTGGTCCACAAAGCTTGATCTCATACTGATTTGATTGTTCAGTGGATGACATAGTGGCTCCGAAGGTAGTCCTGGTGGCTCGCACAGGTCTACAGGAATGAGGGTTTGACTTTTGCCTCTGCTCTGTGTGTGGAGTTTGCATGTCTTCCCATTGTCACTCAGGTTTCTTCCCACAGTCCAAAGGCATGCAATTACGCTAGCTGGAATTTGCGAATTGCCTATAGTATATGTGTGTACATACCCTGCAGTGAAACGGCTTCTCGTCTAGTATGCATCCCTGCCACGTATGCTGCCTGAGACTGGATCCAGCACCTCTGATGGTTGGAAGATGAAAGGATCATCTAACGGCTAACGATTTCTAATGTTAAATTGTGGATTGTACTTTAACTCCTGTTATGTTTCTCTTCTTTTCTTGACTGTGTGCACTTTCTTTGCCTTGTGAGGTACGTGCGCCATGTCGTTTGAACCGGTTCTTGTTTCTCTGTTTATGCCTTTTATGTCCCAGTTTATTGTCAATTACATAAAGACAGAATTTCATGCTGTATTTATCATTACTATTCCTATGTGCTATGGCTCTTTTCCTGACTTAGTTGTCCTACAGCGAGATGGGATGCATCTGACACTGCACATTCCGTGTCGCTAGGTTTTCCGGTAATAAACTTTGCAGAGATGATTATAGTCAAGTCACTCCTTTCTTTTTATTACCCCCATCAAAAGTACCATCCGGTGTAACGGCTGCTAGGTAGTGATGGACCACTTCAGACATGGCGTGCTTGCTGTCTAAGAGGCCTAATCTTTCAGTAAAGCCTCAGTGGATGCAGTTCTAATAATTTTGTAAATTACTGACCAGCGAAGCTTTCCCTTACCTCACTGATGCATATTCACCATCACAAGTTTGCTGGACTGGCTGAAGATCTGGCTTCCAAAAGGTTATAATAAATAAAGAAATAAACATGGTATGATAAAATTCTATGAATTAAATATTAACAACACATACAATTCACAGCTCACTGTGATTTTTACAACCATAAAAAAATATATAATAATATTGTGATTATGGTCATTTTTATTATATAGACAAATAATTTCATGTTTTGATTACACTGAGTGTTGGCGGTAGGTTTTACCTACATGCGTGTACTGTAATAAGTGAATTTAACCTAATTATGTATGGAGTTTGCATGTTCTCCCTGCGTTGCACGAGTTTTCTCAGATTTCCACCAACGGCCCAAGAACATGCAGCAAGGTTAACTGGAATCTCTAAACTGCCCTTAGTGTATGCATGCCTTTGCCTTGTGAGAGACTGCCATCCAGTGCCCTATGCTGCCTGGGATTGGCTTCAGGCATCTGCTCAACCCAGACTAGCATAATCAGTCAGAAGATGGATGTATCACACACATTATGTTCACAATATTCTTGTATGTGTTAATTCTGTGATTAGGGTTAAAGCATCTAATTTTCCAACCGCAGCTTTATAGTCATTGCCTTTTATCATTAGAACTGAAGCCTTCCTAAGAGGTTACCAAAAGGTTTACATCTAGATCTAGTCTCGTGCCTTTTCTTGTGCACTTGAAGAGATCTGTGTGGTGGGGTGGGGCTTTCAGCAGAGAATGAAGGCTACAGAAACAAGATTATGAAAGAGCCTTTCATATCAGAAGTACACATAAAAGGAAGGGAAAATCAATACAGGACCTCAAAACTGGCTGCATGTTTCATTTGATTTAATGATATGATATACAACAATGCACAAATATATGGAAATATAAGCATCAAAGTAGAAAGAATGGTTCATAATAGTAAAACTGATCTAAGATTGGAGCAAAAGAACTCTGGTTCAGAAATACTATTTTTATGACATAACATGGTTATATGTACATAGACACATCACCATAAAACATGATGAACTAAACCTACATGATTATGTAATGCATCTACTGTATATATAGGGGGCACAATGGCTGAGTGATCAGCACTGCTGCCTCACGCCTACACTCTGTGTGTGTGTGTGGAGTTTCCGTGTTCTCTTTATGCCTCACAGGTTTCCTCCGAGTGCTCCAGTGTTCAGTCAAAAGACGCGCGTTTGGTGGATTGGTGTTTCCAACTGACCCATGGTGTGTGGTTATGTGCATAACTGACTGTGTACACCTACCTTGTACCCTAAGCTGCCTGGGATAGGCTCCAGGCCCCCCTGTGGCCCCACACAAGATAAGCAGTTTGGAAGAAGAATGAAACAGTGTTTGTATAGACATTTCTTATGAGGAATATGTCTAACAAACATTATAGTTATGTTCAATTCATAATTTGGAGAGGTTTTAGTCCTTTAAGTGGCTGGCAAAAAAAAGGTGGTTCAAAAATTTAAAGTATAAAAACCCAATATAGATATTCTGTACTCTTATACATCGAGCCCATATAAACTAGAATTTAGATGGTAAAAATACGAAGTGATGAGAATTACTGGAATTTAACTGATAAAAAAAGTGCGTTTTCTTCACATATTGTTGTACACTACTGTTACATTTTAAGCAATGTGTGATGGTAGTACCAAACACTCTTAGACGTGGCCCATCCCAGAGTCACCCAGGAAGGCCCCGGTGCAACAGTAGCATTGGTAAATGACATTTGAAATCTCTAATGGCTTCCTGTTTCTTATTGCAAATTGATTTACGATCTTAGGTCTGGGGACCTGTCAGTCCTCTAAGAACATGGTAAATGGTTAAGTCAGGAGGAACCTCCATTCTTCACTATTCTATTTAAAACAGAGCGATTACAGTGGGATCTGCGGAATCATTTGCCCTTCTCTAGCAGATACAACTTTTAAACTATGCTTCAGGCCCCAAAATGAATGCTAGTACCATTGATCTTATTTTGTCAGTTTTCATTGTTGAAGCACCTAATGCATTACGTCTTTATCAACTGCACATTACATTGGATGAGAGCGCCTGCTACTGGAAATGAAAAAGGCAAATTTAAATGTAAGGTTGGGTCTGAGATAGGAAAGGGAGATGTCTTTGGTGATCTGGGAGCTAGACTTGTCCCAAAGGGATCCAGTGCACACTAGCAAACAATGGCTTCTCAGCTAAAGACACTTGTAAAGAAATGTAGACAAATTGCAATACAGAACCCTGCGGTAGGAATCGCATCAATCATGATGACCAAATATCCCCACTAGAGAAACTTTTTTTTTCTCCCATCTACACACTTTCCCTCTTTCCTTTAACATGCTCTCTTTAAATCTCTCATTCTCAAAGAAGCCTGGGTTGTGATATGCTGAATTTATACATATTGTGGCACTCAGATTCCCTCCGTTTCAGCCTCAGTGGTAAAGTATATAAAAAATGTAATTTCTGTAATTAACTTTTGAGGTCAATGGGCCGTTTTTGATGAAGCTGCGTTTTAAATATTTAAAAAGCAGATTGGGGAGGGCTTGTCACATGCTCCTCGCAGTCACTTTCATGTTGCTGAGAATATTATTAAGGGGATAAATTACTAATCGTTTCCTGAAGACTATACTCACATATGAAATACTCTGATCATTCCCAATCTATGTCAATGTATGCAAATATGTTCTTTGGAGTCAAAATTGTGACTAAGCTTCTATGCCATATCAGCAATTAAGGTATGAAGCATGATATTGCTGCCAAAGTCTTAAAAGCCTAAATTTGCATTATTTTGTAGTGTTTTGTTAGAAATGACAAGTCTTCATGAAGACTAACAAGTATTTATGAGATATTTTGTAGTTTAGAATATAAGCTAATGGGATACAAAGGTGTGATAATTATTCTGCTTTTTAAAGGGTACTGGGTAATGCTCACTTACATATCAGATGTCAGTAAGTGAATTGGTTTTGCTTATTTTATGTTTATACATTTATTTAGAAGACACTTTCATCAAATGGGACATACGAGTGAAGAATGCTGGGGTCAGGGAGCAGGTTCAGCCAGCATCCAGGAGCAGTTTGGGTTAAGGGCCTTGCTCAAGAGCCTAAAGATGACAAGATTACACTACAGGGCACAGGACTTGGGGCTTATCCCTGGTGGCATAGAGCACAAGACTGGGGTGCATCCTGGATAGGATGCCATTTTATCGCAAGGCACACACACACTTCAGAGACTCAAGTTTCTCTGACTGCATGTTTTTGGACTTAAGGAAAATATGACTCACCCAGGGGGAACTTGGACAACATGGGGAGAATTCCGCACAGAGTGGAGGTGAGATTCGAACTCCCAACCCTGGAGGTGTGAGTCAACAGTGTTATTCATCAAGTTCCCAATTCCATTAGGGAAAATGGGGCTCATATGTACTCATATGTTGTAATTGCCCAAACTTCTCATTTGAAAATACGTATGTATGTCAGATATAGAAACTAGCAGTCATATAGTTGCCTGCATAATCTTTGTATTTTGTAGTTTGTTTATACTTTCTTTATTTTTCCATTGTATAAAAGCATTGATGAGCTAATTTGTACTCACACAATAAGACAAGAATAAGATCAAACTACATGCTTAAAATTCATTTTCTTGAATTAAACAAGCACTTTAAAAGATTCCTTTTATGGAAATAGAGAATGTGTAAGCAATGCTATTGTAGGGTGGGGGTTTGTGATGCCAAGCACACACAGATTCAGGTCATCAGATATCATGCTGGCTAGCTTTGTGGAAGGCTGAAATGTCACCACCAGAGTGTCCACACCCCAAGACAGTCAGAAACACTTCCAAAATCCCCTGCAGTAGGTCACCATTTTTGACAGATGCCCACTTCAAGAGCGCCCTCTTTCACCAACTTACTGGCTGTAAAACTTGCTTCCCAGCTGTAGAACACACAAAGGTTTGGGAAAGGATAAGTCCTGCCTCCAAATACCATGACAATAGACTATTTTAACCAAGACACAAACACAAAATCCACAAAATTCTCCTGAATCCCATAATTCCCTCCTACTCCCTGCAGTCTCTCAACGTGTAGGAACACCAGTTCACATAGCAAAGGCATCTTTAATTAGAATATCTTTCAGAAGACATTATGTACTTTAAAATTCTCAGAACTATTTGTGAATCATGGAACACATTTAAAATTATGTGATTCTAAAGGGAAAAAGAAGAATTGGTACTTAGTAGTTAGACAACTGGGTATAATTTATGACAAAAAGTATGCATATTTTTTCTTTCTTTTCTTTTTATTTCGGTCTCATACACACACACACACACACACACGTATACATACAGTGTATATACATATTAACCGAAAAGTTGTAGGCTGAAGGTGTAGGCAATATCACAACATAGTCACTCTATATACATTATATGTATCTGAATTGTTTTCCCATTTACTTTAACTTCCATATCTCTGGATAATATTGCCAACCTACATACAATATATGTATGAATGGACTTACAGAGCAATGTTCAATGCCCATTGTCGAAAGAATGCCTTGAATTTGCTCTGCTGTTACAGCTGCTAGAGGAAACGACTTTGAGGAATCAAAGATATGACCAATTTTTTGCTAATAAATGCATTTAAAAGACGCTGAACATGAATTCGTTTTTAGCAAAGAATATTGAGTGTCTAGAATTTTTTGGTGAAAATTACGTAACGTTGAAAATGTAGAAAATCTTAGTGTGTGCAAAAACATTTGAATGATAGTGTGTGTGTGTGTGTGTGTGTGTTATACACATAGCTTCACTCCAATACTGTCTTTGTTTAGAAGACACACATTTTTAAAATTTTTGTTAATTTGGTAAAATCCAAAGAGACTCACAAGTGTTTGGGCTTGAACATAATCACAACAGTACTGTAAATTATACATACATTATATGGACAAAAGTATTAGGCCATCAGTCAATAGGGGTGTCCACATACCTTTGGACTTGTGTAATTAAGCCATACTCATTGCTGAGACAGCTGTATAATTAAACACACAGCCATGCAATCTCCAGCAACAAACACTGGTGGCAGAATGGGGCATACTGATGAGATTAGTGACTTTTAACGTGGCACCGTCATAAGATACTATCTTCCCAACACGTTAGTATCAAATTTCTGCCTTGGTTAACAGCAAGTGATGTGATTATGATGTTGAAACTTCTATACACGACAAGTGTATAGTTGTGATGTCATAGGCCACACAAACAGAATGGGGCCCAATTACTCAACATCAATACCCAACCTCACTGATGTTATGGCTGAATGGCAACAGATCCCACCAATGATATTCAAAAATCTAAAATAAAGCCTTTCCCAAAGAGTGGAGGCAGAAGAGGACCAAATTCTTATTTATTCCCTTGTTTTTGGAATGAGATATTTCTCAGTCAGGTATCCCAGTACTTTCGTCCGTATAGTCTATAAAGTCACACATCATCACAGGTCACCAGAAGAAACAGAGTCTGTTTATATAAAAGCTAATATGCCAGTAATATGCTGTGGTGCACCCCGAATTTGACTTGTACAGCGGAATAATGTCACTGAATCATCTGTGGCCCAAACAATGTTCTTTAAATAATGCCGGTTTCTTAGATAACACCTCTTGGGAAAACACACTTTTTTTTGTAAAGTTGGTATCCATGCTATGTAGCCCAAGGTTCCTTTATTATCCATGTTCATTTGTCTGAATAATTTTAACCCATTACTCTGAGACAAGGCCAGCCAGCAAAATTACACAGAAAAACTTCCACATCCGCCAGTTTCACTCAGCCGTTGATTAATAAAATTAATGTAAACTTATACTTTTAAAACACTACATTTCTATAACTAGAAAATCTATAGTGAAAATGTTATTAAATAAGATCACTTACCACTTAATCGGTTCTTGCAAATTAACTAATTGTTGATTATGCACTTAACATGTTGGGACATACTGAGACTTCACTGATGAGCTTGATGAGAATTCAGCTTTAATCATATCTAGTGCACCTTCTTAATAAATGCTGTTATCTTACTGGTTAAGCATGCAGTGATGCTATCATATTATAAGTGCAGTCTCTGTTTCACTCACAAGGAAAAGACTATTTTGATTATTTTTACATTATCCATCAGTCTTATATGTTTGGTCATGTCACAAACACATAGGCAGGACCCAAGTGCAGGTAAGGCTCTTTAATGGCAGTGAATAGCGGGGGAGGCCAATAGCCAAAACAGACAGGAGCTTCGATGCCAAAGGGTATTCAAAACCATAGTCGAGACAGGCAGGGTCAAGGTCAGAACAGACAGGGTTTCCAGAAGGCCAAGGAGATACCAAAACGTAGTCATGGTCAACCAATTCCCAGGGGCAATAGACAAAGGGCAAAACCAGAGAACAAGCAAAGACCAGGCCTCAAGGATTAGTCAAATGCTCAGTAGGGGGTTAGAATCAACTCAAAATACCTTACAGTGAAGCAAACACTGGGCTGGGCTCAAGTAAAGTCCACTCAACGAGATGCAGCTGATCAGTATTCTGGTGATAATGATCTGGAGTAGGTTGGGTGTGAGGGTGGCTGGCTATGTTGGGGCTTGATAGGTAAATTTATTTCATGTGTCTATAATGTTATAATTATAGGAGACTACAACATGTAAAGGTAAATTTAGTTTTTTTTTTTTTTTTTTACTAATGTTTTTGAAGCTGCCAGCTTCCTTCATAATGTAATAGGCTACCGTCATTGTCATAATCATGCAGTAGATCTTATTTTTAACTGTGGAATTGATTTTCAGTGTTTTTACCCTTCCACATAACCTTACTCTATCCAACCCCTTCCTTATTATAACAGAACTGCAACTGAACAGATTCATTCTCCAATTTTCACTACTCCTATCAAAATGTTTATAGATACCATTTGAAAAGCAAATCACTTAGTTTGAATAGCATCTAACAAAGCACAATACAACACAAACTGAAATTTAGGAACAGATGAACCTTCTGCCACTCTATACTATAGTGAATATTAAAAGAAAAATAAGAGTAATAGAAGAAAAGCTACTATAATTCAGTGATTCTTGAACATGGTTATAATACTAAGTATTAACATCTTTCTCAGATTTAAAAAACACAACACTCCATCAAAATGCCTTATTTGATCTTGCATACAGTACGTAGAATGTAAATAAATCAAATGGTGTTCTTTGTGGGTAACTTATACTTTTGTTATCAGAAGGTATGAATACTCAGGATGAATCCAACTGGGGAGAGAGGTGATGCTTTATTCAATAAGGCAAAACAATAATCGAAGGGCAGGCTTAGGGTCAGTACATGGAGTAATGCAACAAACTAGGCAAACAGCACAAGACGTCATCCAATCAGGCAAAATCCAAGATACACAAGCAAAAGGGTCTGATATCCAGAAAAGCTTGACAGGAGCAAATAGAATAAATCCAAAACAACAACAAGAAAAATAATAATAATAATAATAATAATTCAGGGCGGACTATAGCCACTACACCAATAACCACCTAGCATAGTAGCACCACTAAACAGCTCACTGAGGGGTGGGACCTTGTGTAATTTAAAGGATCCAGATAATTGAACACAGCTGTTAGAACTCTGGTGAGGAGAAATGGTACGATGGGTGTGGCTGGTCAGATTCAGGTGTAACACAAATTGAACAATTAGATTTAAGCTAGTGAACTAACTGGGAATACCTCAACATACCCAAGTATTTTATAGGTGTAATGACTTTGAATGATTTTACTAACTGCAACTTTCTTAAAGCCTGAAATGTTCCATATGTTTCAGTCTTATTCCAGGCAATGCCATAGCAATGAAACCTGACTTAATACTGAATAACACATGAATTTTCTCTACCGATTGCTCTAGCTTCATTCAGCTGGACACTGTTCTAGTAAATAATAACTTATCTGTGAGGCGCTTCATTCCTCTACTTTATAAATCAAGCGTCACAATTTAAAGTCTAAAGTAAAAGAAAAAAACTACCCATTTTCTATAGAATCTCCTATCGCTAAATGTGCTAACAGAGGATGAATTATGACTACAAAGCTGGTTGTAAGCTAAGCAATCAGTGCTGTCATCCCAACATGGCACGCTGTCATACTTACAGGCTCATTTTAATGCCATGTTTTACTGCCCACTGCCTCAGGTCTCCATTATCGTCATGGATATTTTCAAACTCAGACACGCCTTAGTGTACCGTCACTGTTCCATGGATTAGGAATAACCAAACTTTCCAGTGAAGTATTTTGCCTCATGTTGTTCTTTCTGCTTCCTTCAGACCAAAACTGAACAGCAGTGTCTCAAAAGGACAAAATAATTGTTACAAATATGTATAAAGTGCTTTATGACAACATAGTTTTGACATGGACTCCTCTAAAAAGGCTCAAAATCTGGTCTTCAGTACTGAATAGCAGTAACCCTACATAGCAACTACATGGCCAACAAGCTATAGAACTTTTGAAACGATACTTGGATTGCTATAATAATTATATATTTATACACACTATACTAATAATTAATATATACTATAATAATCATTATAGTAATCCATGTACTGTATTTTAATGGCTACAACCAGATTATCAAAAATAAAAAGAAAAATATTATGTAAAGTTACAATTATGATGTAAAACTGTGTATACATACGTAAAGCACTGGAATATGTGGGTCAAATAAAATCTACTGTAGCATATGGTGTATGATTCTAGTGAGAGATTTAACGCAAGTGTGATGGCCAATAATTGTTTGAGCAAGGTTTAAAGTATTATTTAGGTTTGAAAGAATCAAGGAACCAGGCTTTTTTCCATCTGGTAAGCTTGCCCCAGGCTTATGAATCTGATGCAAGGAGATGAAAGAATATTCTCTAAATCACCTGAACTTGTTATGTGTCAGTGTACAATGGCTAACATAGACTAATATTACCCTCAATACTTCAAGTGTCAAGTGGTTGTGTGGGTATAGGGGACAGAAAATGCCAGAAGCTGAAAGTATTGGAAAGCTGTGGTGATACCTGAAATCCCTTGTTGAACACAAGCTTCTAGGCAAACTTCCACAGTACCCTTCTCAAACCCAATAATCTTTACTTAACATGATTCATTTCCATAAATGATCCATTTTGCATTTTAATGAGTAAGATTTTCCACCTTGTCTTGTTGGTGTGTTCGGATCTTTAAGGCAGATTATACCCTCACAGCCTGCAAAGCATTTCCTCTAACACTTCTGTTTTCTGCTTTTTACTTTGAGAAAGAGGAATATATTTTTATCATACTTTTAATCTCTTGCACTTTCTATATTTTCATATTTAAAAATCTCATAGAAGGCTCACTTGTATCTAAAAAGATGATCTCTGTGGGGTCTTTGAGAAATTTCACTTCTCTGACATTTCATATATCTCAAGATGCATGTTAAAAGTCACAAAATGTCTAAGAAACCAAAGTCTAAGAAAGTTTGTTTTTTTTTTATGTTTGCTATCTCAATGTGTATATAAATGGAACAGAGCTAGGCATATCTTCTTTACATAGCTATCATATTTCACATTTATTTCAGACATTTAAATGTGTTTGTAATATACAAGCTGATAAATTGCTTATAAACCAACAATCTATGTTAAGACATCAGCGTTTTTACTTATTTCTTTATGTTTACATAGTGTAGGTGCTCTAATGATATTTAATTATGTTCATACAAATGTATTAGTTTTCTTGGCAATGGTACAAGTGATTTTTGATGTTAAAATAAGTGGAATTATGGATATCCATCAGCCTCGATTTAGCATAGAGATAAATGTAGAGACAATAAATAACTGATTTCCTGAATGTAGCTCATTTTCTGTTAAAACATTACTATAGGGACTCCATTACATCTTTCGAAGTCTAAACGAGATTGCAATGTGCTGTGTTTGTTGACATACTAAAGATCTCTGCATTGTTGTGGCATCTGAATTAATAGCCAGAATGTGAAGCCGCACCTCTGCAGATAAATAGATTAATGACCAAGACACAACTGCAATAATGGCCTTCTAAATAATACCAGAAAATCCAGCTTTGCAAGCTGGCTGCTTTGCTGTTTCCCTTCAAATATTTCATCAAGGGAAGCACTTACCTTGAGAAACAAAATCTAATATACAAAACTGTCATAGGGTTTAAGAGAAATGTATAATAAATTAAACTGCTGTTAACCCTAATTTACAATTCTCTTTTGAGAAATAAATGAATTTTGTAAATGAAATCACAGGCAATAGATTTCTCGGAGAATTTTTAACACAAAATGTTTGAATTGATAACGTAGTTTCATGTGAATGGTATATTGTAGAAGTGAGAGAGACGTTTGTTAGACGTATGTGGAAAATTTAGATTGCTGTCTGTTCAGTAGCAACGTCAAGAGTGAATGACCACACTCCAGAATGAAGGTACCATTCCTTTTGCCATATCAGACTGCCATATATAAAGTGAGCTCATAGCTCACATAAGTCCTTGTGAAACAGATTTAAAACATACGGTCTTTCATTTTTAAATATCACATTTTTTCTTAATTTTCTTTCAGATATTCCCATGAAGAGATTTCAGTTGAATCTGTACATGAAATGAAGTTGTGTGGTACTTGTTAATAAATATTATATATAAATCAGAACATGTCTGTATACATTTGTTTGCCTGTGTATTTGTCTCCATGAAGAGATATAGGAAATACTAGGAAATACTATAAATCTCAATAAACTTTGTGAGACCTGACATTTAAAGGAGTGCTGATGGAGTCCACCCTGTGCATGCTAAATGTCAGACTAATAATGTAGCGAAAGGAAGAAGATGCCAGAATTGACTCTATTTCAAAGACACATAGACAGGCTTCTTTTCATACTCCAGGGCACTGTTCTGGATATTCTTTAAGCATTTAAAAATGCTAATGCATTGGCTAGGTCATTCATTTGTTTTATTAAAATCCTGCACTGCATTGATAGATTCATTTGAAATGCTTTCTGTAAAATTTCTGGTGGATCTCCGGTATTAGTGTCAGTGTATTCGGCATATTGAGAGAATAACAGTGGCATGGGCTATGTAGAGGTCAATGACTGCTGGGCCTCTGCTGATGTCTAAGATATAAAGGATCAATGAGGCCCTGCACATTTGCAGATACTGGTCGTCATGGATACTGGAAAGGATACATGAGGCAATCAAATCTCTACTTAGAAGAGATACAGATACCTCTCCCAAATTTCCTTGAGAATAGAGATTGCGACACTGAGGCAATCAGATTGTAATTCTGATAACATTTAATATTCTTTCCCTTTTTGCTTTGAAATATACTACTGAGAAGGAATATAAAACCGCTGGAAATAATTTTCAGAAGATTTTAATTCAACAAGTTTCAAAACTTTAAATTGTATTGTCATTAGTTTTAAAATAAAGTCTGCTTATATATCAAAAATTTATGAAAAACAAAAAAAAACAAGATTAAAATTGGCCTGAAATTTGTTAGGAAAAAATACTAGACGAGAAATCTATTGAGCACCTACAAATATTTAGAGTACTTACAAATAAGTAATAAATATAATGATAGAAATACTTTTGTGATTAGCTAGAACACCAGCAGTACCTGTGAGGGTGGTGTGTCGCCGAATAGTTTAGGGATATGAGGCTGTGTACTGAAAGGCACCAGTTTGAATATTATAACTGGCAGAGTAATCATATCAATGATAGGCCCGTGAGAAAAGCCCTTAAACACAAATGCTCCAGGGGTGCTGGATAATGGCTAATCCAGTACTCTGACCCCAAAACTTGCTCTCATCTGTATGTATGTATAAATAAACATGTACAAAAAAGAACCCACAGCTGTTTCTGAAATAACTTGAAATTGACTAAAGTAATTGGCACCAATCACTGTTTATTCTGTATTTAAAAATCAGACTTTGCTTTAGAATTTTGATTCAACAGAACAGTTACATAACCTTTAGAGGCAATCACTGCAAACAAGTGATTCCTGTAGCTCTCAATGAGACTTCTGCACCTGTCAACAGGTAGCTTGCCCCACTCTTCTTGAGCAAACTGCACCAGCTGTGTCAGGTTTGAAGAGTGCCTTCTCCATACTGCGTGTTTCAGTTCTTTCCGTAAATGTTTCATAGGATTCAAATCAGGGCTCAGAGAAGGCCATTTCAGAATAGTCCAGTGTTTTATTATTAGCCATTCTTGGGGTATTTTTGCTGTGTTTGCAAACATTATCCTGTTAGAGGACCCATGACCTAGGGTTGAAACAGAGCTTTCTGACACTGGGCAATACATTTTGCTCCAGAATGTCTTGATTGTCTTGAGATTTCACAGTTCTCCGCACAGACTCAGCAAAGTAGCCCCAAAACATAACCAAGCCTCCTACATGTTTCACAGTAGGTATGGTGTTCTTTTCTTTGAAAGGTTCATTTTTTCATCTGTGGACATAGAACTGATGTGACTTGCCAAAAAGCTCCAGTTTTGTCTCATCTGTCAGAAGAACATTCTCCCGGAAGCAGTGTGGCTTGTCAATACGCATTTTAGCAAATTCTAGTCTGGATTTTTTATGTTTTTTCTTTTAACAGTGGATTCCTCCTGGGTCTTCTTCCGTTGAGCCCATTGTCACTCAAAAACCAATGGATGGCGCGATCAGATATTGATGGACCTTGACCTTGGAGTTCAGCTTGAATCTCTTCGGAAGTAGTCCTTGGCTTTTTGTCTACCATTCTCACTATCCTTCTGCTCAATTCTGGGGTCGATTTTCCTCTTGCGGCCACATCCAGGGAGGTTGGCTACAGTCCCAGGGACCTTAAACTTCTTAAAAATATTTGCAACTGTTGGCACAGGAACATCAAGCTGCTAGGAGATGGTCTTATAACTTTGCCTTTAAAATAATGGTCTAAAATTTTCTTTCTGATCCCCTCAGACACCAAACAGAAGACAGACTACTTTTCTCTATTGAAATAGGCTGAATGACTGATTGCACAATTGAAGACATATATGATACTAATTAAATAATACAACTAATTTGAAAACTCACTATAATCCAATTATTTATGATCTTTTTTAGGGGTACCAACAAATCTGTCTGGGCCATTTTAGAATATCTTTGTAGAATAAGCAATACATTATCTCTTTTCACACTTCCTTTGCTTTACTCCATGACATATCAAAGGCATGCAGGTATACATGGGACAATTGCTTCTCATTTAATCACTTTTCAGGACCCATAAATCACGTTTTCAATGAGCTGCAAGGATACCATGTCTGTATATTCAATTTTATTTATATCTGTAGTGCTTTTAACAAGGAACATTGTCACAAGGTGCTTTATAGATCCCCTGGCCTGAGGTCCCCAGAGAGTTAGCCAAGGGTGACAGTGGCAAGAAAAATTCTTTTAGAGATTAGAAGAAACCTTGAGTGAAACCAGGCCCAATGGGGAAGCCCATCCTCCTCTGGCCAGCACCAGACAGGACAAATTAATTAATACAAATAAGAACAATTTTGTAACAGTCAAGAGGACAACAGGGTATTGGAGGTTGCAGTCCAGTGATCAGAGCAGGTTCAGTGGCTCAGAAGGCAGCAAGCTGGTCAGTTTGGACAGCTGAAGTGGATGGAGGGCGTAGTAGGCCAGCAGATGATAAGGAAATCTCCTGAATCCAAACCTCCGAGGGAAGCACCCCAAAAAGGGGGGCATGGAGGAAAAGACAATGTGTATGAGCAGAGCAGTGATTTAAGGCAACAGAATAATTGGAAATAAAATACCAAATAAACTAGCAAGAACCCTGGCATAACTATATATGGCAGCATAACTATGAGGGAGAGACCAAGGGGGACAGAACATGAATAATCCTTGAACGCCAGCATTCCAACAGCACACAGAACATGCGAAGCAGGAGTGACAGCACTGACAGAACAGTTCATCCAAAGTGAATGGCACTGATCCCCACCCAGCTCTACACCTTGACCTATAGCCTATAGTTGAGGAGTGAGTAGCTACCTAAGGTCTCTGTAAGCTAGACTGAAGAGGTGTGCTTTAAGCCTAGACTTAAAGATAGAGAGTGAGCCAGAGTCCCGCACTGCTGCTGGAAGACGATTCCACAGCTGTGGAGCTTTGTAGGAGAATGCTCTGCAGCCCAACAGCGTTTTTTTCACTCTTGGAACTAATAAATAACCTACCCCCGAGAGCAAAGCAAACTTGGTGGGGGGAGTAAGGAACCAAAAAATCAGACAAATATTCTAGAGCCAAACCATGCAAGGCCTTATAGGTAAGTAATAGTACTTTAAAGTCAGTGTGAGCCTTAACAGCAAGCTAACGTAAAGACGACAGTACAAGACTAATATGACGGAACTTCTGAGTTCCAGTTAGCACTCTTGCTGCAGCATTTTGTACTAGCTGGAGTGTGTGTAACAAACCTGAGTTACATCCAGTTTTGTAAGTTAAACAATGTGTCCCTCTTTTATGGCTACTTGATGAATAGGGCCAATGATCAGATAAACTGAGCCTGTTCTAGTCTCTCTATTTCCATGCTGGACCTCAGCAAAGAGTACTGGCAGGTACTGCTTTAGATCATTGCTTGGGGGGAAAAAAAAAAAAAAAACACCTTCAGTACTCCCAGGGAGAACTAGCAGTAAACAGTCTTCCCCTTTGGGAAAAATGGAGCCCCTTCTACCTTCCAATGCCTAACAGATAAGGTCGACAGACCCCAACTGGCCTACGCAGCAGTCTGTCTAAGTGATGTTGTGGTGCATTTGGAAAACTGGCCAGAGCATCACAGATAGTCACAGAGGGTGCTGGATAATCTTTACTCTGAAAAAGTTCCATCTGGGATTATGAGAAGTGCACTACTTCAGAAATGGCCTCCTAATGTCCCAGGAAAAGAAAATCTCAGGCCTCAGACAACCAACCAAAACCCACACAAGTGCCTTTCTGGTACGGATGGGGTATTATTAGCAGTTTGTCCTTTTTCTTTCTTCCCTAGCTGTACCTCTGCTGGATGTCACCAACAAGGGTTGACCTGAGAAGGTGTTTTGGAAGTGGAAAACACTTTCCAGGTCATGAAAGCCACTCACATATCAAAGCCTGTCCTCTGGACATTTCATTTGGCCCAATACCTCCAACACAGGTCTCTGCAAAGTGCTGGCCTCAGACTTTGATGGGGAAGAACACCCAGTGCTGTACCTGAGTTGTGTGTTGACCCCTGCTGAAATGAGGCTTCAGAAATGGAGGCCTTAGCTTAGGCCTTAGTCACATGACCATGGCCCTTTGCAGAGGAAAGCACCAGTCAAGAATACTAGTGCCTGGATAACCCAATGGTTCTCTCCCTTCAAGACTTTTTATTGAAGATACTCTCTGTCCTATCTGTACTCCCAATGGAATGGCCGTCAAGAAGAGACCAAAGTGACTCTTGGTGGGTGGGGCGGGCTGTTATAGTGGCACCCAAATGATAACTTCTCCAACCAGGGGACCGTTGAATATCTATGGTGTGTAGCACCCAGGAGAGTTGTCATCTGTCAAGTATTCAAGACCACTGTTGCGGACGGATCACCAGTGCAAGACCATAAGGACATGCCCCAAAGCACACTCAGTCAACATATTGAGGCAAAGGCATCTAGGTTGGGGTCACTGTGTGTTGTAAAGGAACTCCTTTGTGCATGGTATGGTTCATGCAAGGGTAGCTTTGCTTGGGTATAATTATCAACTGACAGCTGTTGATACCATGTTGACCAAGCATGCTTCACTCCTCAGACGCGAGTCAAAATTGCTTGCTGGATGATATTTCATTTGCCCCACTGTCTCAGTGGCTTGTTCTCTCCCTGTTTCCTCTCCCGTTATCTGGCATGGACGTTACCCACTGCACAGGAGGAGCCGATAATGTGGGAGCCCCTTAGCAATGTACCCCATTACCCCAATGCTCTTTTGAAGCTGGTTTATTTCATGGCTCCAGTTTCAGTTTTTCTGGTCTTCTTTTTTTTTTATTCTGCTTACTGCCCAGCAGCACTAGTCCCACCTTTTTTTGCATACTTTTTAATTTTCCTTCCCCCTTTCCTTTGCCTTGGTTGTGCCTCAAACAAAACAGCCCCCAGAGCTCACACCTGTCTAATGCTGGTTGCCTGTGTGGTCTCTCATCCAAGCCTTGCTATATATATACATACATACACAGTATGTATGTGTGTGAGACAGATATGTGAAAACTACCCAATTTCCACATGGGATGAATAAGGTATCACTGTTCAATTGTATGACTGTAGACATACTGTATTTTTGCTTAGTTTAAATAAAAATAAAAAATAGTCTTGGCTGAATTTATTACTGTCTGCTATAAACTTGTTGATTTTTAAAAAAATAATTTGCTAAAAGCACATTTTCTTTTCAAGTTTTTATTTTTAGAAAGTATGCAGAATGTAACTATACAGTGATAAATTATCTGCAATTATTACAGTTAATTGCAAATTGACATATGTACAGCACCACTCAATAGTTTGTCAACCTGATAAAGTGCCTTTTTCATAATGTTTTATATGATATGTCCAAGTTCTAACTAGTTAGCAACTGTGTAAAATGGCAAGTACATGAAAACTCCACACATACGAAAGCCGGAGGTGTCACAGACAGGGGTTTGCTGGGCCAAGAGACATGCAAGTGCGAACTCATACAACAAAGTTTTAATAATAAACAATGTGAAAATAACATGAGACAGGTGGAACACATGAGGACAATCAGGGCAAGGCCAATTAGCATAAAGGAGGAAACAAGACAACATGAGGGATAAACACTAAACCACGGTCAGTACCCTGGGAACCTGGAGTGCCGGTGTAGACATGATAGGAGGCAAGATTCACACCCCAACCATGCTATCATACATCATACACTTTTCTGTTAAAGCATAAACATGAAAAAAAAAATACACATTACAACAGTCAATGTTTATTCATTAATGTTTATTTTCTAATATAAATTGTTTGTACTGTTTTTACCTGCTTGCACTACATGATTGTTTGCACTTTACCCTGCTGCTGTTTCCAAAACAATTTCCCCCTGGGATAAATGAAGTTTCCTCTTATCTTGCAAGAAATATAGGTTATACAAATGTAGTGCTCAAGAAAATGGAGATGTGTCAAAAGATTCCTCAAAAGAGCCTTTGTTTGCCTTCATAACACAATAGTAAGGCATTTGGTGAACAGGTGGATATCACCTGTGTCAAGTCTGCGCCAGTGCTTTGGGTTTCTGGAATGCTGACCGGGGTTTTGTGTGTGCCTATCATGTTCCTTCATTTTCCATTTGCCATTGCCCTGATAGCCCTTGTATTCTGTCTGTGTCTCGTTATTTAAGTCAATGTCTCTCGTCTCGTCTTTGCCATGCATTTGTTTGTGTCACTGCTAGTCTTGTTTCACGATATTCATGTGACTTTCTAGTTCCTAGTTTGTTTTGCTCCCCTGGTCTTGTCCATTTGTACCCTAGTTCCCATGTTAGTGTTCGCATTCTGTGCTTTATTAACTCTTTATATTCAGGGCCAAGCCCAGTGGTTGAGTTTTCTCGTCCTGTTATTAAAACCGCTTTGCTTGCACTTGCATCCTTGCTTTTCTTGTCTCTGGGCCCTGCAAACCACAGTCTGGTGACAACCATGACGTTCTGACAGGTCTTATCAGTTATTCTGCAGAATTTCTAGAGGCAAAGGGTGCTTGCTGGTTGCACTGCTTTGACTTGTGTGTCCATTTTTGTTTTATCAGATTCTTTCCAGACAGATCTTGTGCAATATTGTGGCATTTTTGGGTTGTTATCTTGGTGATGAATGAAGGACTCCCAATCAGCCAAAATCCTGTTGGAATGTGATGCCTTTAAAGATTATTGTAATATCCATGCTGGTACAGATTGCCATAGATCACTTACTCTGTCACCAGAGAAGCATGCTAGACCATTGACAGTACCTCCTCCATGCTTGACAGTGGGAACCGCACATACAGAACCCATGCACTCACCCTCTGTGCAACATTTCATAAATTCATGGCAGTTAAAATCCTATTATTAAAGTTTACCCCAGCTCAATGCAAATATAATTATAATTTGAAGTCACCGGACTCAGAAATTTAGCTGATACTATAAATCCTTGGCTACTGCTTATATATCCAGTAATAATCCAGATTTAGTCAAAGATTTTAATCTTATATTTAATAGAACTGACACAAAGAATAGATGAGTAAGTTATTATTGCCACAGCTGTAATTCATTTGGTCTCCTCTGTGCTTTTTCACACCTCTACCTTTTTTAATTTCCTTCTGTGTGCAGTATTACATCACCTTCCTTGTTACCAAAAAACAGATATTTTAACATTACAAAAAGTAAAGCTTGATAATTGAAATGGCATGGAAAAAGAGTAAAAGATCTGAGTGTAATTAAAATATCTTTGGAATACAAAAATAGCTAATAAAATAATACAAAAAGAAATGAAGCCATCATATTTAGCTTAACTGATTTATTTTTCCAAATCTATTAATAATTTTATGCAGATGGAAGTTTCAAAAAGATAATGGTTTTAGACAGGAGAGATATTCCCTTTTTCCTAATTGATCTCAGGGGAAGGCAACAGGGGACATTCATATACAACATTAATGATAAAAAGGACCTTTATCATATGATTATAGCTGTTATACATGCCATGCATTTCTGGGAAAAAAGAAAAAAAAAACTATTTTCATTACAATGAAAGTGCTCCCAATATCATGAAAATCAGTATCATCATATTCTAAACCTATTAAAAAATTACAGGTTGTCTCACTGCTGTAGCGTTGGGGTGTTCAAATCTAAACCCTTCTCTGTGTGTCCAGAATGCGTTCTCTCTATGTGATGTGTTCTCAGTACCTTGATCTCCTGCTGCAGCCCAAAAACATGCATTTAGACAAATTAGTGTCTCTACAGTGCGTGTGCCCTGTAGTCAGCTGTTCAACTGCCTTGTGCACTGTGCTGCCTGGGATAGGCTCCAGGCTAAGCATATAAGCCTGTACTGGATAAGTGATTGGAAAATGAATGGATAATTTCAATATATTTACATTACAGTGCAAAACCCAAAAAACTAACCTTCACCCAGTCCAAACATTTGGGTGACTAACATACCTTTCACTTACAACAAACACAGCACTTTACAGCATTGACAAAATATTTGTAAACTTTGCAATGTACATATTCTTTGCACCTTTAGTGTAGCTGGGCATCATCCATTTTGTATATTTGTTACACATTTCTTTTTCTGACGTCACGCTTCTGAATCAGAGGAGAAATGAAGTAAATTGATCTTATATTTATTTCCAATTTTCATTAATAAAAATCCACCACCTGCTTATCTACTTCAGGGAGTCCATCTGTCCTTTAACTCCTTGTTCCGGTAAGGGTCACGGGGGCACAGAGCCTATCCCAGGAAACCTAGGTCACAGAGCTGGGGTATACTTTGTATGTGTTGTCAATCCATCACATGGCACATAGATGTTGCCACTCACACACTATGGGTAATTTAGGAATGGAAATTAGCCTAAATGCATGTCTATGACCTACTGGAGGAATGTCACATGACACATGGAGAACACACAGGATTTGAACTCGCAACCCTAGATGTGAGCCACCATGGCTCCTGTCAACAGTGATGTTCATTTAAAATAATTATTTTATTTATTTGACCATCCATCTTCCTTTCCACTTTCCTAGTACATAGCCTAGATGATTTCTTTATTTATGGTGAAATTGTACCAATGTGACATTTAACTGTATTGACAAATTAGATTTTTTAACACATACTTTATATTTTCAGAAAAAGACTAGTGCCATGAAACATAGATATCTTTCAGTTGAAATGGCTGAATATTGATATTACAAGAGCCTGAACGGGAATTTTAGGATAACTGCCAAGGCACAATGAAAAGAATTGGTTATCGACTTGATTGTTGAGCAAATTACATAATTATGACTAATTGAACAAAGTCCTCCCAATATGGATATAGATAATTAAGTTCATTTACTATACATCAGAATTGTATCCTGAGGTTAACGTCCATCAGATAAGTCGACTGATACAACCTTTAAACTTGATAGACTCATTTAAAATTTGGCCTGTTGTGAGAATTTTCTCACATATCTTTGATAAATTGCCATGGCCCATTGTATATAATTCACATATACTCTAAAATCATACTCACTAATCCCTCTTTAGAAAAGGTCAGGAAATGACCTAAAAAAGCCCTAAATTACACTGTTATTCATGTAATTTTAGTTCTGTCATCATAAATATGGATGGAATTTCTTGGGTCTCTGCAGGTCAATCACTACTTTCAGGATTAAGGGAAAACATTAACATACAAAAGGAGTTCAATGTATTGTGTGAAAAAGGCAAATAAAAGAAGGACAAGAAAGATGATATAGTGCCATGAATTTGAATGTGTTTACTTCTGTTTGAAGACAACCCCAAATTTGCCAAAAAGTCATTTCAATAATTAATATTTCCATTTTCAGCTTTGAAAAAAAACCTATAATTGTAGAAGATAGCTATGCTGCTATTTATCTAGTTAACTGAAGCATAAAATTATGAAATCTAGCAAATTTACAGCCTTTCCCAATATCCTAATCTACTTTAAATGGATGATACTGCCATTACCTATATGCTGAACATATAAAATAGAATAAAGAATAAAATAAAATTTCTGGTTTCCTCATCAAACTGATTGCCAAAGACATCATGAAATATAGGATTCCATTCATCAACTTTTGTATATATCAAAGCATAGTATTGCATTTTTCTTTAAAACACAGGCGCTCTCATACCTACAAATTCTGTCACTGTGTTTTTCATACTAGCATGTCAAAGATCCCCATTCACAAGATAATTTCCCTCTAAATGTTCTCCAAAGTACATGCTAAGTGGAGGAGATGATAAACAACAAATAGAACTCGAAACAAAAAACAATTTAGTAAAGTCAAACCAGATGAATTATACGCTTACGTAAAATGGTAAATATTCAGTGTTCAAGTAAATTTTTTGTCATTCTACATATGTATTCGTTGTACATAATGGGTCAAAATTGAGTTTACTGCCGGATAGTAGTGCCACGTAGAATATAGTGGCATTTAGGATTAGTATAACAATGTGCAGACTTAAGCAAAATACACACATAGATAGTACGATATAATGCAACGTGGAACAAAATCAACTGTTACACTTGGATGACATAGGTCAGTAGCACTGACTGTTCATGGCCACGATTGTTAGTGAGGTTCCAATTCCATGGTAAGCTGGAATGTGTCCCGTCATCAATTTGCTGTATCCATGTTAAACAAGGGTGGCCAGAGGGCCATTTCTAGCCAGTCAGAGGGTGTCTTTTGGCTTTCCTGATGATGGCACTGGCAGCGAAACCATGGACAGAGATGGCTGGGTTCTGACATGTTAAGTGGCCTAAGAGTGAGAATTGATGATGGGCAATGACATCTTTAATAGGTACCAGGACAGTATAAGAAATGACTTCAGAGCCTGAGAATGTGGCGTTGGCATTGCAGGAGGAAAGACACAAACCTACATATGCCTGACGTCAGCATTGCCCAGGTCTCAAAGCCATAGAGCAGGATTGGCAGGATGCAGGTTTGGTATTTCTGGTCTTGATGGTGACCTTGAAGTTCTGCTGGCACCATCGTTTTTGTCACAATCTCATAGCTGAGCCTGCAAGGCCAGTTCCTGAGAGCACCCACCATCAGAGCTTTGTATCCCCAGATTTGCAAACTCTGTAACCTGCCCAACTTTCTGGCCCTTGACGATGATCACTCCAATATTATTCTCAACCCCTAAGCTCTGCAGTTTTATTTTCTGCATGGACACATGCACATTCAAATTTCATATTGTCCCAGTGATGTCTGTAGGTTAGCAGGGTGGAAATTTGGGTGATTGGTCTGTAGCCTTCTTTCCTGGATCCTTTACTCTTGTATAGTAGGATGCCTTCTTTCCACTGAACTGGGACCTGCCAAGATGACCAGACCTTCAGAAATTATTTGCGAAAGGTGACAATCACAAAGCCCCCTGCACAATTCAAAAGCTCCTTTGGGATACTGTGCAGGCGATTACGGAGTTTCTGTATTGCTGATTGCACTTCATCACGACTTGAAGCGTCTATTAATATAGATGTATCATCATTATCAGAGGTAGCAGCACTGTTTAGCTCCATGTTTGGCTTAGCTGTGGGGTGGTTCAAAGCAGTAGAAAAAAGCTCATTCCACTGCTGCAAGATCTCTTTTGCTTTGGAGCAGGCAGTTCCATCAGCTTATAGAAGGCTTGGCGAAATTGGATGCCACATCACCAGCGAGGAACTAAGACGTGAGTAAAGAACCAGTGTCACTCCTTTCATGTGGTGCTGCCACTCGAATGCACTATGATAGCACCATCATCATGGTGCGGCAGGTGGGGATCTGTGAGGCCTGCTCCAGCGATGTTGTACCTGGCAAGGTTGTTAATGAGTGCAACCTTATATCCTCTTCCATTCAGGGTAAGGATGTTCCAGGTAGCAAGTCTGGTTGCTTTTCTCAGGTCAGCTTACAGACCCCGTCTGTCAACTGTCGTCTGGAGAGGGCCATCCTGAGATGGGCTTGAGGCACTCTCTTTCATTATTGCACCTTTTGGTGCAGGATGACTGTGGGCACTAAAGTTGTCAGGGGCTCTAACGCTTGTGCTTTGTCATGCTGGCAATGTTTGATTGGATGGCCCTGAATGCTTCATTGTCTTGGAACAGGGGTGGCAGGAAGCATAGTAGTGAAAGCTTGTTTCCATAGTGTTGGTTGTACTGAGCCCTCCACTTAAGCGGTTTTGTCTTGACCAGAGCTTTTTTAGCCAGCTATTTTGAGGTTTGTGACCGTCCTTCATGACTACTGTAGCGGCCAAGGAGAGCAGGCCAGAGTGTACTTCACCCTGTCATGCAGTCCCTTACTTGGCTGCCTGCCTTCCACAACTGGGACATAGAGTTTGGGCTTTTAGAGAATAAAATGATGCCCCATAAAATTAACAGAAGTGTAGCGGCACATAGTATATGTGATATGCACACACTTTGATAATTTGACAAATTGATAGTCATCACATAGCACACAACAAAGTGGAGAAATTGACCATAATCCATGCATAACATAGACATGATATAGGCAACACTGCCTGCAAAATGTGGAACCACACTCTCTAGAGAACATGACAGTTCATCTTTATTCTTTTAGACATCTACCAAACATATATGTATTGAATTTGACATACCAGTAATCTGATTTTAAGGGAGTGATGATCACTGCTGGATATTTACAGAATTTTTGGTGATGAAGCTGTGCAGAACGAACTTGTATGTACAATTTATTCACCTCTGTGTACAGACAAGTTGAGCATACTTATCAATGTTAAACCATTTGCTCTAATAATATTCTAAGTGGTGAAATAAGTGTAAGTAATCTTTTAAATTAAATGTCTTTAAAAGACATCAGGAATTATGAGATAAGTACTAATGGATTCAAGAGTGACAACCATATGCAAACTGTTATCATCCTTTTTGCAATTTAAAAAGAAAATTTAGGTTTAAACTGTAAAGATCTGAATATGCATTACTGGAACTAATAAATTGGTTACATTATGTGGGATGAAAAAACAGGGAAGTTGATTGATCCAGTTAATGAACAAAAGAGTGATCAGCTGTGTCAAGCACCTTTACATCTTGTGTTACAGTGAATTTTCTATCAGGCCATTGGGGATCTTCTCTCATCATCTTTAAATTAGCTGATGGAGTTGCAGCCACTGGTTGCAGTGGCTCTCTCCACATCATGTAGATTTTATTTGTGACCACGTGTGTATTAATTTGATCATGGAAAAAATTGTTAAATTTATAATGGCTTAGGTACAAATGAACTGCAACTGTTCTATACTCATATTACTTGACCTTAATGCGGCTTTTGATGATGTTGATCGCAATATTTTACTTAATAGGCTCAAACAGTTGGCTGGTATTTCGGGTGCCATGTTAGACTGATTTCCCTCCTATTTAAATAATAGGAGTTTCTCTTTTAGGGTGAACAAGTTTTCTTCTGCTACTGCTTCTTTAACCTCTGGGGTTCCCCAAGGCTCAGTCCTTAGTCCATTATTATTTTCATTTTACAGTCTTCCTTTAACAGCTATTATTCAATATTTTAATGATATTTCTTATCACTTTTATGGTGATGATATTCAGTTGTATTTGTCTTTTAAACCACACCAGCTCAATAGGTTGTCCACACTAGTCGACTGCTTAACACGGATCAAAGAGTGGCTCTCTAATAACTACTTCTGTTTAAATTCCAGTAAAACTGAAACCATGCTTATAGCTTCTCCTGAATTGTGCCCATAAATTAGTCAAGCGATTGCCTCCTTTTGTATAACTGCCACATCCAGTGTTCAAAATCTGGGAATAATATTTGAGTCTTCTTTGAGTTTGACTGGCATGTAAAATCAATCTCACGTTTCTTTCATTTAAGGAACATGTAAAAATTGTGACCTATTGTTTCATCAGCTGAACTAGAAAAAATTGTTCATGCATTTGTTTTGATTGTAAGGCCTTATCTACCAGCTTGGATAAATCATCTATTTCACGCTTACAAGCTATACAAAATGCAGCGGCCAGGTTGCTAATGCGTTCTAGTAAGCACACTCATATTACTCCTACTTTATATTCCTTAGACTGGCTCCCAGTGGATTTTAGGATTCGTTTTAAAATTCTGGTAGTTACATGTGGGGCGCTAAATGGTCAAGCTCCAATCTATTTATCCAGTCTTCTTCTCAGACATACTGTTTCTTGTACTCTTCGATCTCAGGCTCATAATTTGTTAGTCGTTCCTCACACGAGACTAAAGACTAGGGGGGATAGAGCCTTTCAGTCTGTGGCCCTGAGACCTTGGAATAATCTTCCGCTACAATTATGCTTGGCAGACTCTGTGGGTTCTTTTAAAAATCAGTTAAAAACTTTCTTGTTTAATCAGGCCTTTGGTTAGGTTTAATAAACTGCATTATGATATAAACTGTATTAAAATTATAGTTATTTGTGTTATTGTTTGTTTTAATTCATGTCTTATTGTTTCTTGTTTACTCTTATTTATTTTATTTTGCTGTACAGCGCTTTGTGGCTACATGACTGTGAAAGGCACTTTATAAATTATTTACTTATAGCAGATATTCTTCTCAGAATAATCAAATAAGCGAACCATGCACAAACCTATTTATTCACTACTCAACTATTCAAAGAGCATTTTATATATGTTGTACTTAATAAATACCAATTGAATCCACTGCTTTAACTGAACACATTTAATTACTTGTAAAGTAGTTTCATTAAAATTTTTAAGTGCATACATGGGAGTTTTCCAGAGCCCTTGTGAATTGACCCATTATACATTATTTTACAATTCTTTCAGACATGATCAATTTTACATCTTACATGTTCTTGGCTGAAGTTTCCTCTGATGCTTAAGGAATATACAATATACAATGCTCATATACAATCTTCCACCTTCCATTTATGCATCAGTATTGCCTTTTTCAGGTTTTTGATCCATCCAGTAGTTAAATTATAGTCTGCAATTCACACATCTACAATTAACCTCTACTTTTTGTTTGGTGTTCCCAGCATTCCTCTGTTGTAGGTCAATGCTAAGCTGGTAGAACACGAAGAACTGAATTTCTGATCATCTTGCATCCGTTAACCATATGTTCTACCTCCCTCATACCCTTTTCATTATCAGCAGGTGCCGTCAAGTCGATGTAGATTCCTGCTGACTGGTTAAAATCACCTGCGTCAAACACATAATTCCCCTCCAAGCTGGTCATGTCAATTATAATACTCTTAATATAACATTACGGTTAAGCAGCATTTAAGGATTTGGAATGTTATTTCAGTATATTTTAAGTTAACCCTTTCAAGTGGATTTGTTGTGGTGATGCAGACTCTGTTCCATTTTGCTGTCTTCAGGCCTCGATATCTCTTGAGGATGTTCTGTTGTCCAATAAATGCATTTTTTTTTATGAAAGAGAAGTCTGGCAAATTCCTCTGAAACATCATCAGAGATAAACATACATCAAGTATCAACAGAGTCATCAATGTCTTCTGTCTTTCAAATGCAATTAGTGATAAAATTTAAATATATTCAATTAAAAACAATTACAAAAAATGTCAGTGGGTCAAAATGGCATTCCAGTTCTTTGTATCTTTATTTACAAAGTGTGCACAAGCATCCCAAAACATATCCGTGTGTCCAAACAGTCCATATCAGCTCATGACCCCAAATGGCTGAGAAATATAGGTTAAAAACAGCTTTACTTTCCAACTAATTAAGCAATCTTTTCATGCAATGTTATTTGTATAAAGTGTTATCCTACAAGTTACCTTACCAACATTAACATGAATATTGTTTATAGGTTTAAAAACATTAAGGCAGAGAATAGGCAAAAGATCAATAACATTGCTTTAGGTTTTGTAAAGTTGGATTTGGGCATTCTGAATTGATAATTATTACACGTACATTTTATTATTTCCATTTCCTCCTTCAACAGCTTTTTTTAAATTTATTTTACAACTACAGCTGTTAAACAACACCAAATTGAATGTCTATCCAGATCATTTGTTCTTTATTGTGGAACTTAAAGCTCAAGGATGATCCCTTTGTTGAGCAGTTCTTTTCTGATAAAGAATTCGTATTTCACAATGGGGGGCTCCCAAACTTTCTAGGTTCACAGACCCCTTAATGTCTCACTAATTTTTTCATAATAGTCCCTAAGCAATAGAAATACGTAACAGATCCATTTATTCAGTAGTTACGTCCGTGCAAGTTAATTAGAATTTATGTCCTAACAATAAGAAACCATTTAAGAATGGCGTCACAAAGAGAGTATGGCGATCGAATACTGAAACTGTGAACTACATCAAGACAGCAGTTTGCTTGGTGTTCAATAGATGTCATGCATCGCTGTGTTTCCCTTGTAATGTTAATTAAAATATCCCACAGTGCCTCTGTGAATTTGGCAACTGCAGTTTAACAGGATGGCAGTCAATAGTTAACCACTAGCATTACTTTCTTATTTACCAGATAGTAAATATAATAACATTCCCATGCTTCGCCATCCAACCCAGCTCACAGTTGTAATTATTCCTTCTCCTGACATTTGACACAATTTCAGTTATTCTGAATTATACCTTCTGTTCAAACTGAAATGTACTTTCATTTACCAGGCTGATTTTTGTGAATCATTCTAAATCACCATATTCAAATTAAATTCCATCTACCGATCCACACATCACTTGACCCTGTATGTTATTCCACCTGGAGCAAGTCTTACAATCAAATGAGTATAGAATGTCGTTTCATAAGGCTATGGATAACAGTGCATAAGACCCAGTGAATGAAGGCCAGTGAGCTTGAAGCTATTAATGAAATGTAAAAAAATGCATTGTCTGTAGAGTTCTGTCTGGGGCACCCAGGCCTGCCTCCATTAAGTTTACTTATACCAAGTAAATAGCACTACACACAAATCAGAAATTATACCACAGCAAAAGATGTGGGAAAACAAGTAGGCAAATGAAACAAGGTATCTTATTACATAGGGATTTGAAACTGAAATACAAGTAAAAAGAGATGCCAAAAAGAATGGTCAACACCCAAGGGAAAGTAATTGGAACAGTGAAACAGGTAAATTGAGGTTGAATCCAGTCAGACCCTATTATAAAAGTTATTTCAAGGCCAGTATAAAAGTAATAAAGAATTGAGACTTGCTTTACATCTCCATTAAACCAATTCAATTACATATTAATACTGTTTATGACACTTCCAAAAGGTGTTAAATTCTATAGCACAGTTGAAGATTTCATAGCTAATGTAGGGCCAGTAGATGTATAAAACACTAATTAAATACCAGATGAAAAAAGAAAATTCGTTTTTAATGTTGCATAAATTTAATAGTGGAAAGGGACTACTAAGAAGGTTAAACTGACAGATTGTTACTTATATTATTAATGTCCATCTTCAATAACTTGCATCCAGTATATGGTTGCAGCAAGCCTGGGGTCTATGCCAGGTAGTATACAGTCAAGTGACAAAGAAACACCTGGTATGAGGTGTACACTCACATACAATGAGCAATTTATAAACAGCCCCCCGACCCTTTCCAGGATAAGTGGTTAGAAGATGGATAATAATAGTAATACTAATAATAATAATCTGTCCAGCAGGAAGATCAGTACTAAAGGACATAGATAGCTTCAGTATCCTCATCATGGCCTGTAGCTATGACCAGTAACTATCCAAAGCGGAT
Source organism: Gymnarchus niloticus (assembly GCA_009936485.2). Lineage (NCBI taxonomy): Eukaryota > Metazoa > Chordata > Actinopteri > Osteoglossiformes > Gymnarchidae > Gymnarchus > Gymnarchus niloticus. Next base: position 8,201,571 of record JAACJT020000075.1, read on the forward strand.
TTAGTTAGGCCTTGTCAGACCCGTTCCTGTTCATCACACACACAGAGGCTTTTTAAATAGGTATTTAGATAACAGCAACATTTTTGCTATTTTAAACTAACCACTCTCTGGATCAGGAAATGTGAACCTGTAGTGAAGAGAATTAATTTTGGGAACCTGGTATGGGGGGGATGCAGAGGGATGGTGGCTCAGTGGTTAGCACTGCTTTGCACATCCAGGGTTAGGGGTTCAACTCCACATCCTGTCTGCATGTGTGGAGTTTGCATGTTCTCCCCATGCCTCGCAGGTTTCCTCCTGTAGTCCTGAAACTTGTCATATGGGGTAACTTGGATGTTTAAGTTGCCCACAGAGTGTGATTGGGTGTGTGTGACTGTGCACCCCATCCAGGGTGTCCCCCACCTTGTGACCTAGGCTGCCTCTGATGAGCCCCAGGCCTTCCTTTGACCATGAAGAGGACGAAGCAGTTTTAAAAATGGATGGAACCTGCTATAGTGAGAACCCATGGAATATAAATGTCCCAGTGCTATTAAACTTTATTTGAAACTTTAATATATCACTTCAGCTTCTACAGTAACTCAGTAATGTAGTAGTTTTCTTTCATTTTTGTTTTGTTTTTGTCCAAGACTGTCTATTAAAAGCTCCTCAACATTTAACAAAATTTAACAATCTCATTGTGTTATTCATTCAATCACAAGTTCATTCAAGGACAATTATTTAAAAGCTCACCTGGAATGAAAGCCAAAACCCACAGCATGTAGTTAGTCCCAAGGTCGAAACCCATCTTACAGCTGATGCACACATGGATGTATGCCATGTTTTATGCCTTCACATTTAACATACAATATTGCTTTCTTTTCTCTCTTCCACTAAATATGTTTCATTGGATGTGCCAAGACAAATGTTGGCACGGTGCATTAGTTTTCTGCAGTAGTCCAGAGACATGTACTTAGGTGAAGTAGCATTTCAAAATTTCTCAGGGTGCATAAATATGTGTGTTCTCTGCAATGCATTGATGCTCCCCACCCTCTTTATAAACAGAAAAATTGCATTAGTTGCTAAGAAAAACAATGTCTCATCGCCACTCACTCCCATAGTACAGAATGGCTTTGACATCGCAACTGTGATGAATGAAGTCCACCAGCCAGGTGTCTGAGGAAGCTCTGATGGCACCAGCTGTGCGAGTCCATTTTTACTGGTGCACTGTAGAGTCCACTCTCACCAACCGCATAACATTCTAGTGTGGTAGCTGCTGGGCAAAGGGTGGCAAAGACCATTCAGAGCTTTACCAGCCCACACCTTACGACAGTCTAAGACGTACTGTATACAACGCACACTGCCTTAGAAAGACATTCCACATCATAAAGGATGTCAGTCACCCTGCACAGTCACTTTGCCTCCTCCTCCCTTCCTACTGAAAGTAAAAGATGCTAAGCACTCAGATCACAGGATACAGGAGAGATTTTACTCGCATGCAATGAGGCTCCTCAGCAAATACTGAATGCACACCAAATGTACTGTATCACTTTATTTGATGGATTCTACCTCCATTGCATGTCTTGCACGTGCATATGTTAAGTATCAGTTTAAGGCAGTGTTGTTTTTTTATTCAAAATTTCATAAGTATTGCTTGCACTATATTTGTACTTCAGTTGGCACCTGACTCTGAAGCTGGCTCCATGGTTTTCTATACTTCTGTTCTTTGTTTCATTATTTGAGGATTATTTTGACATGAGATGAGCTAATTAATATGAGTATCAATCTGATCTGATTTTCCCCCCATTGTTTATATGTCATCTGGAAGATTTCCCACCAAAGTTTGTCCTGATTGAGTGCCCACTGATGCTGTCTGTCAAACACACCTGCCCAAGCGGTTTAGTAGCTGGAGAAGGATGCTGTGGTACACTGGAGATGCAGTGGGTTTCACTCAGTATTACCACTGCTCTGCCACTCCACTCTCTTACCTACAAGAAGGACAAAGTAGCATTTTTCAGCCTGATAGACAAGGATTATGCTGACATTTTTGCTTTTTATTTTTCAGAAATGCCGCTTGACTTGGACATTCTGGACAATGGCGTTCACATGCCAAGTCACCAAGCTATTCTGAGCGGATTGCCATAGCAGCCTGCACAGTAAATCGAGTGGGGGTGGCGTTTGTATATCCTCTAACAACAGCTGGTGTGGGAATATATTCATCATATTTCTTTTTCCACAGTGGATGTAGAGACACTTTTCATTCACTGCCAGCCATTCTCCCTGACTGGGGAATTCCACTCTGTTATCCTGGCAGGAGTTTACGTTCCTCCTTTTGGAAATGCTCAATCTACACAGTGGCCTCTGCCTGATCACATTTACGACTTGGAGAATGTATTTCCCTGTAGTTATTTTTTTGATGGGGTTTTCTAGCAGCATGAAGCATGATCTGCCCGAATACCACCAACTGATCAGCTGCCAAACATGGGACCATGGAACTCTGAGCTTTCTTTGCTTCACCATTCAAGGAGCGTTTCCCCTTTGCATGTCTCAGCAACTGGGAGCACAGCATTATGTTTCTACCCAGGTACAAAAGGCAACAGGCACAGTTTTAACCAGCTAAGATGGTCAGCCAGAGATGTGCACCTGTGGCTTTTGAACAGTGCAGGGAGTGCTTAGATTCCCGGATAAGCTTTTAGAAGGTGGATAGATGTTTGGTTCATATCTCTGGTCTATGCATGGGTAGCATGGAAATGAAAGTGATGTAGATCAAACTTTGTATACCATGAGCCCTTTACACTGTTCCATGATGTCAAGTGTCATTGCAACTTCCAGTGCTTCATTTTAGAATGTATGTCAAGTGTTTGTCAGAAAGGCTTGTTGTTTACCTCAACAGCCTTTGTCAATCCTACATGCTGCAGCTATTGAACAATCTGCTCGTCAAAAGATCCATTTTACACTTCACAGAACGGTGCCTTTAATCATCAATGATGCATTGATAAGCTGGTGCATTGAATAATTGAATAATGAGCATATTGTCTCAGCGAAATTATTCAGAATTCTCTTCCAGTATTTAGATGCGTTATGTGTTTTTTTGCGCATGAAGGCTTCTGCTTACAAAAGTACATTGGAAGGATCATGCCAATCATTATTTAGCTGGAAGTGTTGCGCTCAAATAACTGAGAATTGATAGTTCAGGAACTGTACATGGAAAGGGCCATTATGACAGTTTTCTACAGTGTTAATTTGTGTCACCAACCTGGACATAAACTGCATACTGAAGACAAAACAAAATCAATGGGCAGAGGCAGGCATAGTTATGAGCTTAGTTAGAGACATGCCAGAAAATTCCACAGCATAAAACAGAAAGTTGGTATTAAAAAAATCCATTGATCCATCTACCCATCCATTCATCTATTTTATATAACCTCTAGCGCAATGCAAGTCACAGTGAATAATGAGTCATAGTAAAACCTTATGGCAAAACACAACTCCACTCGTATACTGCACCTGCTACGGGTGATCGTCAGAGCTATTTATTTGAATTTCTGTGGCACATAATGTAAAATAACATGAATGTTTTCCCACCCATGTTCCATAACCACCCATCTAGTACAGGGTCATAGTTAGCCTGTAGTCTGTTCAAGAAAGCAGAGGGCAAAAAGACACCCTGAAAGAGATGTAAGGTCATCACAGAGGACATATATCAATACAAGCATTACCAGCTAACCTGATCATATGTTTTTAAACTACAGGAGGACACCCCCATAAACACTGTGCCAGTCACTAAGGTATTATGTGAGGTTTTCAAAGGTCAAATTAGTTAAGGCAACCATTATGGCTCATTCTGTGAATACGTTGCAAATATTTGTGAATATTGGACACTCTGTGTAGCCGGAAAGTAGGGAGTGCAGCACCATTTAGTTCAGTTTTTTTTCCTGTGTTCAGTTAGAAAGGGAGTTTGTGAAGTTTTTTTTTTTCCGTTTTCATTTTATTTCTCTTTGGGTTAGGCTAGGCTAGGTAGAAATAAAGCTAAGTTAGCAGTGTTTTGTTCATTGTTCTGGCTTGGTCACCTCCCAAATTTATCTCCTGGTAATAAAACATATCCCTTTCTTGGTCTCATTCTATTTTGTTTATCCATACCCTAGACCGGGGGGTATTCCACAAAGCGAGCTTATGAAATCAAGGCTTATGTGAAATAGCCTCGCTTAAGTTAGCCTAACAGTTCATTTCAGGCTCAATGAGTTCCACGAACAAAATTCACATGTATTTCATTCCCGCTAACTCAAGACAGGCTTTGGCAAGCGAGGCTCATGCGCATCCAGGCGATATATAACGCAGCCCTGATAATCAATGTTAGATCATGAAGAATAGAAGGGAAAGAAAGCACTGCGTTCTTCACCCAGTCAGAGCAAGAATTATTAATTCAAGTCTATGAAGAATATAAAGATATAATAATTAATAAAGGGAACACTACAGCCATAAACAAAGCTTGTGAGGCTGCTTGGCAGAAAATTGCTGATAGGCTAAATGCGTAAGAACGTAATTTAAGTCACCTCTTAGGGTTAAGGATTTACATGTATTAAACAACTAAAGATTTATTAGAACAGTTTTAAGTATTTAAAAGGTATAGTTACAATAATAAAGAACATTTTCGTTGACATAAATGCATTCTAATCACAATCATAAGGTACTTTTAAGGCTACTTATTAACACATTTTTAAAACAGTTATGGACAGCATGCAAATTATTTAGGTCCACCTGAGACAAAAAGTGATAAATATATGATTGTATTATAATGTTTGGTTTAGGAGCAACATGAGTGGGCTTAAAAGACAGAAAGTGAGGATTAAATGCAAAAACATTCTTCAAAATGGTAAGGATAAATCTAGTTGGAGCTACATTTTTACAGAATTAATTTAAAAACTCAAATTGCATTGCATACCATCTGAAACATTTTGGGAGATGGTAATGAAGACAGAAGATTTGTTGTTCGACGACCACTTTACTTTAGATGTACTTAACATGTTATTATCAGTACTTACTTGTACATTAATACTGCGGAAAGATGTGCGGTTTACATAATCAGGCTCTGTGGGACCTGCCGGAGCCCTTATAGACATGGGTGCACTCTATGGTTCCAATAACGTTTGGAAAGCCTGGAAAACTAAATGTAGTTACTAATCCAAGTTACTGATCGGTTTATGATTAATGTGTGGTAAATGATTGGATGTTCATAGATTCAGTACCATCAACTCCAAGGAAAGTCTCCTTAATGACAAGAATGCCTCGGTTCCAAGGAAAGTTGATGAATGTATTTAGAAAGTTTAGTGCAACACGAACCTTTCTAATTTTACGGCACACTGTAGCTTTGCTTAGATGTTCCACATCCCCAATATTGTAAAGAGATGAGCCACTGGCAAAGAAACGCAAAACGATACACAGAGACTGTGAAACTGTAAGGGCTTTAAAGGGATGAGTGTGATTAGAAATGTGAGGTTCCAGTAATTTACACAAATATTTAATGTTGCGTCTACTAAATCTATAGCTCTCGTATAAACATTCATCCAGAACATCCAAGGGATCTACTGTTTCCTGGGACGAAACACTCGTGGGACCTGTGGCCTGAAAGCTCTACGAATGATCCGCGGTCCCTCATCAACTAGATTATAAATGGGCACGCCATGGTTGTTCATGTAAAAGCCTTTAATGCATTTATTTTCATTTTATACAGTCTGAGTAGCTGAAGTCGCCTGCACAAAATCAGTAATTATTGAGAGAGAGAGAGAACAGCAGCAGAATATTCCCAGCCCCACGGAATGACACGCTGTGACGTCACACGGCTTGTCCAGTCGTATTCACCAAGCTAAGCTAAGCTTCACAACTAGTCTGACATGGAGCAGGCTTGTCCAAAAGCATATATTGCTATAGTAACTAAGTGGCGCTTAACGTTAGCCTTGTTTGTGGAACCGAATTTGGGGGAAGTTAGCCAGGATTGTTGAAATAAGCCTGGCTTATGAGGTTAGCTCACTTCGTGGAATACCCCCTGGGACATAGCACAACAAATATAACTAAGCCAAAATAACAAGCTACTGCAGTGACAATGTCAACAGTTTTTAGCTCAAATCGGTCAACAACGATGACACCCTTACGCAGATATCTGTTATATATTAATGTAAAAATATAAGCTTCATTTAGTCATACACTCTCTCCTGTTTGTAGGGCTACAAATTCTTCATCTTTTTTCATACCATATCATTTTTCTTAACAACGTATATGTCTTAAGTGATACTGTGTTTTTCTAAAACTGCATTTCCCCAGAACAGCAAAACAGAAAATATAAAATTCAGCTGTGAATTAGGTATGGTAAACAGAACCACTTCTGGAACAGAACCAGAATCTGGAATACTGGGTGTAAGTAATTGAGGCAAGGATGGGATCAACACAACAAAACTGGCAGATACAAGTAAAAGAAACACAAATGAATGACTCAATGCATGTGGCAGGGTGGGCACTGTGATTGATTTACTAGGTGCAAGAAAGAAAGGCAAACATCTATAGTGAAATACTCAAACAAGGAACGGATAGATCAAATCATTACATGCAAGGTCAACTGACTTCACCTCCTGACTCCTGACCCATGACCTCTCCCACAAAAAAAGAATACATTAACCATTTAAAACAACTAAAGAAAATTATTCATTGTTCCACCTTATCCTACTATGGTATCTTCACGCTACACATTTTATCCATATCTCATCTTTTCTTCCAAAGACAATGAGTGAGAAAAATATTACAGGAATCCAAAAACAATCACTGAGCAATTCTGAATTTACCTGATGAAATGATTTGTACATTTATTTATAGATTCACGCTTTCCTTATGGAAGGGAAGTTGAGTGTAAAGAATAAGGTATGACATTGGGTATTTAGAGGTGAGCCTTGATCTATTCTTTTATGCACTTGGAGTGGTGGACTAAAATTACTGTATTGTCGCTACATTAGCCCTAGGATATGCTCCAAGCCCCATGTGACCCTAAAGTGGATCAGCGGCTTGAAGATCAATGGATGGAACGAAGGATAGCCAATAGCAAGACTGAATTAAATGATTTCATAAATATCAGAAAAATATGGATGGATCGATGGATGGCCAATAGCAAAACTGAATTAAATGACTTCATAAACATCAGAAAAATATGGAAGCAGCAATGAGAGATTTAGCTGCCTGCCATGACGAAAGATATCAACAGAAACATCAGTTGTTTTTTATTAAAACTGTTTTTCTTTTTTTTTTCCTAACGTTGATCATAAGACTACATTTGTGTTTGTTCTGAGTGACACATGGCACTGGGATATTAGCAAAAACGGTATTTGGGAATGTGAGTTGAGAGAGGCAATGTGGGGGAGCAAAAACAAACGGCTGTTTTGTCACCAGCACAGTGAAAACACAAAAATGTAAGGAAATATTAAAGCACAAAGCATTCACTGGGTTGTGAAAGGACAACATGAATGGAAAAGGGAAAAAAACAACATTCAATCTTATATTACAATTTGGAAAAATGGAACAGCTGTGAAGTGAGTGACTTGGCCTGTCAGCTGCCAGTGCCCCATCTCAGGAGTTCCTAGCTGCTATATTTTATTGTAAACTTTATCATCAGGCAAGAAAATCTGTAAGAAAACAGACAGACCAGAGCCGATTTGAATGTGACTTATGAGAAAGGTGGAGGTAATTGCAAGGAAAGGCATTATTCTTCTTAATAGAATCCTAATATGGCACTTAATCCTTGAAATGTCTTACTCTTAGTAGATAATTATGGGGGTTCTTTATATTAAGAAAAATATCAACCCAAACAACCCATAACCCTGACCAAGATAAGTAATTAAGATCTATATGCAAGGATTTGGCCCTATAAAGTGCAATGCCAGAATTTTTATACGGAATACTGAGGAAAAATTTCTAACTTTTTTATCCATCCATCCATCCATCCATCCATCCATCCATCCA
>JAACJT020000075.1:8215761-8238918 GCA_009936485.2 Gymnarchus niloticus
AAGACACTGGAGAGGACTGTACTGCCAGCTGTTACTTCAACCCAACAGATGAACTCATTGCTCTTAGTAGCGATTTCTGTCACCATGTACGCTGACCCTATGTACTACCATGCATGCCCCTCAATGCCACCAGGGGGTGTTCCTGTATTTCGCCAGTACTGATTCCTTACTCCTGGGTGCAATTACAATTATCCCTATTTAAGCTCCTCGATTTCCACTGTCCCTCATTCAGTGAACCGGCTTCTATCTCCTAGACCACACTTTGGTTTCCTGTTAGTCTGCCTTCCTAAGGTATCTTGGACTCCTGTCTGTGTCTCCTAGCCTACTGCTCCATCATCTGCGTCCTTGCTTTGCCTGTTCTTGGCTCACCATCACCCTGTGCTATCTCCCCCCACACATTAAACCACCTAAGCCCATCCTGGTGACCTGTCATCTCGGAGTACTCAACCATCACACTCTCTGTATGCCGTTTGTTTGCAACATCACGCTACTAGTGATCCGTAGTCTCACAGCTTCATTATAGCCACAGCTTCTCTGATTCATTGCCCCTTGGGGGAAAAAGCCCTGTCACCACATCACTTATACCGAACAATTCTGGATAATTGCTTTCCCTGTGTACAGGGCAGGAAATGTAGAATTCATCAACATGGCAGCATCCACGGGGAACTGGCCAGTAGCACTGCTATAGTTTTGCAAGAGATCAATGCTGAACAGGTGGCACTCTGGATTGTGGCTTTACAGATTAGATTGGCACTAGAATATCTGTGCAATGCGGAAACTTATACTGTGATTAGTGTTGAATGTTGCACCTTCATTCCTGACGACAACAATAACGTCTCTGCTGCAGAGGGCAAGATCCAAGAAGCCAATAAATACAGAGACTTTAACCACCAGAGAGAACCATTTTATTATTTGAATGGCTAAATGCATCTTTGAGCTCTTGACTTTAGTTCATATTACAATGTACTAATCAGATTCCTGTTTTTGTTGGTGATCGGTCTTACTGTAATGTCTAAAAGCATTGCTCAATAGGTGTCTTATGAGTCCCATTAGTAATTTTGTTGTTGTTGTTGTTTAGTCACGCAGTCGTAATTAGTAATACTGTAGGGCTTATATGGTCTACATTGGATGAGGATGGTAAGGACATCTTGCTACCAATCAAATAATCCTACCTAAATGATGTAATTCCACTGTGTCCCCCTTTCCTCCAAATCTGCCTGTGTTACGACTATCTCACTGATCCTATCACAATGTACTTCCTGCCCTTGGCAGCATTTTCTGATTATTGTGGCAGCCTTTTGTAGCAGCTTTTTCTGGCAAGAGTGCAGTGTTTTTGCTACTCATTTTATAATAATTCAAAGAGTACTATACACATTACTGGTAACATTTTATTTTGTGGCACTGCACTGAAACGGAGGGAATCTGAGTGCCTTGGATTCACTGGCACAGTGCCAACTGTCCTTGATATGTAAATAGTGTCTAATATGTGTTGTAAATAGCATTGTATGGTGTTGTGTTGTATGGTTGAATATTGTAAAAGTGATGTATTGTACCATTTGTCCGTGGGTAGACTGTATTAAATATCACTGTTACTATGCGTGAGGGGGCTTGCAAGTCTTACCCCACAGTACACTGAACAGTTGTTGGTAGTATTGGAGTAGTTGCCAGTAAACACTTTTGTGTTGAGCACTGAGTGAGTTTGATAATCTATTCTGAATGCACCAGAGCACACAGGTCTGCTACAATGGTATCAGAAGTGGAACTCCAGAAGCAAGTGGTGGAGCTCATCCATCATGTTGAAAGATTTTGAGGGAGATGACCCCAAAGAGGTCCATCTAATCACCTGCCGAAACACCTTTCCAGAGCAGCTTGATGGCAGGAGTGCACCCCACACATGCCACAAAACAATGGATATGCCACAATGAACGACAATGGCGAGTAGCAAGATGAAAACTTCCCTCAAATTACCGATGGTGAAGAACCACTGGAGCCCTACCTGGTCCAGGTCCACTTTGCAGTGCAGCACAATGACTGGAGCTCCGAGGAAACGGTCAGCCCTGGGGCAATGGCATTGCAGAAATGAATACATCTGCCTTGAAGAGCATGAAGGCCACGCAGTGCTGATCACAGCATTGGATCAACGTTCAAGCAGCAACAGTCTGCAGAGGCCAAGGGGGAGAGGCTGATTGACTGATGGCGCCAAGAAGGAGAGACACTGGGTGCGCCTGCTGTGGAGCTCTGGCTCTGCACAAAGCACAGGCATCCCAAGTTCATACGTGTTGAGCAGGAAGAGCTGGCACTCCATGTTTCCATGTGGGCATTGTCCCCACAACAGCTGTACCAGCACATCCGCTTGCTAGAGCCAGCCATGCTAGCTAGTGCGTTGGCAGAGGCAAAGAGAGTGGAAGAGATCATCCATGCACTGAGTCCTCTGCTGCAAACAAAGCCATGTCTGTTCTGCAGAGAGCCCAGACGAGGAGGAGGGAGAGCCTGTGTGTATTGCCAGTACAGAGCTACAGAGAAGGAGATACCGCCAGCACCACTCACTCTGCGATCGCTGCAGAGAACTGGGCAACTTTGCCTATGACTGCCCCGCCACAGCTCCACATCATTGTTCCTTCCCACAACTGGGAAACTCCCACCTACTCCTGGCTACTGGCAGGTCAAACTGGTGACAGATGCCTGTAACATTTTAACTCAGTCAAGGGTTTTGGTTCTACCTTTTGGGTTCTGAAACATACCAGCCACCTTTGAGAGGTTGATGGAGCATGTCCTGGCCCATGTACCCTGCAGCCAGTGCATCATCTACCTTGACAATCGATAAACTCAGTAGAAGCTGCAAGGGTGGTTGTACTGGCCTGGGTGCAGGCAGTACACAATTCCATTCATGCACCGCTGCAATGCCTGCACCACCTAGAAAGGCCCAAGTCAGTAGTTACAGGCTCCCCAGCAGCCAAACCTGGTGGGTGCCCACATGGAGAGGCTGGGGTGGACATACTGAGCCCTTTTCCTCTCATTGATGCTGGGAACCACTACAAACGCGTGGCCATGGACTCTTTAACGAAGTGGCCCAAGGTGTACACGGTTCCCAGAGTGCTGCCACTACTGCTCAGAAGTGCACCTAGGAATTGTTCTGGCACTTTGTGGCACTCGAGTTTCATCTTCTCCCAGTCCTGTGGGCATATTGAACAGTGGTGGTGACAGGGCAGCATTTTCCAATAATGTTAAAGACTAGTTATTCTTAAATTGTGATAGTTATGTTCAAGGATTCACATCTTTTGTCACTTTTCTTGTTTCAGTTTAGGCAAAGGCAGCAAAATCTGACAGGGTAGCATTTTTTGATAGGACTAAATTTGACAGGGCAGCATTTTCTGATAATGTGAAAAGTAGTTATTCTCAAGTGGCATAAAGTGACGGTTATGTTCAAAGATTCATGTCTTTCGTAATGTGTCACTTTTTTTACATTGAATCAATGTTGTTTCAGTTTAGGCAAAAGCAGCAAAGTCTGACAATCACGTCTGGCAAAATTTACTAGTATCACTTCCAGTTTTCGCTGTATTTCCTGCATGTGATGTAACAATCTCTTCAACCACTGCTCTGAAGACAAGTTGTCTTCTTGTTCACAGGCTTGGGAAGTGTTAAACTAAAACTTTGATAAATGCAATGTCTAAATGTGACTGTAACTTACATGGATACAGGGTTATTGCAGACAGCCACACATGAACTTAAACAATAGAGCAATTTAGTTACTACATTACAATAAAATTACTACAGAAGCTAGCATTTAAGTAGCCTGAACAATATCTGAAGCACGCTAATACATCACTTGACAAACATTACTAATCAACTTCATATAAAAATTTCTTCAAAATATCAACATAAATGTGCAGTTGAGTATAAAATAAATTGAACACATACTGTGTGAGACAAATAATGTCAGCAGATGGACATTGATAATTAATGTCTCCCTCACTTCCTGTGTGGCAACATTTTTTCCTATGTGTCATTTTGCTGCACTGCTCACTGTCATGCTCATTGAGACTAGTTCCATTCACCTGTGTGCAGTCACAGTTGCCCTCACCTGCACATTATCTCCCAAGCACTACTGAAGCTCCTCAGTTCATCCTGACTCTTGTTCAGTCATTGAACTAATTCCCATTTTCCTGTCTGCACCACTGAATCCTGAAAATCTGCCTTCCCAATTCATCCCGTTACCAAAATCCTTGCTTACCCTTCTGGTCTCTCTCCTTACCTGCTCTTGGTTTACCCTCACTTGGTTGTGACTCCCCCTGTGATTCCAAATAAACAACCTGAACACTTCCTGGTGTTTGCTCATCTCTGTGTATGGATCCGCTCATCAACTTGGGTGCTACTCGTTTGATAAGAAGCAAAACACACTCAGACAGTCAACTAATGAGTTTGAACAGGTGGTGTTAAATTTACAAAGGAAATTTAAATGACAAAATTAGAACTGTACCTATAATTGGTCTATGGCTATCTTTACAGGACAAGTTTACACCACAAAGCAGCCTAGAAATTAGCCAACCGATAATGTGTTCATCCAACATTTATCATTTAATGATTAGAAATATAACAAATGGATGTAATTAGAAAAGTGCCATATGCAGAGCATTTGGATTGAAAAAATTATTTCAGAGAACATTGCTTTTTAAAATGAATTGGATTTTCATTGGTAAATGGTGCACACACACATATAACTATGATTTTAGTACAACCTTGCTTTTAAAAATTGATATATCTAAAAAATGAGAAACACAAGAAAACACTGTCAAGGAACTCATTAAAATTACTCATTTAAAGAGCCCCTAAGATGTCCCTGTTGTGGAAACAGAATTTAGCCAAGTATAACTCCTCTGGCACACTAAAATTAATTAGTGAGACAGAGCAAAAGAAAGGATTAGTTCCACAGAAGGGGCCTGGAGCCCCATTTTTAACACTTTCATGAATCTTCGTGTCTCTACTTTGTATAATATCCAGTGAGTATTAGCCTTATTCTATCCATTACCCAACCTGTTACCTAGTCTGTATGAGGTAAGGCAAAGGAGGGCAATAGATGGCACACATTACAACAGTATGTATAGTGATTTTGGTGCCTGTTTTGCAATTCTGTATTAAAGTTTTTTGAAGTACTACTTCATGAAAGTTTTGTGTCTTTATGTATTTGTCACTGCTGCTTGTTGCAGATAGATCCTATAGATTTTTGGACTATGCACTTATGTGGAAATGCACGTTTGCTCCTATGTTTCAGTCTGCTTTTATAGAAATATAGCCTTTTTTAAATATTTCTCACACAATTCATCTTTTAAACTTGTTCACTTTTGTAAACAATTTTCACCCCCTTTATTAAATGGGCAGTCACAAATAAAGCTTAATATCTACCCATGTACAAAAGTCTCGGTGTCTCTACAAGGACATAGCCCTTGGCACAGAAGGTACTGTGCTTATTTACGTACATACACAATTCAACAACAAGCCAAACTCCTTTCAAGCAAAGATATGAGAGTCAGGCAAAGTAGCCTCCGTGCTCCAGTGGTTTATTAAATAGATCCTTCATGCGTTGAGTAAACAGGAGTGGATCTATGAGAAATAAGAATCACGAGGAAGAAGACAGAAATAGAGTTTGAGCTATGACGTGCTAAGATGCTATAGAATAACTGCTGCAATGGCTACGAGACAGTGAATGCTCCACATGTTCACTAACAGCTTGAGTGACCGTTTGAATCAAATATAAATACAGGGCTAAACAGTACTTATTGAAATAATCAAGATTAAATTTATGACCGTTACAATACAAAATGCACTACAGTACAGCTAAAATCTATATTATGATCAATGCTCATTTTGTTGGGAAGCATGTGATTGAGGAACCTAAAACACAATTGCAAACAAAGGGAAATCTAGATCCTGGTGTAACATTTTGAGTTAATGTATTGTTCTATATCTATCAGACGCGTCATCTGACTTGAAGCCATGTGTTTTGGATGTTCGGGTAAAGAGAGAGCTTGGTGCTGAGTTGGATTCTGTGCATAAGTGGGAGGCAGAATAGACCAGGATGACCCAGACAAGCAGGCAGGGATCATTGGAAATGTGTGGCTTTAGCTTGTGTGCAAGGAGAATGTCACAACTTACACATTAGAAATACAGAATTTCATCAAGAAAAAATTGTTCATCGAGCTTACAAGTAGGTTATAAATTTGGAGGGCTGTTTCTGCTTTTAAATTCTATTAAAAGTGATGCTCCCACTGTATTGTAAAAAGAACCATCCTGCTGCAAATGTGAAAAAAATGCCTTAATGACATAGCTGATTCAATTTATAAAAATTAAGAATATGCTCTAGCATGACAGGAAGATCCTGCTATCTTACGACATTTATAAATGGGCTTTGGTCTGTTATGAGACAGCGTGGGTTGCTGTGTTTGGCATTGAAGACCAGGGTTTTAGTTTCTCAGTAAAGGCTGTTCCTTGTGGATATGTTACCAATATGTGTAGGCATTTAATTTGTTGTTTAAAGATATTAAAAACTTGTTAAAACGTGTGATAATTAATTTCTTTTGAACTTACTTTAAATAGGATACCAAAAGAATTAGAAGTTAAACTAAAGTATGGTAACAGACCTTTCTTACATTGGCTTCAGAAATTGATTTATTTCATGTTTTTGACTTGTTCACTGAAGTTTGAACATCCATGAACAGCTATGCAATATTGTAATGAGCAGTGTAATGACCCAAGGTTCTTATGTTGCTTGGAACCCTCAGTGAACTGTTATGTGGGGAATTAGCACAAGCAGACGCTAAATCAGGGATTCTAATCTGGGATACTGGTAGTAGCACAGGGGTGATACGTTTGGTGTCAGATGTGGGATCTGGTCCATGGGGTCGCCTGGGGGGAGGAGCTCCACGCAGACCAACACAGTGGGATGGTATCCTTTGGGGCCTTAAATAGTAGCACAGCAGCACAGGGATGCTACATTTGGTGTCAGAAGTGGTATCTGGTCTGCTGAACCACCTGGGGAGAGGAGCTCCATCCACGCAAACCAAGGCAGTGATGATAATATCCGTCGAGTAAGGCTGCCAAAAGAGGGAAAGAACTGCTAGTAGTTTCACTCCACCCCCAGGATGGCACATCCCGTGTCTTGGTTATCAGGTGGAGGGCATCCTGGTTATGTTTTTTCTTGGGGCTTGAATAACCATTGCAAACCTGGTACCCCAGCAGCCTAGTTCCTTCAGCCCCAGATGGCACTTTTTTTGGTTGACAGTGAGCCCAATTGCTCTCGGTTATTCAACACACTCCTCAGTCTGAAATTCCCCACATAGCACACCGCAAACACCACCCCATCATCTAACAGGGCACCGCATAGGCTTGAGGTGGTCTCACCTGTCAAGAGCTGGATTGTTGGCTGGGGCCCATGCAGCCCAAATGGAAGCTACAAGGGTTAGCAGTACCTTTAGTGAGGTCCAGGGTTGCGATGAACTGGGCCCTCTATCCTCTCTACTTTATGCTTGCTAGCCTGCTGACCTGGCTCAGGGACTTGGTAGGATCATTGCTGCAAGGGGGTATGGATACCATGCCAGAGAATCTAGATGCAGTCAGAAACAGAAGCAGAGAACAATTTCAGGAGTGTTGCATGGGCAGGACTGCTTGGGCAAGCTAATGGTGCTCCCCAAATCTAACATGGCCTGGGCCTGCTTTCTCTGGAGACTCACCTGAGTGGTTATGGGGATGTGATCTTGCTCCCCATACATGGATCAGTCTGGAAGCCAAGTCTTAGGTCACATTCCAGGCTCATTTACCATTGGTCCTTTGGAAAGCCCATTGTGGTCCCTGGAATTCATCGTAGGTGCCTTTCAGCTGCCACTGTGGAACGTGTGCACGGAGGATCCCCACCATTCTCTGGTCTGGCCCAGTCCTGTCCCCCCTGACTGCTCTTGGTCATGGTCCAGGTAGCATTTGGCCTTTCGGCCACATCCACAAGCTCACAACGAGTCTTTGGGAACAGCTAACCTATAGTGATTTGTAGTGTGCAGAGTTAGGGCACAAGCGTAGCCATCCATCAAAACCTGCTTCCCAGCTCGTGCAGGGAGGGTTAGTTCTGGGTCTTTCCTTACATACCCCTTTTCCATAGTACTGGTGCCGGTGCCGTTCCAGGGCAGGTTCCCAATTTGGAACCTGTTCCACCTTTTTCCACTGAAAAAAAAAATGGTGCCAGTGCTGCAAACTCGGCTCCAAACCAGCATCAAAACTTTGCTGGTCTGGAACCAAGATCCCATGATCGTCATCAGAGGTGGGCGAAGTAAGTGAGTCAACTTTAGACAGTTCCATATTCCTTATAAAATAAGTTGTGTTGAAAGAAAAAAACTAACTATATAGATAACATTACCATTAGCATTTGAGCTAACACTAGTCTGTGGCTAGGAAAAAAAATCTTACTTGTTGTCTTGTGCGTAATCATTGTCGATGACAATCTCTTTCAACAGCAAAAAGACGCAGAATAAGTATGTTTTGAATATTGAGATATATTCTCAAAGCTTCAAGTAGCACCTGAAAAAAACAAGATGTGTTCCCCCATTTTTTGTTGTTGCTTTGTTTAGTAGGCTTGGTATATGATGTAGTTGCAATTTCATCACCCAGGTCCCACTGGGCTCTCAAGTCTGTGGAAATGCAGGCTGGTTCTCGCTGGTTCCCAACTTCGGCACCGGCCGAGCACCAGCACCAGCACCAGTGCTGTGGAAAAGGGGTAACAGGGAGCTCATAACAGGCCCCCTGGACCTCATCTGTGAGAAAAGGAGAGAGAAAATGGCTCCAATCCTCAAGGTCCCACCCCTCCCTCTTCTCCAACACCTCAGATGTGTGGAGGTACACCTCAATATTATGCTTGGGATCTGAGCAACTGCACTCTGCTGTTTTCAGGTCACTAATGCCATCAATGTGACCAGACGCCAGGCAATGGTGGTCAGTTCTGTGAAGAACTTCCCTACTCCTCTATGTGGGGTCAATGAGTCCCTTGCAACAGCAATATAGAGATCAGTGTGGAACAATTGCCATGCCCATATTCTCCACCTCTGTGGTGGGGTGTGAGCATAGACATACAATAGCCATTGCAACATTCAGCCTCACCAGCCTAGAGAGACTCGATTTATCAAAACACCAGAACATGGGGAGGGAAGTCTGAGGAGTCCTGTGAACAGGACAGGGCTCATCTGTGGTAAGGAAGACAGACTGGAACTAGGGATAGTCGCAGCTCTCGTCTACTCGGGCCTCTTCCAACCCACAACGTATGCACAATATATTGAAATGCACCCTCGCTCAGTTTGAACGATGAAAAGATGGAATTTACAGACATTCAATTACATTCCTAAAAATAGAAAATTATGGTTTTAAGCTGGAGTACTCAAACATTCTAATTCTAAAATAAATGCAAAAAGTCATATGTATAATACAGTACGATCATATACATGCAAGTTTATAGGTTAACATTCAATGTAAACAGTGTGCAATAATGAACTAATTTTAATTGTTCTTATAGTAAATACAGGTATTAAAATATTAAAAAGTTAATGTGTAATTTTTAAGGATGTCTTTTAAAACAAAATATTTCTGAAAATATCACAATAGCATAAAATTTTGTGTAGTATCATAGAATTACAAACCTTAACTGTACTAAAAGTAACTCATAATTTTTCAACATTATGACATTGTACACAAACCCTTTTTCTCGCATGAATGGCAAGGCTTGTTTATTTCTTAGCAATTTTCACGCAGAGGACATTCAAAGCACTTAGAAATAAAAATGAAACATTGAGAATATAACAAGAATTAAAAATAATAAGGTATAAAAACCATTAGAAAAAATAAGTACTCTAAAAAGATGACAGAAAAGCACTAGAAAATAGTGTAGTTTTTGGGTTGGGCTTGAAAATGGCAGTCTGCAATGTAAATGATGAGAAAATCGAAGATAGGCCAAAGAAAAGCCACAGCATGGTCTGTTTTCCTGTATTGAAACCCCATATTGGCACAAACAAAAAGTATACATAGTCTGCTTTGTACATGTAAATGGATGTTTTTTAATGGAAACCTGCATTTCTTTATTGACCTTTAGAGTTTTTATACTGGCATATGAATCATAGGAAAGAGTTGCTGATAAATTTTCTTTATTTCAAAGGCCAATCAGTTATACGCTAAAATGGCATATTTTAGAGTTGGATGCTAGAAAAAAGGTATTTAAAGTAGTTTAGTGTTAGGGTAAAATATTCATGAAAAGTGATATATATATAGAAGATTTTGCAACAATTTATGACTACACTTTCTGCCAATTTATTATGAATAATTAAGGAATCTTCAGAATGCAGAATGGGTTGAAAAAATTTACAAAATTTTCAAATGAAAAACATCCATCCTGTTATCGCAAATTTGAGACTTTTTTTCTGTTAAAAGTTGCCACATGAAATCGTAATGACAGGTAAAAACATGATCAGATTCTTTCGAAATTTTTGGTCTTTCCGCAAAGATGTTCAATTTTAATCACACTCCATATGCAACAATATTACTCGTAAAAGCCTTGTGACATTCTAAGGTTGTTCCCCTTTATTCTTTTACTCCCTCTTTTTATGAACTCATTATCCGTGTCCTGGAGGAGACTGTTCTCTGTGGGGACACAGCAGCAAGCACAGTCTGAACCGATGTGGCCTTGATTAAAGCATTTCATCTCCACACATGAAAGAGAGGGGCCACAGGCTTGAAAAATGAACTTTATCATGGCACAGCTTCCAGTGGTATTCAAACTACTGATTGAAGATTTAAACAGGAGGTGGGGAGTGGTGACCTCACATGACCCTATTAATGAGATATTACTATAAGAACAATGCAGGACTTAGCAAAAAAGAATAAGAAAATGTGCCACTTTTTCAGTCACATACACAGAAACAAACACTGATTAAAATGCATTAGTTGCGTAAAATAAGTGACTGAACACCATCATTTCCTATTTATGTACTATAGTTTGATCTAATTATCTAATTTTTGTGAGTTACAATTTAAATGTTATCTCAAATACATCCTTCATGAACTCATAAAAATTGCACCTATGAAATAGTAAGTAGTTTGATATAAATACATTCTCCCTCATTTACAGGAGAATTAAGGCCCGGTTCATCACTGGCAGACTGATTTTTTTAGATTCTTGGGGCAGAAGATTGATGTTGGCTTAGTACATGATGGAAGGCTCATATCTATAATGCAGACTTCCAGGATAATTTTCCAGAAGCATTTGACAGGATGCAGTTACTGGCCAAAAAAAAAAAAACTAATTGCCTTGTCATATTATTATAATAATATGACATACCTGTCCTGTTGTATCTGGCCATATTTTAGTTCTGTTAGCCAGCAAGCTACAAGCAGTTTCCAGTAAAGTAAATAATTACATGCCTCATTGGTCACACCCCTGGAAAGAAACTGCCAGAACACAGTCCCACTATTCTGACTCACTGACTTTCCAATTAAACATGGACATATGAGTTTGATTTCTTCCTATTCACTGATAAACCCCCAACATGAGCAAAGGCAGTGAGGAATGAACTCTTCTCACAAAATACTGCATTTCTCCTTCAGCTAGTGCAGTCCTAACTCAGGTTTTTAAAGCAATGGTTCTTCACTAGAATGGTTGCCTTTGGGTTAAATTGTTACTAATCCTGACCCTTACTAAGCAGGCTCAGCATCTGTTTGAAATTCAAATAGCTACTAAAGTGTAGATGATAGGAGTTCATTGGGAAATATAGTAATTAAAAAAATTATTAAATCTAGCTTTTCTTGACAAGATTATATTATATATTAACACAGTTTAGGAAACTGGTTTCTCTTTCTTTTAATGATATGTTTGCAATCTCAGATCACTAATCATTAGAAAGGAGACAGCATTTCATTGACTAACTATTTATTAGCTGGAATGACACCAAGTAATTTTTCACTTTAAAGAAAATGATTATCACTGTTTCTTGAAACTACACTGTGTTCAGAAAGTATAAACTGATTGTTGAAGTCCAGGTTCTTGAAAATACGAGTGAGGATGACTTGGCTCCCTCTTAACAAAGCCATATATGAGAAAATTCAATTTTTCTGGTTTAATATCCCCTCCTAAACTCAGGCTTGGGGTGCAGCTTCAGGAACAGTGTAAAAGATTTGTGAGCTCTTTGCTAAATACTACCTGTCCAAAGAATATTTTTGCAATCCTTATTCCATGTAAAATCAAATTGTAAAATTGTATTAAAATTCATCTAAACAAAAAACAATGTGACTGTACCACTACGCCATTACAGAAAAGGCAACACATACAGTAGCATAGCTCAGCCCAAGAGTCTTGCAGTATACATCATGTCTACACAATATTAAGCTTAGTCGCAGGAGAATCAATCAAAGCAGAAAACACAAATCATACATTGGCTCTCACACTGAGATAATATGCAGGGCAGTTCATGAAGGTCAATTGATATGCAAATACTTCACCCAGCTAGAAGGGCAGCCCACAGTCAGTAACTTTAACAACTATTCTTAGTGTCACTTCCAAACAAAGGAGCTGCAAACACTTTTACATTTAGCAAAGAAAACTGTGCATAAAACATTCCCTTCCTCAGTCCTCAACTGATAAATTTAACCCCATTATAACCACACCACCCTACAAACTCTAGTCTACTACCTTGTTGCCTCTCTTATTCTTTTAAACCCCCCACCTCAACACCAGATGAAGGCTTTGCCAGGCCATCAAATATTTTAAGATTTTCAACATGCTATGTATCATCTGGGTCTGGGCTAGCTAGAAACAATATTTTATAATTTAAGGCACCTAAAAGTTTGATTACCCTTGCAGCCCTTTCCATTGTGCAGAAAATTTGGCAGATATCCTACTTTGGGTTAAGACTGTAGATGGGTCCAGGTCTATAATTCTCCTGAATGAGCTTACCCTTTATCTTTGCATTGAATATTTACTCTGTCTGTTTGTTCCTTCCACTTTTGCTATGACCCCCTGGATTAATGCCTACCACCACGTTAGTGACTCATATACACAAATCCAGTTGGTGTTTGTGAGTTGCAGATGAGGTGTTCAGACAAGCCTTTAAACTTGGTAACTCCAGTGCTCTCCTGGCATGCCAGATTAATTATGAAGTAAAACTCCAGCCATGGGTTCCAAAACTGGTGTCATTTTTCATATAAAATACAGTCATTACCTTCAGTGTCCCAAGAATGCGTGCTCTATGAGGTTTGTCTGGGAATGGTGGTTATTAGCTATTAGCTTCTGGACCATCTTCTCACTGTCAACACAAGAATTTGATGAATTTCTTGTTTCTGTCTGATAGGCCAGAATCCCTTATTTTTTGGCGATCTCTTTATAACTTCAGTGCCGTGAAATAGTATTTGCTCCTATCCTTCCTATTTTCCTCTAATGACAAATATGTCACCATAAATGGTATCAGATTTTTTATGCAAAATGTAATAAAAATACAATAAAAATAAATAAAGACAGTTTTAAGTGATCATTTAATTTAATGAAGGAAAACGATTATCCCACCCCCCAACTTAACTGATTATGCCACCTTCAGCAGCAATTACTGCAACCAAACAATGTAAATAAATGGAGATAAATGGAGTTCAGTCTTTTGCATCACTGTGGAGGAATTCTGGGCCACCCTTCTTTCAGCCATATTGTATGTTTTTTTAGCACGAATGACACAACATGTAAAGGGGGACTTTAACTAGGCTACACAAAAACCATAATTTTGATTCTTTTAGGGCATCCAAAAGTGGATTTTATTGTGTACTTCAGATCACTGTCTTGCTGAGCAACAATGGCAAATAGGAAAGGTCCCAAAGCAGCAACACATCACCATACCATTACACTACTACCACCAGGTTTGAATATTCTTATTGTGGAATGCTGTGTTAGCTCTACGCCAGATGTAATGGGATCCATGTCTCCCAAAATGTTGCACTTTCAACTCAGCAGTTGACAGAACATTTTGCCAGAAGGCTTGGGTGTCGTCAAGGTGTTTTTTGGAAATTGTGAGATGAGCCTTGGTTAGCAGTGGTTTTCAAATTGCAGTCTTCCATGAATACCATTCTTGCCCAGTCTCTTTCTAATGGTGAAACCATGATCACTGACCTCTCTTGAAGCAAGTAGGGCCTGCAGGCCCTTAGATGTCAGACTTTCTGGATGTGTCATTAATGTGCTGTTAGTGGAATTTTGGTAGGCTGGCCACTCCTAGTAAGAGTCACCACTGTCCTGAGTTTTCTCCATTTGGCAATCATGGCTCCCGTTGTGGTTCACTGGAGTCACAGAGCCATAGAAATGGTTTTGAAACATTGTTCAGACTGACATACACTACTGTGCAAAAGTCTTCGGCAGTTCAAGAAAATGTTTAAGGCCACTTATCTGGGCAGTAATTGTATTTTTGCTCAGACAAAAAAACACAATTTAACATTAGGGTATATATGAATAAAGAGTAATAGAAAAACTAGTAAAAATAATTTGTTCTGTTCTCCAAAATATTACCAATATCTGGTTGGATGGCTCGAACAACATAACTTTCGTTCTCAAAGAAACGAAAGAACCTCAGCCATTCCATGTATTTATTAATTTTCACCACCAGCTTAGTTAACTTGTACACTTAACTAGCTAATTCACTTTATGAGGTCTTAATAGTCAGACAAGGTGTACTCCTAGTTGATCTCTTTAAGTACATGGGTATGTTGGATAATAACTGTATATTCTGGGGTGGAATGAAGAGATGTTTAAAAATATGTAGACTGACACACTTTGACCAACCTGACGTCGTAGTTTTACACCAACATGAACATGATTTCAACATAATCGTCATTGCCTGCCTAAGACTTTTGCACAGTACTGTATTTCAATAACATTCATTCTTATCTCCTATAGATTTCCACTTGATCGCAACATAGTGTAAGGCTGTGGACACACTGGCCCTGTTGCCCCCCAGGGGGGAGACAGTCAAGTTGGCTCCATGGTGGCTGAATTCACAGGAACACATCTGTCAGGCCTCCATCTCATGGAGAGGGAAACGACCAACACATTCACAACCTGTTGGAGACACCTCCTTCCTCTCACTTCCCCTTCTTCTCACACTCAGGAAGGGGGAGATGACACACAGGATGGACCCCCACAGGGTAACCCATCCTGCTCTCCCTTCCCTTAACTCAGGACACACAAAACTCATATAGAATGTTTTTACGTTGATTACTAAAGAAACCTTTGTTTGATCTTATTTGAATGGTCTCAGTGTGACTGGTACAATGGTCTCTTTTCAAAAACAGTATGTTGCATCATTTTAAACATATACTGTAGAACTTTATAAGAAATCCTGTCCTTATCACAAGACCCAGCCCCCAGGAATATCAAAGACACACGACTACCTTTCATTAAAGGCAGGAGGGACCACTAAACTCAGGAATAGAATACCTTTTGTTCTACAGTCACCTAGTCAGTGATTGGATCATTCAAATGATAACACATCACTTAGTCATATTTAAGGAAGCTGAACAATACAGACTGAGGAGCTTCTGTATTCAGAAACTCCCACATAAGATGTGGGCTTAGCCTACGTTTTACATGTAGCTATAATGGAGTTTTTCTGTAATCAGGACTCCCATATAGCTCTGTTTGTTAATATCTGCAGCCAGATGCCTTTTTGCCTTTACTCTATGTATCTTCTACTGGGTATTATTTTGTATTTTGCATTGTAACATCATTTGTGATAATTCGTATGTTTCTTTGTTATATTAGATACTTGTGTGGGCACATAGTTTGATCTCTGTCTTGCCAAATTGGAATTTACATTATGCCTACCCAGTAAATAAATTGTGTTCTGATTAATTCTTGCCTGTCTGAAATAGTTAGCTCTGCTAAATTCTTCAT
Source organism: Gymnarchus niloticus (assembly GCA_009936485.2). Lineage (NCBI taxonomy): Eukaryota > Metazoa > Chordata > Actinopteri > Osteoglossiformes > Gymnarchidae > Gymnarchus > Gymnarchus niloticus. The sequence continues at coordinate 8,231,702 of JAACJT020000075.1, forward strand.
GGTGGTGTTCTTGGAATCCCTGACCAGGATTAGATGGTTAAACTGGCTCTGAGTAGCTGCACTGTATTGCAGAGACGTAACTGGTGCATAGCCTCTGAGTTAAAGATCTACCAGACAAACTGCACTGAAGCGGTCCCGGAGCTGTATCAGTCAAACATTCTCACAATTCCCACCAGCCTCTGAGTTGGCGAAATTCATCATACCTGTCGTTAACGTAGTCAAACATGCTGCCAGTGGGAACCAGCCTCTGAGTTGACCTGGGAAGACATACTGCAGTAGCCCCTGCGCCACTATAGTTACGCACGCTAATCTTCGGCCCGTGTAAATTATTTGGACGTGCTACTACAATCAGTCCCTAAACTGGGCAATCCGATAGGTTATACACAGACTATGTGACCAACCAGTTAAACCGAACCTAGTAGTCCCTGAGCTGAATAGACTCAAACATGCTGAGCATGCATCAAGTTTGTAGTTGTCATCCAGTCCCTGAACCATCTGCCTGGTTCCATATTGCGCTGGGCTTTGCTCAACTGGCCAGGAGCAAACCCTGAATGATACCTGAGACTAAGACTAGTCTTGATATTATCAGAACCAACCTAAATTTATTAGAGATCAAGGCCACAACATTATAAATCAATCATCAAATTATATGGCGTCAGATTAAAATATGTTTACATTATATTCATTTTAACTAAGGTTTTAAGCACTTTCCAGACGCACCCGGAAGGACCTACACACATTTATACCTTCAGCTGTCCACTTGGATCCCATCGTTGGGCCAGGAGCTGGCTTACCCTTACAATAGCATGCTGATTGTGGATACCTAATAGCCTACTTTACGTTGCTGAAAAGGCTTTATATAACTAACAAGGCTCACAGTATTAAGCTTAGGTGTGTCTAGTGCAATTGCACCCAGTTATTGATTACATTTTGTTCATTTGGCCGATTGAATAACCAATCACAATTGCTGCTTCACACAGGTCCAGTGATGGTTGGATCACAATTTTCCTCCAATAAATGAAGTGATTGTTCAAAAACTGAATTTTGTACTGTAAGGCTGCTAGCCCATCAGTGTTTCTTAGCTTGTCTTTTACTTAGGTTATAAAATTTTGTTTTAAGATCTGAAACGAATGTGAAAAAATTCTGTAAAAAATAATCAGTAAGGAGGTACATACTTTTTCTTGGCAGTGTATGCTAGCTTTCTGTGATGACTTAGCCACTTTCAAAGGGAACAACTGTAAGTGTTACACAGTCATCTATTACTTCAAGTAGAGATGTTCATTTTGTTTAGAAATTTTACAAAAAAATTCCATGAAAGGTTTTATTCCCAGCATGAAGCCTGGCTTCCACCAAACAGGTAAACTAGAGGTATTCTGACAGCTTTGCTGATACTAATGGAAGACTGAGCACTTATCCCAATACTCCATACATCCTGACATACTTGCGTCCAGAATTCCTATCAGTGACTTTATCTTGCATCGATTCCTGCAGAAAAAGTACCCACTTTTCACTATATATTGGATGGAGTCTAGATTAGGTGTCTGTTCTTTGCCTCACCTACAATCTTTTGGATGTCTGTGTCAGATTGCTGCGTATTTTCCATTTTGACCCAGTCCATGAGCAGCCAAAACTTGTAATTTGCTTGATAGGATGCTAGGATGCCCTCTGTTGATGTTCCTGTCAGATGGGGTGTCTGGCACCACATTGCAAGCCCATGTGATAGATTCATAAATCAAGTTGTTGTCTGCCAAGGAAGTTAAAAATGATGATGTTCAAGGGTGGGTTAATATCCACATAAGAGCTGCATGGTTGATTGCCACTTCAAAGTACATGGTGCGTTTTTCTATGGCCCAGACTACTGCAAGACATGCAGCGTTTATATTCTGTAAACCACAGCTGCCTGGAAGCATATTCTTTACTCCGGACTCTTGGGTAAGTACCACTCCTAACCTAAACTCATTATTTTCTGTCTGTACATGGAAAAGTCAAGAAAAGTGAGGGGTCACAGCACTTGAGATGCCAACAGTGCTTGTTTGATGTTCTCAAAGGCTGCTTGACACTAAGACAGCCAAGTCTATGCTGCATTCTTATATTTGTGTGAATTCGGTGCTGCTGCTCATTAATTGAATATGAGGAATAAAACAATCCCATCAGTCCAAGAAACCTCTTCAGAATGGTTTCTGGTTTGGATGCAAGGACATACAGCAGGTCTTCACTTCATCACTTCCAGCAATGTGTCCCAAGAACTGCTGCCACAGGTTACAAGTACGTACAGTTTTACATGCACGGCCATGCCAGTGATGTAGACGAAACAGTATTTCCCTTCCAAACAGCAGGTCATTCTGCATTTAAAGTGACCAAGAAATGGCAGTGTTTTTCAACCCGAACAGCATTCAAGTAAACTCAAATAACCCACTTCCGATGAGAAGTTTTCCAAATGCTGTCTGAATCAAAGCTAACCTGTCATTTGCCACTTTTAAACAGAGGCATAGGATTTCAATGTACTGTAGATGAGGCATGACATCCATTCCCTGGTAATGCAAAAAATGAGATCCACCATCCATCTTTAGTACTAACACATGATACGAGACCCACAGAGAAACTTTTCCAATGATATTCAGGAGGATCACTCCTGACTGTAGTGTAGTCCGTTAAATTTGTGCGTACCTATAGTTAATTATGTTGGAACTCTAACAATCATCTCTGTCTTATAGAAATGGTCAAAATAATTGCCATTGCCATGAAAATGGCATGGGCAAAATTCGTGGGACCCCACAGAAGTGTGTCTGTAAGTATGGCAAGGGACAATTGAGAAGGAATGTAAAAAATCATTCTACTGAGGTGATTCCAGGTTAGATATACAGACAATTCTGGGTGAGATGCAAAAAAAAAACGAAATTGCTTTTCATAATTGATGCATTGTGTAAGGCTCAAAAGAGTCGAGCGGTAGGAGGAACTCACGTTGGAAACTGTAATGTAGGTGCATGTTTAAATCTGTTGTGATTATAATTGTGGCGTGTGAAAGAAAATGGTAAGCAAGATAAATCTTCTTCAAAGAACAGTTTGCAGCAGTGTAGTAAAGAGCTCTGATAAAGCATTTACTCAAAAATATGAGACTCTAGTATGAAAGATTAAAGTAAAGAGGAGGATGTCAGGGAAAAAGCACCTCACTGGTTACCCTTCTCTCTTAGTCAGATGCAGTGAAAAAATACACGGCTTTATATTCGATTTCATCCTACTAACTATCTCACTTGATTCAGGGATTTTGCCATTATTCAAAATTCAAGAATATTTAACTAAACTTCATGCATTTTTCTCCACTCTCTCAATCCATTTTATTTGACCCTCTTTTCTATCAGTAATCAGAACTTCAGAGCTTTATTCACTTCAAATCAACCCAGAGAATCTTGTGATGTGTGCGCTATTGAAAGGGTATCACTCTCTCAGTTCTTAACCATACCAGTCCCTAGACATTTAATGTAGTCAAGTAACATACTGAGACGCGGCCCCATTTTCTGTTCACTTGTTATGACCATTAGTTATGCATCTTTCTCTTCATTGTCAAACTTATCAAATCCTTGCTAATCAATTGCTTTCTGTTGGTTAATTCCTCTCTGAAATCATAAGCCACAAATCCCCTTCCCTCAGGAACACCAAGTTAAACAGAGGGATAATGGAAAGTTAAGATTTCATAATATCCTGTGGGCGATGATACATCTTTCATCTGCAGTTCAGGTGAAACAATACAGAATGTGAATGTATATTCTATTATGGTGAAAGGTTTGCCGCCCCTTAGGCCAACGACGGTATCCAATTGGGCAGCCAAAGGTATAAATGCGTGTAGGTCCTTCCATGTGCGTCTGAAAATATATTTAAACCTCAGCTTAAACTGAATATAATCAGACTCCATATTTTTGTGTTTACTCTAGAAAGTGTAACCTTGATTCTGGGCAATTTTGGAAATATCAAGACTTGTCTTAATCTCAGCTAACTCTCTCTCTATGGTCTTTTGTGTGAGAGAGGATTCATCCTCGGCAGCTTAAATGAATAACCACAGCACAGCGTGCAGTTGGAAGATCAGCTGCCTTTCTTCGTTCTTCCTAGGGGCAGTGCCTTCTGTCAAGGCAGGATTTTCTGCAAGTGCTTTACCTTTAAAATGATAAAGATACCATTATTGAACTTAGACCATCATACCAGTCACACTGAGACCATTAAAATGAGGCCAAATATGAGTATATACATACATAACCTTCTTTTATAGCCAATATTTAGATATTTTATATGAATTTTGTGTGTCCCAAGTTGGGGGGGGGTGGGTGGGGGGGGGGGGGGTCGGGGGGGGGGGGGGGGGGGGGGGGGGGGGGGGGGGGGGGGGGGGGGGGGGGGGGTGTTGGTTCAGAGCAGGAGGCATGAGAGCCTGCTTGTGGGCCACTTAGTGATCTGCCAAATGGGGAGGAGAGGATGAGTGGGTTTTTGAGCAGGCGGTATGTGGACGCCTACCTCTATGTTGGTGCCAGGTCACTAGTGGCTTGAGTTAAACTCGGCAGATGTGCTCATGTGAATGAGTGAATTCAGTCTCACGGGAGCAGACCTGCCAATTGCCCCCCTGGGTGAGGAAAAACAGCACTAACCTAGAGCCTGTGGGCCAGGATCTTCATTGCCTTTTGCCCAGGGCTTCTCAGGACAAACTCCTGATTAGTACAGGCAACCAGTAACTGGATAAATAGTTATTAATAATGGTTGAGTAGATAATTCCAACCGTAATAACTTAAAGGTAGGCCAGTCTAAAGAGGTCCTTATCCACAATGCATTTTTGTACAGCACACAATAAATAATATACTTAATATATTAATATACTTAACTCTAAGTGTATAAAGCAAATCTGTTTTCTGTTCATTATTTTTTAAGAAGCCAATAATCATCTTAGAATATTGCAGCTGCTTTTCTGTGCATGTGTCCACAGTTTCAAGCAGCTTTTGTCACCTACAGATTTTAGCACTCTTTTTGTTAAACAAGGTAAAACAGATCACAAACTATTGGACACCCTGAAAGAATTGGCATAAGAGAAAAACATTAAAAGGTAGCAAGTTTTTGCACCTGTCTTTCATATACTAAACAAGATTTTTTAGCAATTATCTTGTATTTTTACTGGGTAAAGGTACATAAGTGTGCACTAGTCAAATACATACATTAATAGAGAAGTGGTGTTATTATTGTGTTTTTTCAGTGTATGAATGTGTAACACAGTAAAATAGTGCGATTTTTCTGTAAAATTTTATTGAAATTTATGTGGCAGATACCATGGTCTCATTTGTGCTTATTTCAAAAGTATAGTTTCTCCAGATCCACATTTAGCTCCTAGGGTAGAGGCATAATGGGACAGGAATCTTAGACAATGATATATGCGTTTTACCCAACATGGGTTTTCCAATTACAGGCAGAAGCTCCTTCATTAGCTTTGTATATGTGGGATCAAGTAAGGAAGTGTGTGACTTCAAAGTTATATGTAGTACACCCGGTTTAGCGTGATTAGGTATTGTGAAATATGGGAATGCCGTGCCGTTAAGAGTGTTAGGGATCTGTGCCTGTGTACGGATGGTCATCGGTTTAAATCCTGTGGCCAGTGGAGTAATCCTGTCACCAGTGGGCCCTTGAACGAGGCCCCTCACCTCATCTCCTCTCCATCATCATCTGGATGACGGCTGACCTTGCACTCTGACACCACTTGCTCGCTACCTCACCTGCAAACTGTGTGCTACATACAAATATTGGGTTATCATTTTTTTCTTATTAGCTTGAGACAGATCCATCCAAGATCGGCAAAATATTTATTGTGACGTGAAAATTTAAATTATTGAAATGACAGTGGATTGTTTTTTCTGCACCTGCCCATTATTATTCATACATTTTCTTCAGTACAGTATATTATCACTGCATATTATTTTTTGGGTTTTCTTAAGCCAAACATTATAAATATAGACCTAATTTGCTTTCTCATAAGATCAGCCCCTCAAGAATGATTTAAAAATCATCCCTAACATGAGACACTAAATGCATGTCTGTTACAGTACCTGCAAATGTCTAAGAAATAACTTATCACAACAGAGACATCACTCAGCATCATAAAACAACAGGTAAGCGTACATTTATGTATTAAAGTATAGAATATTATTGCAGGTGTCCCACATGCAACTCCTTCAGTAATGTAACACCTAATGCAGACAAAATTATTTTTAATTTCCACATCCTTTCAGGGATATTCTCAGTTAATCAGCACGTACTCAGTCCAAATCATTTTCATTCCTCTCAAGCGCTGCAATTCCTTCCATCCCCTCTAATGGCTTTGTCACACGTGTCAAGATGACATTTACTATTTAATGGCAACAGGTTCATCACAGGAGGCTCAGAAAATTAGAACAGTGGATGTGAATACCAGGTGAGATAATGGACATTGGCTAAAGTATAATTAATAATGATAAACCCAGAGCCGCAGCTGTCATTAACGAGCATCACATGTTGACTCTAATAGCAGGTCATGCTAATCAGACTACAGTCTGATTAACTTAAATGTAAGAAACAACCACTGTGAAATAGTGGGCTACAATGTTGCATTAATCAGACAACAACAGTAAAACACTGATAATAAATAAACTTGTACATCATTTACATTATCGTTTACTATATTACCTATTTTCCAGTTAATGTGTGTACAGATTTATATAGAAATTGCTACATAAAGATTTTTATTGTTGAACACTAACATCAGGGATGTGATGATTTATATTCATTGTTTGACTGCTACACTGTGCATCATCCGTTCATCCATCTGGTGACCAGTTTCTTATAAAGAGGGACACCCTGTAAAAGGCATGAAAAGTTTTTTTTTGTTTTTTTTTTTTTTAACGTTGTGTGAACAAATCATTATCGAATTTATTTTTTTCTTTTTTTCAGACATCCTTCCAGCTGCAGCATCATGGAGAGCCTGGAGTCAGTGCAAAGACGGCATGGTTAATAAGGTCCTAGATGGCATGCCAGTCCATCGTGGGGCAAACACATTAATACTCCACCACTATGGGCAGTTTAGAAAGACCAACTTTGGACAAAAATGGTGAAGATTATCAGATGAGTGCAGAACAATACTAACCTCACTGAACTGTAGGAAGCTGGAGGTCATAAATATTTTGTTCTCTGTTCAGCATCACCTGAAAAATGTGTTA
>JAACJT020000075.1:8239018-8253453 GCA_009936485.2 Gymnarchus niloticus
TAACCTCACTGAACTGTAGGAAGCTGGAGGTCATAAATATTTTGTTCTCTGTTCAGCATCACCTGAAAAATGTGTTAGGGGACAATACTGAAAGCCACTGTTTTCATTCAGTTATATATGAGTGATGTGTTTTCATTGTAGTAAATTACAGCAGAAAAACGTTAAGTGATAGCAGGTTTTCACAAAAGGAATGCCTGTGGATGACAATAACTGAGAAAAGCCTTAAGGTATGCATGGGGCATGTCATCATTGCATTACATTGTAACGGCAAAACAATATATTAAATAAATAAAACAGTGTATGGCTTATCAAAGCTATGATAAGAAATGGAAAAAAAAAAATAAAATTCATATTTTTCAATTTGGATTATCCAGTACTGAAAGACTAGTTTAAGTTTCCTTTTTGGTGCTGCAGAGGTAAAGTAGATATATCATGCCACTTGCTGTGTGTGACTATTTTTGAAAATCCAGAGCCTTTTTTTCACTTTTGTAATCGTCATTTTGGAAAAATCAGTTGGGGCAGTGTTGTTCAAATATGTACACCTGAATGTCCATCCATCTATGTCCATCTTCTAAGTGCTTCTTGCCAGGGTTGTCTTCCAGCTTCCAGCAAATTTAAAATCAATCCGTTCATCCAGTACAGAGTGACACAACAAACATACAATTTTTCCAACCTTATTGTTGGAAGAATGACACATTATTGTCATATTCCTCCTCGTTTTTTAATCAGAAACTAACTACTATTCAATGCAAAGGAAAATGAGACAGACATACATCATGCAGACTTTTTTTTATTGAAGGTACTTGCAGAGTCACAAGACAACTATCATGCTATTTGAATAATAAATTTGTGAAATTTACATTCATAACACACCTGTCATGATTTTCATATAAATAAGTTTTGAAAATTAAAAACATTCATGCAACAACATTTCAGATTCTGGATGAGATACCTCGACGAATGAGGAATATCAATGTCCGTTTTAATGTCCATGTGAGGTGTAAATTAAGAAAACGTCAATCTAAAACTACTGAAGCTTGGAATGTTTCACCCTTAATATATTTTTTTCTTTCTAAACTACTCCAAGTTCATTGAAAAAGTGCAGTATTATATACAGATTTGGTTCAGCTTGCACTTTTATCTTTTCACATTTGTTGAGGGAATTATGTGAAATTCTGTTTTCCAGTGCTATTTCAAATATATTTCCCAAGTTTTATTTTCTTTGATAAACCATATTTAAATGTTATTCAATTGAGTGCTTAATTTACATAATCACCTTCCACCTTTGTCACTTGTACACATGTATAAATCCTGAGGTCTACGTCAGTAAACATGAAAGTCTGACTAATGTCAGGCTGACATGTTTAATGCAAAGTGCGTCAGACTTCCAGATCAAAGTAAAATTGGTTAAAAAAACACACATTTTCATAATACAGTTCTGAAAAAGATCGCCTTGGATATTAAATGAGGTTAAAGTCTTTTTAGGAATGCAATTCACGCGACAGTGCAACACAGAGAGCAAATGCACTAAACAACCATGTGCATACATTGGTCAATATGTAAACAAATACATATGGTTCAGCAGGCTATTTTTCTATTATCTGAATGATTAATATTTACTCATGATTGTCAGCTTGAGCTCCAGCTGAACTGGATGAAAAACACATTCTTCACCATAACTTTTTTTTGTCATTATTAATTTTATTCAAAGCAGAGATAGGTGTTTGGGCAACATTATAACAGTAAGCTACATATGAAAAATGAATTAAAATAAAAAGGTTGGCAATGAAATATAGAAAGTGATTAAAAAAAACAACAGAGCTGTGTGCATGAGCAGATTAAATGCACTATCCCTATATAAGCATGTGGTCTTCTGGGTATTCCCAGGCTGGTCTGGCACTGACTTTATTGGCCTTCATTCTACCAAAAAAAAAAAAAAAGAAAACTCTCCACTCTTCAGGCTGAAGTTGCATGCTCAAGTAACAGAATAAAAGAGGCACTGTAAGCAACCTCCACTCAGGGGATTAATAGTTTATCGATGTTTTCAAGGGCTCAGCTATCAGATGGTTGAAAACAGCTTTCTTTCACACAATGGCTTCTTGGTGGCATGATGCTCCAATGGGTAGCACTGGTGCCTCTCTCTGTCTCTCTCTCTCTCTATATATACACACACTCACACACAAGGTTAGGGGTTCAAATCCTACCTCCATCCTGTGTGTGGAGTTTGTACTTTCTCCACCCATCATGGGGGTTTTCTGAAGTCCAAAGAGTTGCTAACTTGTGCCTCTAAATTGTTTGTTGTTGTGTGCTGAGGCCTTGCATCCTGTTCAGCATGTACTGTTGCCTTAAGCCTTCTCCTGACAGCATGGACTCCAGCTGGCATGGACTCCAAATCTAATGACCCATGTCGTCCCAGCATGATTTGAGAATGTTCCAAAGAACGCCTTGTGATGTTACTGAATGTTTGGTGTTCTCAGTCTTCATGTGCCCCCATAAATGTTTGATGGGCTTGAGTTCTGCTGGCCATGTAGAAAAAGTTCATAATGGTCTGTATTTTTTGTTCTTCTTTGGCTCTATGCAAGTAGTTCTTGCAAAGATTTGAGGTATGTGTGGGGTCATTATCCTGTAGCAGTATGTCTCCAAGATCCAAACCAGAGGGTACTACATCATGCATCAGGATGAAGTGGTATTTTTCCTTTGTCAGTGTGTAGTCAATCCGTGCAGGTATTTAAGTCCAGAGTAGGTATAACAACCTCAGATTTGAATACGCCAACCACCATGTTTCACTTGTGTTGACACTGTTGTGTCAGTCTCACTTCTATTCATATCTTTATGCACTGAACATTGAACTTGTCCTGCCCGGTGCCAGCCAAAGGAGGATGGGTTATCTCCTTGAGTCTGGTTCCTCCCAAGGTTTCTTCCTCCTGAGGAAGTTTATCCTTTTTACTGTTGCCTTTGGCTTACTCTCTGGGGATCTTGGGCCTGAAACTATGTAAAGCACTTTGTGACAATCGTCCTTGTTAAAGATGCTATATAAATTAAATTGAATTGAAATGGACGCACTTTATTATTATTACTATTATTATTATTGCCACCAAATAAGTTTTATAATTTTAAGATGAAATTCTTGCAGATGCTGATGTTTCAAAACAACACCCAGCAGATCCATTGCTGTGTTGCCTGCACACCAAAGCACGTTCTGATTCACACAGACCATGACCAGCAGCTCATCCTACAACAAGAGAAAGGGTGAGAAGCAACAGAGGGAAGCAGCCTGGGACTTAATGACGCTACCTGAGCACTGGGTTTGACCAGTACGTGGCACAGGGCCAGGAGCTACCAGATGGAAAATAGCGTGTGGGCTTTTGGGAGTAGTGCTGACACCCTCTTACTGGTCTGGTGGGCCTGTGCACTGTGGGAGTGCACGTGTTGTTATGAATTTCTAGCAGGAGCAGAGTTTCTGCTGTCATGTCATTCCCTCAGTTACTTATGGTTATAATCATTACTCTCAGGAATGTCAAGCTATCAGGTGACATCAAACACCATTATGGCATCTGCAATGATAATATGCTACTCTCTAGAGAAGTCTTATCACACTCTTCCCTTAATAAAAACATTAAACTGTGGCAAAATGATTACCGCCACTGACACAAACAACAGACTTATACAAAATGCAATTTCCCTGTGTGATAAAGGCTGGATGGTAAAATTTGAAGATTGCGTATCCACATACTTTATATGATGCATGCAGTATTTAAAGTGACAAACGACAATCTAGCCTTTGCTTGCAATGGCACTATGCCTAAAACGGAAGTACTGTTGCCTCATACCAGTTTGGCTGAATGTTTCAATCCTACCCATGCTGCGTGAGTGTGTGTGTGTGTGTGTGCGTGCGTGTGTGTCAGTGCCTCTCACAATTAGCTGAGTTGCTGTCACTGTATGGCTATTTGAGACTACATGGTCAAGTGTGCATTTTCCAAAGAGTTATTTGTGTAGTCTTTTGGGATCACAGGGATTACTTGAGAACTAATCGAATAATTCTACAATACAAATCCAATTTTATGTTCCTCTTTTGAACATTTGCAAACTGTTGTTTATGCGAACATGGTAGTCGCCTTTATCTTGTCCACATCTCTTTTCACACTCCATATACACTTCATATAGCTGTTTCTTTTAATTAAATACAGGTTACACTTGTTAAACATAATAATAGATAAACAAAACAGTGTCTTCATCTGGTGGAAGTTATTAATTATCATTGTTGTTGTCTGTTATTATTTGTGTTGTTGGTGTTATGATAGATTATTGGTACTGAGGAATGGTGGGTCTGCATAGATCTTTCATGTGTGTTGAACTTTGTCACATGTACAGTATTAGTGTGTGAAGGATTTGCTCTATAGAGCAGAAGTACTTTCTTCAAGTGTTGTAATGTAGCATTTTACATTCAGACAGTGAACTTTTCTATTGACATGTGTTCTGTGAGAAGGTATAGCTCCTTTGAAATGCTTATTGTATTGCATGTTTTCCAGTTTAAAAGCACATTTTCCTTTGCAGCATCTAGTCTAATTAGTAAAGCCCTAGAATGGAAGACTAATTGCTGTGCAGTCACCATGTAGCAGGAACAGTGGGATACTGACGGAAAATGGTCAATGACTGACCGGTAAAAAGAATTAGTGGAAAGATAGATGAGGTGCTATGCTGTCCAGGCTGAACCCCGGCTCTATGTTGCCTGGGATAGCGTGTAGCCCAGTCCCCTATGACCCTGACATGGATGGATGGATGGATGGATGGATGGATGGATGGATGGGACAAAAGTAGCTTTTCAGTAGGTTCAGTCTACAATGAATGCAAGTACTTGTGTCCGTTAACCCTGCCTTGCAATTTTCTGTTTTGCTGTATCGTGTGATCTGCCTTTTACTAAGTTAGATGCATTTTAACATTTTAGTTATTCAGAATGTTATATTTTCAAAAAAATCATTATTGTAAGAAGTTGCGAGATCTTTTTCTCATTTTCTACTTGAAAGATGTATTCTTGTGTCACTCTAAAATAACACTTTATATAATTTTCTGTTAGTCAGTTGTCTGCCATTTGCATAATTCTTTTTTGCCATATTAGTTTCGAGTGCATTTGGTATAGTACATGTTGTACTAATAAAACAGAGCTGGATTGAATAAGGTAGATGTTATTTTCTTCTTAAGGAAAAATACACTTTTTGGGGATGTGAAATTACACAAAATGGTCGAGGTTTCTATAACTTCATTTTATAATTAAACTGCCCAGGATAATCACTTGAAACATGGATGGATGGATGGTGTCAGTAACGGCCAAGGAGAGAATCCAGCTGCAGATTTCCAAAGTAGCAATCCAAAATTTCTGACCGGAAACACAGACGGTTGTTGGAAGAGTTGGGGAAAACACACAAAGAAAACCAAACCAAAATCATATTCCAAAAGCTGTAGCCAAAACACAGTCCAAATTTCACTGGACCAGTAAGCACAAACACGGCAAAAATCAGCAAACACAAGACGAAGGACTAGATAACCAGTAGATCACCGGGAATCAGATACTGTGTATGTAACATAGATAATAGATATCGAACCGTGCATAAGTGTGAATGTACTTTTTCTATTTTGTTGCTTGAATGTTTAATATGCTGCTTTTAGTGTCATTTGATATATAATGGATATTCTGCACTTAAATTTAGCACAGAAATTGTGATTCAACAACACGATCTGAGCATTTATTGATTCCCTTGATACACGAGAATGTGTATGTCATAAGTTGTAATGTTTTTTCCTACGTCGAATATGACAGAAAAATAAAATATCGATAAACAAAGAAGCATTAAAAGCAAGTAATGCACTGTTTTTTAATGGATAAGAAATCTTTAAATTAAGAAATATCTTTAAGGTTTTTCCTCTTAAAAGAATGCCTGTCTCTGCAGAGCACTGATGAGTGCTGCTCAGCTCGCCCGTCAGAGTGCAGGCGGCAGTGTGATGTAGCTCAGTTTAATTTGCGTCACTACAGAAACGGTGGAATAGTAATGAAAGGTTGCTTGCCCCACAAATGCATTCCTGTGTAGTTTCATAGAGCTGAGTTCTGAATCCAAAACATTGGCTTCGTGCATAATAGAGGTCCTTGGATAGAATGTGTTCCCTTGCATCTTTAACCGTGGCCCGGAAAACCCAGATGCCAGCTTACCAGCAGCAACAAGAGCCCTATAAATCGAATTACAACTGTCACACAGCAGACAAATTGAATAGCCAAAATCAGGCCTCTGAAATGAGCTCAGATAAAGTCTGTAGGATTTACGGGTCATTAATTTTTTTTTTTTTTAGCAATCAATGTCAATGAGTAAGGTTGAACCTAAATAAATCAGGCTCAGTTGAATTTCTGCTTTTGTAAATGTATTTATTTAATTGCTTATACATTTATTCCCTCTTCATGTGCAGATTATTCATTGCTGTGTATATGCTCCTCCCTGAACTTAGTGTCCTGTCTCCCTTTATCGCATTCCTCGAGGAATGATGCCGATGTTTATGTGAAAATCTAGCACAAGGCCACATGTCTACTTTCAAAAAGATATATCAGTTAATAAGAAGTTGCATAAGACAGTCAGTTCTATAAATATTTGAAACCAAGACAGAACCGGATAAGCACAAAATGAATATTTAAAATGTCACATTTTGAAAATGAAACAAAGATTTTTTTAAACATTTTGAATTCAACTATAAAATGTTGTTCTTTTCTTATATTTTTATAAGTGATTCTCATACTCAGTAATGGTCTTTGGATTGTATCAGTAGCAGTATAAAATTTGAATTGGAATAAACCCTGGCTCTGGCATCTCATTGAGGGCATTGGCTTAGGCTCCACTCCCCCTACCCCTATCCCGGGACCCTATACTGGATAGACCATAAGAAGGTAACTGGGTAATCCATGGTCTTTTGGATTTTTGGGTTTCCAGGTGACTGTTACTGTATAGTCAATGAAATGCTATTCAGTAATATTTAACACCTGTTAATTACCAGACCTTGGCTAATGAGGCTACATTTCTACCTTCTCAGTGTGGGCTATGTAAAGTTGTTATCCATTTTAACCTTATATATAATTACCTGCTAGTAGTTACATATTTCAAGAAAGAGTCAGTATGATAGGCATTAAATTACTCTTATTCATTAATTTAGTATTATTCACCCTTCAAACATTAAAATGGCAGGTCATATTTTTCTAAAAATGACTCAATCGAATGCTGCCGTGCCTCCCACTGGCTCTTTGGGTACAACACCATCCAGGGTGTCCCTAGCCTTGTGCCCTAAGGCTGACTGGGATAGGGCCCACCTGCAACACTGAATAGGACTAAGCAGCTAGGAAAATGCATGCATAGAAAAGAATTGGAGAAAAGCTTTCAGTGTTACTCATTAATTCTTTATCATAATCAATTCCTCATCACTTTAAAACCAGCGTGAGGCATAGAATGGCACAGATATTGTCTGACATCCTGGAGTTACAGTTACAGGCCCCTAGGCCTCTCTTCATTCAAACATTTCTGATCATTAAGCCACCACAAGAAAAATGTTAATTATGGGAGGATACCACTGCTGTCAGAAAGTTCTCCGCTGTCTGTCTTAAAGATCACCTATGGATGATCCGTAAGGTTTTGTTGTATGTTATTTTCACCAAGTCAGAAAAACAGACCCAGATCAACTGAAAAGCATGGTAAGCATTTTGCTTTGTTCCTGCTTCATCTCTGAATCCAAACTTCCTGCGATAATTAAAGGAAGAAGAACAGAGATTTAAACAGGAGAATGTCAGGGTTGAAGCTTTCCTGGTAGTATGCCATTCAGCACCACAACAGTCATCAATAAACAAGTAAATCTAATACGAAAGGTTGAACCAAGGCAAACAGCTCAAACATATCAATTATTTAAGGCAGTACTGCACAGAAGAGAAAGCAAAAATACTGAAAAATTAAGACAAAAATGCAGGGCAAATAAACAGGTCCAGTAATCATGGTCAGTTTTATTTGTTTAATCAGGATCCCCTTTATGTAGATGAAAATCATATTAAATATAAGAATATAATATCATATTAATATATAATGAATGTAATCCCCTGTGACTATGACTGGAACAATATAAATCATTTAAAAAAAAAAAATAACTGTGGTTTTTATTTATTTGTCTTTCAGACATAACTATAATCCATATTTTTTGGAGAATAAACCACATTATTAAGTATTAACTGCAAGGCCATTCTTTGTTCATCAGGATTTAACCCATGGGAAGCTGAAAAATATATATAGAGATCGATCCTGATGAAATATCATCAAAATTTATATTGCATGATCCCTTGCAGATATAGAAGGATACTGTTAATAAAATATTTCAAAAGAATAGAATTAGTTTTAATAAATTTGAAAATGTGAATTGTGATTTTGGTGAGTTTTTGCCACTTACAGATCTAGCTTGTAAAAACATCAAGCTAAATTAAACCATCCAGTCCTGGTAAAAATGAGCAACATATATTTTCAGACTACATAATTAAATAATTGAAGCCAAACCTGCAGCAGGAAACAATAAACACTCATTTAATTTTTGTTACTAAATGTTATAGTTATTTACTATAACTTCACAGTGAGTGCAGTTTGTCTTTCAGGAGTTTTGTTGAAAAATAAAGTTACCCCCTTCTCTGGGGTTGTGTGTGTTCGTAATGCCCACCTTCCAGTGATTTTCTTCCCAAAACAGCCATAATGACTGTGTTAATATGCGTTAATATGCACCTTAATAATCCGATGATGAGTGGTGTATGGCATTTAAACTGATTACTCAAATGTCATGTCAACACCTTAACCTGTTTATAAAAAATCCATTAATCCCACCTCGGTTATATGATCATATACTGATCCCTCCCAGACAATGTTCTTTCCTAGGGCAACCTAAAAACTTCCACCAGTAACCCGCGGTTACAAAGCTAGTCATGTAAATGCAGTAATCGGCTTATTAAAACACTTGAAAACACCTTAATCGGGATATCGCCATAAAAGTACATGGTCTCTTCTCCAGTCTATTTCTGATTCTTCCCCGTGGGAATTTTTTATTTTTTGTTTGGATGTTCCTGAAATTCATAACAAATCTACACTTTACCCCCAAATTTGTATTACCCCCGCTAGGTCAGCTTTAAGGGAAATAAATAGCTGGTTATACTCTGGTTTTTATGGCAAGTGGTATACTATAACATTAACTCACCGATACTTCACATCTAAGATTAGATAAGTAAGCTGAGAGTAAATGTGTTGCTTATGAATTTACTTTAGAACAAGTAAGTTACGGCACTTCAATCTTTGTTACTTTGCTAGTGTCTGACCTTTTTTTCTGACCTACCACCCAGAACTGGAAAAAAGCATGGTAAATTCTACCTTTGAGCTGTTCAGTGTTTTAAATAAAATTGTGTGACTGACCCGTCTTCCCGTTATGTTTACAACAGACACCAGTGAAATTTCTTCAGTGCCTTAGAGGACATGAAGAGTTCATAGAATTCGAACTGTTTATCTCTAAATATTGATGCATAACTTACAGAGAATTTCAGTGTGTCTGGGTAATGTTGTTGCATTTCAGCTCAAGGTTTGAAGGTCTGAATCCTGAGTTAGTGTGTGCACATTCCTGGGGGGTTTCTCTGGGTGTAAAAGTTTCCAATTACAATTGAAAGGCATGCTGTTACTGAGAATTGGTCACTCTAAATTGCTTGTCTGGGAGGGCTGTGGTGAACTGGTGTTCAGTTCAGGGTATACCCTTCCTTGATGTCCTATGTTATTAGAGGCTCTGAATCACTGAGGGTGCAATTGGATAATTGGTTGCAGGAAATGTTTCGATGGATAAAAGTATAATAAATAACAGTTAACATATAAGAAACATTACGTCTCAACAGTATTTCTTCATTCTCAAAACCATTTTAACTTTCGCTTCCAGTATTATTCCAGTAATATGCTGTGTTCACAATGTGCATCACTTCAGTCAAAGGATAAAATGTCTACAGAAAAAAATAAAGACAAGGACATTGATATAAATACTATTTTTGTTATTTGTCATTTGTGAGATAACACCAGATGTCAGTCTTGTACAAAGTACTGTGTGTAACATTCATTACATAAACATGTAAACAGTCACACTTCAATCTCAAAGTGCAAAACAGAAAACAAGTATTTTGGTTCTGGATCATCAGAAAATCCTTGAAAAATGAACTACACGTGTAGATTTCTGTCATTCAATATTTTTCTCCACTTGCCCTAGTTTTCAAAGAACAAAACAGCAGAAGTTAAGCAGTGATGAAAGTTTTCGCTGAACACAGTAAAACTAAATTTTTACTTTATTATGTATGAATTGAATTATCTTATATGGCAACATAATACAATATTAAAAGTGGAATATACTTGGCATAAACATAGCATGGAAACTCAACACATGACCTGCTGAATCTTTTGAGTGACACTTTGGAAAATGTGCTTGATTTCTCTACCTTTCCGAATTATCATGTCTCACAGAGAGATTCTGTTACTGCTGAAAATGACCACGGGTCAGAATAATAAAGCTGCCTACTGTGGGAAACCCTTGGCAGGTAGCTGACAGTGCTTTTGCAAAGAACTCGCATGCTGATGAATCGCAGAGCTATTATATTGTAATTAGGCTTCATTTTATTCTTCCACTGGCAAAGCCATCACAGTTATTACACACCCAATTGCACAAATGATGGCTATAATAGGAAATAACTGCCAATGTACAAGACGAGACCCACACTCACACCCCACATTTACAGAGGTGTGAAGCCCCCACCATATAAGTGCCGTCCATTTTGAGACTCGGCCCAATGTTACTCTCGGACACGTTTTATCTCCACAGTAGCTGAGAGGGGACTGTGAGATTTAACTTTAACTTTCGAATATTCTAAGATAAAATTTTTTTAGTAGTTTGGGATATTTATATATTTTTATTTGAAAACGTACAGTAAGTGTTTCAATTAAAGTCAGGGGGACCAAGTCCGGAAGACAGAAATATTTCCTGTATAATGTTTTACGTCTAAAAACAACGTAAGCTAAGTACCGATGTATTCATTGTTTTATTTGCTAATTCACAGTAGTAGTTTTCATTCCACTCACACTGGCCAGTCATGGTGTGCCGAGGAAGCTTTGATGGAAATCAGTCAAAACCCGACTTAGTACATTGATGGATGTTACCAAAACATCAAGACATCTCAAGTACTTCACTTAGTAAATCTTTTTCTTTGCTTTTCTCCTGCATATTAAAAAGAAACTTGATGAACGAAAAATATTTTTAAGTATTAACCAGTTTGTTTTTTTTTTTATGAATTTTGTCAAGAGTTTATATTTAGAGAATGTGGAATAAGTGGATACCTTTGTGAACATGAGTTCTCGCTGGCCATCAAGTCTAAGATCAGAGGCTTTAAATGAGTGTGGTTTATTAATATTTTATATTTACACGTTCCAGGTTACACTATCTCAACCAGACTGAATGTCTTTATTGCCACAGTTCCCCTCTAATTAACTTTATACAAGCTATAATATTAATCAGTCAGTAGAAATCCCATTAAGACAAAACTGGTGATTGAGGAAAGGGTCTATTTTAGATTCATTTTCCACTTATAAATCATAGAGTTACTTACATTAAGTTTTATCCTGCAGGTGATTACAGCTCTAATCTGACAGAACCTAATGAGCATGAAGATGTTTCTATTGACCTACATGATTTAATAATGATGGCCTCTTCAATGACAATGTGCAATTACCAAAATGGGCAAAGTAAATTCCATTGCATAACTTGCTGATGAAGGCTAAAAGATGACTTATGAGCCAAGACTGATCTGTTGTAGGTCACAAAGGTCGTAGAGGGATGGGTCAGTCCATGTTGTAAATCAAAGCCATCTGTTTCAAACGCCAAAGCTCAGTGGGCAGTATTATCAATTCTTTGAGATCATAGGATTCCTTAAGCAAAAACCTATTGGAGCAATTATTGGCTTGTTGTTGATGATGATGATGAAGTATGGTGACTAAATAATTTAGTTCTGCATCACTTCAAGTAGAACCGCTAAACAAGACCAAGCCCTTTAAAAGTCTGATATCTTTTTGTTGGCAGCTTCAGGTAGGAAGCATGGATATGTCTGAGACAAAAATGAAACTATTTTTAATTACTTTAATTATTAAACATCTGCTAGATTTATTCCAGCTTTAAGTAGAACAGCTGTCCAAATTATTTGAATTCTGGTAAAATGTAAAATCAGTGCTACCTGTGCATTTTTCATGGACTCCCATGGATTCCCCGCAGTCCTTGCAAGCCACCAGTTGCCGGGAGATGAATGCCAAAAGCTCTTCAAGCATACTGTGATGTGTAAGAGCAGAAGAGTGGCACGATGGCTCAGTGGGTATCTATGCTCTTTAACACCCCTAGTATTAAGGGTTTGAATTTCAGTTCTCAGCATGTGATATGGGTTTCCTTCAGGTATTCCAGCTTTCTCCCGCAGTTCAAAGACATGCAGTTAGATTCATTGGCATTACTAAACTGTCCATAGTGAATATGTACATTTAATTGACCCGTGGTGGACTGGAATCCTGTCCAGGGTGTATCCCGGGCTTGTGGCCGTGCTACCTGGCATAGGCCCCGCCTCCCCCATGACTATAACCAGGACATGATACGTACTTAGAATACTGACTGATGGGTGTAAGTGCAGAATGTGGAATTTTTGCTCCAGTATATTAATTTATATGTAGAACCATTCACAACATTGTGGTGATGGCTCCTGAGCAATATAGGAAGCGGAGACATCTTGGATCAAGCAAGGCTCTTTTATTTAAAGTGACTTTGGACGCTGACTCCATGAACAATGTAAACAGAGGACGCGGGGCGACGCACTCGACGTTACACAGTCATGGTTGACACTGTACGCGCACAGACGTTTACAATTTGTCATAGTTTACATAATTAAATCACGACACGGGACAACAACATTTACATAGAACATAATCACACTAATAATTAATAATTTAGAATCCCCAGTGCAAGCTGAGAGTTCAACCCATGGGGCTAGTGCCGGTCTGTACCACTGTAATATTTTTGCAAGATTTAAAGTAACCCAAAGGTTACCTATGATAGATATGTTCATGTAATGGAGTATTAAATGTCTGTAAACACTTCCAGGCTAACCTCTGGTGCAACATTTACGGATTTTACATGTTCTCCACACATCTGTGTAGGTTTCATTAATGCACTCTGGTTTCCTTCCACATTTCATAGTATTTCGTTTATCTGAAGTGGTCATCTGATTTGTTATCTGAGTGTGTCCCACGCAATGGAAATTAAATTTACATTTACATACATTGATCCAATCATCAGGCAATAGAATCACCTAATTAGACTAATGAAATATTGCTAAAATGATCAGAATCTGAATGTGTACTAAATATGTTTTACTAACTGAAAGACAATAATAATATGTACCATAATAAAAAATTGAAAAAACGGACTACACTTTCCAACTCTCCGTTTCAAATGATCAAAGCTCTTTTACTGCATACATTATATCCGTGTCAAAGACTTAAACAAGAATTAGACATGATGATCATTTTATTGTATTTGCTTCAGCGTTTGCTTATGATCACTTCTTTTGCCTAGATATGTCACAAAAATGTACTGGAATATGAAAAATCATTATAAATATTGGACTCTTATATGAAACTGGGGCACCCCATTTCCCTAAAAAAATTCAAAGTTATCGGATGAAATGCAGAAAATGTCATGTTCTTCAGGCGGCAGAAATAAATTGTACAAAAATAGGATCTCTGGGGTAAACTTTTTCACAAAGAATATGCGTGTTGTGCTTTAAATTATTGTGAACCGGTCCATTTGTCCTACGTCAATTTCTGTGCATATGTTGTATCTCGTTCCACTGTATACTTGAGTGCAGATAGTATGTCAATACAGCCTTCTTGACTTGACTTAACCTGCAAGCATTACTATCTAACAAATTATACAATCACCCTATAGGTAATCAACATCAGAAAGCATTGTTGTCAAAGAATTTTGATGGAAGGTACCATTTGACATACATTACAACACGGTAAATATTTCACTTTGTGACCTGTGGTCCTTTCACAAAGCAGATTTGACAAATTCTACAGTTAAAACCGAATTATGATTTCTATTCCCCAATTCTCCATGAATTTGCCCAATCAGAATGTGGGTTTGATTATAGGATTTGTTTAAACCGTTTTCTAGAACAGGCCCCTGTTGAATCTTTTGTGTGTATATATAGAGTAATTAAAAGCTATGAAGAAGATGAAGAATGGAAAAGCTGTTGGTCCGGATGATATACCTGTGGAAGCATGGAGATGTTTAGGAGAGATGGCAATGGAGTTTCTAACCAGATT
>JAACJT020000075.1:8253553-8285064 GCA_009936485.2 Gymnarchus niloticus
AAAATGAGGTTGGTAGACAACAGTCCATCTGCATGAGACATATTGCACATGAGTCCTTATTGCACATGGGAGAAATAAAAAGAATAAAAAATAAAAAGAAATATAGGTTTAAATAGTAAAATGCGTTATTACTATAAGTACAGTAAAATAAATAACTGAAAAGCAATAGAAAATAATTCAGTTTTTAGTTTGGACTTGAAAATGGTCACCATTGGGGCGCATCTGAAATCCACAGGGAGCTGGTTCCCACAGAGGACAGCATAGTGGCTAAAAATTACCATTGTCCTTTGTGAATATGAGAGTGTGGTACGGGGTGGCTTTCAGCTTCAGTCTTTTAACTTTGTCTTATATAAATTGATATTAAAATGAATGTTTGATATTCCAAACTGCCTGAGTATCTGGACCAACCTAGTTCGGAAAATTGAGGTTCTACAGCATTTGCCGATTTGCGGATGTCCATCGGTAAAACTGATGGAAAAGGTGCTATTCTTCTAGACAGACAGACAGACAGACAATCTTTATTGCCCCCTGGGGGGAAATCATTGCATATAGCAGCAAAAGATGATAAAACCCACAAAAACAAGCGCGTAGTGCAAAACCACAGACAAAGTGCAAAAACAATACATACTGAAGACACAGATTGCAGAAAAATATAAATAAGCAGCAAGTGAAAACATCTTAACTATGGATGGATATTTCACATGAACAGTAGTCAATCGAACCAAAGAGACAAACCCCCTTGAAAACTGATTTTATGGCAACGCATCCTTGCACAGAGTCCAACTGTCTTACCACGCTGAGCGCATACAGTTATTTTTATTGTTCAGATTTTCTCTGCCTAAAAAGGTGAATTTCAAGAATATTTGCCTTGATGGAGGTGGAAAAAGCCTCCAAACACTATGGGAACCAGAATTTTCTGGGCCTTGATTGAATATGTTGCAGATTACGACTTGCAGTGTGACTGCATAACTATACAAATGTATTAGCATTTGCACAGAAGGACAAGCTACTGTAAAAGGCAATTACTCAGCTATAGCTGGAACATACAGTACAGATGGCATAACTATAAAAGCACTGTCCTTGAAGCAGAATGAGTGCCTTAAACTGTAAACATTATCAAAGTGAACTCCGTTCTCAAATTTGCATTACTATAGACAACAAAATAGGGGCAAGTCACAAAGATGCAAATTGGCAGCTGTCACATCTACACCAACGCTCCACATCCTGAAGGACTGGATTTTGGTTTTTCCTGTGCTTCTGCGTTGTCCTTCTTTAGTTCTGACTTTGTCCTGATTACCCTCATATGTCTCACCTGGTTCCTTTGCCGCTTAAGCCTTAGTACTCCACTTGTCTGAGTCAAATGTTTCTTGTTTTTGTTCACCCAGTTATGTTTGGTTAGAACCAGATTGTTTGTGTAGTCCTATAAAGTCTGTAAGGGACATTACCAATACTGTTTTTAATTCCCTAGTCTTGTTCCCAGACTGATAATATCCTGGTCATGTCTGTTTGCCTTATGCCTATGGCTTTGTCCTGTTTATGTTTGAGTTTACTCCATTGTGTTCTGGGCAATGCTTTGCTCATTCCTTTGTTTATCATTAAACTCCATTTGCACTCATACTTGCGTCCTCACCATCTACGGACCGTGGCCCCACGTCCAAAACGGCGGCGGGCCGTGACAGAAGCCGTACATATAGTGGCAAATAGAGATTATGCACGTACGCACACACCATCACATACACAGAAAACACACGTACATTTAATTTTAGTGTGATCATTTGTCAAAAAAAATAGGCTTAAGTAATAAATGTAAAATTAGTTATACAGAACTGAACTTAGTAATTCTCTAAACTGTGTTTACCAGCTTGGACAGTTACAGTCACTTGTTTCCTATAGCTACCAATCTCTGTCTGACAGCAATTATTTGATCATTCTCACTTAATGAAGTCTTTTGAGCCCTCGAAATTCTTTGGCTTGCGCTAGCAGGTCATGTCACAACATGTCTATGGAGCTGTGATTCTAAAATAGCAAATATATTCCTTTTAATCCATTCTTTGGTATAATTTCTGCTAAGGGTAGGATCATTGTCATGGTGCGATGCCCAGTTTTGATTCAATGTACAGACATACACTTTGTCAGAGAATTACACCGTCACGCCATTAAACAAGGAAAAAAGTAATCCAAAAAGACCAATTAGAGACTCATCCATATATATAATCTTTTCATGATGAATGTAAAAAACCATCCAGCTAGTCTTAGAGAAAATTAACCAATGTTTATCTGTGAAAGCAATTTTTTTTTTTTTCTCTCGTTTGACATTCCATGAATGTCGTTGTTACTCTGCCTGCATCAAATTCCCTGATGAACATCATATAGGTCTGTGGGCTCTTGGAAGTGGTCCTGGGATTTTTTTTTTTTTTTTTCTCACACCCCATATGATTTAAATGTGCCCTAAAGCAAAGTGATAAATCCCAGAATGTTTTGCAGTGATGCAGTGATTCAACAACCCTCCTCTAAGATCCATAACATGGTGTATAACAAATCCTGTAGGGCGATAATTAACTAACAACCCTGCAACCCATTCTCTGATAATTTAATGCAAATAAGGTAGTGAACACAATCCGAATGCTCTTTATTAAAAGTAAAAAGCAAGTGTGCATGACATCTATTAGCTAAACCTAAGCTCATTTAGAGCTTGATGGCAGCATGCACTTTTTTGCCACTGTAGTTCGAGTGTGGGCATTTTCATTATTTAGTCATAATGTCTGTATAAGATACAGGGGGACTCATTTGCGATGTTAACATTCATGCTGTATACACTAGTTTCATGACACGTCAAATGAAAGCTAAATTAGTCTTGGCAATCACTTGTTTAGGTTATTCTAAGAAAACAGTTCTAGTTCCACTGTTGTGTCTTTTCCAGATACTGGTGATTCCTCCTCTGAAGAGAAGAGCTGAGATACACAAATATCCCCAAAGTTTCCCATAAATATATATAGGGTTCGATGAAACTTTACAAAACAAGCATGCGATTGTTCATGCACATACTAACTGTGTCACAAGGAGTCTAGAGCCTATCCCAGGCAGCACAGGACACAAGCCTGGGGCACAGCCTGGATGGGATGCCAGTCCACCACCAGGCACCCCCACCAGACAGACAGTCATATGCCATGGGTCATTTAGAGATGCCATTTAGCTTAACTGCTTGTTTTTTAACTGCTGGAACAAACCAGAGAACCTGGAAGAAAACCCATAAGCCACATGGAGAAGATACAACCTCCACACACAGAGTGGAGGCAGTATGATAATTATGACATCCTTTAAATGCATTAATTAATGGTCTTTGTTTGTGTCAATATGAAAGCAATTCTTTTTTGACCATCCTTTTCCCGTCTAAAAAAAAAAAAAAAAACTCAGAGTAAGCATTGGTTCCCCGGTGTGAAGAGAGAACAGGTTCCAGAGGAAGAGTCAGGTGAACAAAGTTAGCACTGATTGCTTTCAACCATCCCTCAATTTACATAAATTGGCATTATTTTTAACCTCTTCTAACCCCATGTGTATGTTTTTAACCCCTAGTAATCCCTTGTGTATTTATTTAACCCCTAACAACCTAAATGAAGTCATAACCTACCCAACGCTGCAGATTGATAACATTCAAACCACAATAATCAAAAGGCTTTGTGTGCCTAAGTTAATTATTTGTCTATGAAAATAATTTTATTTTTGTTTTTAATGTGAGTGCATAGGGTTGCCAGGTTACCATTTTTTCATGCTATGGACTGTTTAGAAAGTATTGCCAGTAAAAAAAAAATAAATTATTATTATTATTAGTAGTAGTAGTAGTAGTAATAATAATAATAATAATTAATAAAACTGAGGGTAGCAATTTTTTGAGCTGGTTCAAAAATAGACCATGGTCACAAAATAAGATTTTTTTTAACTGTAACAACGAAAATGAAATGCGGTCAGTTTCCAGGTAAGTGTGAGCTATCTGGCAAATAAAGGCCAAGAACAAGTGCAAGACATATATCTACAGTACAGCAAGAACATGCTCAGATAGAAGGACAGTGGCACCTTCTCCCAGTGCTAAACTACTGCCTCAAGCAGTAGGCCTATTACAATGTGTCTTTTATCAAATTTCAGAAGCATTAATGTGCTTTTGGTGCAGCGAAATAGCAGAAAAAAAAAACGTTGCATTTGAAACCTGGAAGCAAAACTACAGCTCTGCTGATCTCCGATTTCTGTGCTTGAAGAGATCTATGGACTTTGATTGTCATTCAAAAGCTTTACATTCAGTTCAGACACATGCACTATATTGTCAATGCACTGTCAGGTATCTTGTACTGTTAACACGTTTTGGGCTAGTTGCATACTATTGTGTGGGCTTTGGGAAGTATCTGTGTCAGATTTTTTGCCAGGACGTAGCACCCCTGTGGGTGTATATGCATAGGTTAACACTCAGTTCCTCTCAAAGAGATGCTATTTCCGGGCTATATAACAGGGAACCAACAAGCTACAGGTGTCGGTTCTCTGAGGAGTCAGTACCAGAATGGGATGGGCATACCGGGCTGGCTAGGCTTTTGACAAGTTATATAGATATGTATGTTTGTGTACATTTATATATGTTACAAGTAGTATAGATGGAACATTTATATTAAAATGGTACATTAGGTCTAATTTTGTGATCAAGTGTTTGTCATCTTTTCATGTCATAATAACCATACAATCTTTATAGTATCAATTTTATTAGCCATCCATACTTTGTTTGCTACATAGTCCAATGAAAACAATATCTAATTCCTAAAAAAATTATACACATTTACTGTGTCTTGTTATATATCTGCAATATCCCTTTAGTCCTTAAGGAACCATTCTCTACATACAGAATTCTGGCAACAAACAAAATGCATAAACTTCTTAAAATGCAAGTTATGTTGGTTTTTAAATCACTGCGAATTTACCCTTAATAGGTTAGTCCCACAGGCCTCTGGGCTTTTAACTCAGGATTTAATTACTTATAATTTTGGTCATTAATAAGAGGGCTGTTGTATTTGTTAATCATCTGCTTGTTGAAAGATATATTTTACTTACAAGATTGTGGATAGCCCTGAAGAAAAATAGCTGGCACTGCCCCAGAAACTTAGATAATTAATTACAAATATTCTGCATGTTCTTCACTTATGCCATTAATCACGCAGTGTAAATACTGTATTTCCAGGAAAATGTGTTTCTCATACTCAGTGAAATTACCAGCCATAAATTATAATCAACCCTGACTGCTTTTAAAAGAGTTTTACTTCCAAATAAGGATAGTCAAATCAGAAATAGTGTTATTTTTTTGTACCATTTTTGTTAGATCAGTGTGGTAAATTTGTATGTAAAGTCTAAACACCTTTTGTGAAGTTTCTGAGAGACTAAAGGTTTACTGTTTTTTTTTTTTTCTTTTCACAAGCTTAGCTTTGTTGTTAACTGAGGTGTATGGCTCTGCAGGTTAGATGTCAATTTCTGTGACCGGAAGGTTGCTGGATCAAATTCCACATCTGGCAAAAAATGTCAGTTTTACTGTTGGGCCCTTGAGCAAGCCTCATAGCCACAAAACTGCTCCAGGGTACTGGATAAATGGCTGACCCTATGTTCTGACCCCAAGCTTGCTCCCACCTGTGTGTGTGTGTGTGTGTGTGTGTGTGTGTGTGTGTGTGTGTGTGTCTTCATGAAGAGCAAGATGGGATATGTGACAGACACATTCCAGTGTACACTGGTACAAATGGCAAATCAAGATTTCATAACTTTCAGAATTTTTGAAGCTAGGTACTCATATAGTTTGTATATGAGTATCTACAGGTGTGTACCATGCTATGCTACTGTCAAAGCAAATAAAATATCAGCTTATGGGAAAAAATATATAATTTTTTAATAAAATTTCAGATTCTATGAATTTGGATGCATACTCCAATGTAAATTCACCACTGCTCTTCTGAAAGAAGTTTTTTGGAATATTCTTAAAGGAACAATACTGTCTTCAGCCATGCAGCTTCATTAATGAGAGCAACTGTTTTTACCTTAGGGCCACTGTATATCTAAGAAAACAACCCTTTGATATGTCTTTGATATGGAAGACTGGTAAATGATATCATTTGGTGCGTATGGCTATGGTGATAAATGGTGTTAAAACGCTATTTTAAACTAGATTCCAGAGATGAACAGCATAGTTACTGAACTTTGATGTGTCAATCAGTCTCAGTCAAAGTCACCAAAGGTCCTTTAATGCTTCACAGAAGATGCTTTCTACTGAGGCATACATAACTAAAAAATGAGGAACTCCTTCCTTGAAGAAACTGAAACATAACCAGGAGTACCTTTACAAATTATGAGCTTGATCTTTTCGGTATTTTATTTAACACCCAGCTCAAGGAATTTCCCGGTATGAGAGAATTGCAAATGTACCAATTTGCATCCCTTCATTCACTGTACTATAATAAAACATACGAGGCCACATAAAATCCTGCACATTCCTCTGCAATGCCCTGCTGTCGTTCACAGCAATATCACTTCACATTGCTTACAGTTTTAAAGTAGTGACTGTCTAGTCCATGTACACACGTTGTGGATGGTTCCAGTTACCAGGCAGCAATTTCAGTTAAGGTATCTAGGCAGAACAACATTGTGGGCCTCACCATAGGATCCCATGTTGCCCGGACTAAGATGGCAATGCACTGAGTTATTAAAAAACGGCCCTTAAATAAAAGTGCCCGAGGCACCGTCCCACTTGTTCTGAGGGAGTGGGAGGCTTTACCTGAGGCACTGTTTATCATTCACTGCCAGCGAGCCAGACTGGATGCATGCAATTCATCTTTTCACACTGTCAAAGAGAAAAACTTAAATTGAGTCCCTGGTTACTTGATAAATTGCAGATGATCAGTGTAAATGTCACCCCTCCAACCCACCCCCCGATTTCTTCCAGACACTGCAGTCAGCCTTGCCCTCGCTGAAGCTCATTTCCACCACCGGACTAAACAGCTTCCCTTGGGGTGAAGTGACAAAACAATCAAGTCTGGTGATAAGTTTACAGGGAAAAAAAATAAGGAAGAAAATAAAAAATAATAATATTGCAGACCTCCTTTGCCTATCCATTGAAAGGCAATAGATCATCTGAATCTTTATGGATTGAGAGAAGGCAAAACAGCTTATGTCTTATAGGAAGGACACAATAAATACCTCCAATCATTCATCAAGATATGCTTTTGTTTTCAAAGGCTTTAAGAGCTGCAGTTCAATTTGGGTAGTTTATCAATATGCAAATGCACATGTCCATATTTTTGTGTAACTTTATAATTAGATTTTTTTTCTAACTCACTGCCCTGAAGCTGGTTGACAATGTATTAAATTATTTTCTCACATCAGCTGAAGATGGAATGCACTCTGTGATGCCACTGCCTGGTTTGTAAATTTCACCGTCCTTGCCGTGCCGTAACCTAGGGTTCAGTACATTCATTATATTTTATCCAGATTATCACTTGGATTTATGATTGTTCATCCTGGCCACTTGTGTATGAACAGTCTAAACAACATCATCGTGAAAATGTAACATTTGCCATTAACCAACCCAAAAAACAACAGAATTATATCTTATTTGTCGATATGAGGGATGTTGTGTGAACACTGGTAGGGTCACATCATGGCATTTCACAATTCAGTGAAGCGAGCGGGCAGGAAGGACACTTCAAAGAAAGATGTCTTTTTAAAAATATTCTGCAGAGACAAAAGTAGATCAATTTAGTGTTTGTGCTTCATAGCCAAGTCAGCATAAAACTGCTTATAGAGAGGCGTGATTCATCTGAGGTGGTCTGCAGGGAATAGATACAGCGTAATAATTCCCATGGTGATGGGTTCATTGTTCATGCAATCCTTGTGAGCTGGCATCTGCCTGCATTTGTTTGCAATTATCTTTTAAAGCTTGTTTTGCTATAATCAAGTCCGTACCACATTCCGTGCAGCACAGGCATCGACCTACACTGAGTTAAAAGTGGGCTGTCTCATTCTCTGTGTTTTTGGGTAGAGGGATGTCCAGGGTGAGAAGGAAAGGTTCGGTGCCTGTTTGTTCAGTCCCCCTTCCCCCCTCCGCAGCCTTCCCTCCCTGCTGTCTCATCCGCTGTGATTGGAGGAAGATTGCTTGGTATGGGACCCACATATTATAGTTCTTCCTGCTCAGCTTTCTCCTCACACACACACCACCTCCTCCAAGTGACTGTGCGAGAAAGAGCTGCTCTCCACAGTCTGGTGTATATCCTTTACCAGAGAGCCATGTGTGTGCAGCTGTCTGATGCAGTGCTCAAGTAAAAAAAATAAAGAAATCTAATAAAGTCCACATATTCTGCTGTCCAGAGAAGGTACCTAGGGCAGTCGCATTGCTCAGATATACGTACCAGGAAATTTCAGCAATTTTAATGATTGCATATAAGCATAAAATAATACAATATTATATACATTCAGATACAAACATATGCACACACACACTCCCTGTCACTCCATAAACAATGTGGGGGTTTGCTTATTGTCAGGGTACGGACACAGACCACCAACTTTATGGTTGCATCTCCCAAAGGGAGCTACATTTATTGAATGTCACAACAGGACAAAATACCACAAACAGGGCAGGTGGAGCAGTGAGATGGTCATTCCCCTTGGCGGGCAACAGTCTCTCTCGCATTGATTCCCCTCCCCTGGCTTGCTCCAGCTCCTTTATGTCCAGGAGCGGCTAATTGTGGCTCCTTCCATATTCTAGACTAGTTGTGGAGCCATGGGCTCTGGCGCTGAGGATCGGGCGATCAGGGGGCATGGCACCCCTCAGATCGTCACATTATGTAATTCATAAGTTGTGAATGCGTGGTGTTTAATGTAACCCACACTATGGGAAATGAAGGCAGAAAAGGGGAAAGATGTAATTTGATCAGTTCTGAGGAATATCTGGTTTGGAACTAAATATGTAATTCATCATTTTACATTTTTGAACGCAGCCACTGGGGCTGCACAAGCCAGTGTATTTTTTTGTGCCAGTCCCAAGCCCAGATAAATGGGGAGGGCTGCGTCAGGAAGGGCATCCGGTGTAAAAATTTTTGCCAAATCAAATATGTGGACAACAATACAGATTTCCATACAGGATCGGTTGAGGCCCAGGTTAACAATGACCACCACCAGTACTGTTAGCCAACAGGGTGCTGGTGGAAATCAGGCTACTGTTGGCCAAAGGAGAACAAGATGGAGAAGGCATGTCCAGAGGCAGGAGTAGAGGAGGAAGGTTAGGAGAGTGGAAGTGAGGGTAGGAACTTTGAGTGTTGGCAGTATGACTGGTAAAGGGAAAGAGCTAGCTGATATGATGGAGAGATGGAAGGTTGATTTATTGTGTGTGCAAGAAACCAGATGAAAGGGGAGTAAGGCCAGGTGTATTCGAGGAAGGTTCAAATTGTTCTACCATGGTGTGGATAGGAGGAGAAATGGGGTAGGGGTTATTCTAAAGGAACAGTATGCCAAGAGTGTTTTGGAGGTGAAAAGAGTGTCGGACAGATTGATGAGTATGAGGCTGGAAATTGAAGGTGTGTTAATGAATATACAAAATAAACGTTGAAGTGCCACTATGAGAAACATGAAAACTAGGTTTATAGAATTGTTTATGATCATTCACAGGCTATTGTTGCATCTTAGTCCTAGGACTGGGAGCTATTGTTAATAGTTCTGTTGTTGTTTTAAGAGGTCTTTCTAGGGAGCAGACAGTGACTTGTGGGGAACTGTGTAAGCCCAAACTTGGGGGGTTAGGACCGCCAAGGGGGAAGGCTATTTAAAGGAGAGTTTGGTGGGCATTTGGAATCTGGGAGTTACATCCACCCAGCTCATTGCCTCTTCACTCTCCTACCCTCTGGGAAGTATCACTGGTGCATTAACACCCACACCAGCCGCTTCAAGGACAGCTTCTTTCCACAGGCCATCAGCCTACTGAACAGTTGATGACCTATGTCCTCTGCCTCTCAACTGCACAGAACTTTCCTTAGTAATCAGTAGAGGGGTAACAGTATTCGGTATATTATCGAATTGTTCAGTACGCCCCCAAAGGTTCGGTACGCACACATATACTGCGGTATTATGATATCACTGTGTAATTATCCTATACGTATTGGTGTGAATATAAGACAGTGTTTTTCCCCAAAAATACATCTAAAAAACTGGGCTTATCTTATTTTCAAGGGCTACAGTTTAAATGTTATTATACAACAGCAGATGCCGTAAATTATCCGCCTCCTGGCTATCAGTGCTTTGTATGCAACTATGAGCTAGAGAAGAGAGGATAAAATGAATATTCTCTTCACTCAAACGTGATAATGGCGAGTTCTAGTAGGGAGACAGAGAGAAGTTAATTTGAAGAGGTCCCGCCATCTTTCAAATCCGTGTTGGAACGTTTCAGATTGAGCGTGCAATACGATGACGAGCGGAAAAAAGACGGTAAACAAACTCATTAGGGTAAAATCTCATTAGTGTACCTAATAAAGATACTTAATTTTGCACTTTAGTTTTTACATTTAATATTGTCTATACAAGCATTTAGCCTGTTTAAATAAAATAGAGAAGGCAAATTAGGCTACTTCCAGGTTGTCAAAGCTTAGAACACAGAATGCTTAGACAGGTAGTTCACTTGGTGTTAAACTTTATTTAAGTAATAAAGTGTGAAATAGAAAGTCAAAATAAAGTTCATTGTTTAATTAAAGGGTGATATGTTTTATTTTCTTCTTAAGTATAAAGATAACGAAACCGTACCATTACCACGGTCCCAATACTGTGACACATACCGAACTGTGGAAAAACTGTACCGTTACACCCCTAGTAATCAGTCATTGCATTACTTGCAAATACAGAAAAAAAAATGCAAATTTAGAAACACTACAAATAGCCACAATATAACGGAAGTGTTTCTGGAGGACACTTTTTTTGGACATACTTTTCAATGGAGCCAATGCCAATAATTTACAGGTGAAAGGTAAGTTCTCTTCTATTTGAAAAGATTGCTAAGACAACTTTATTTTACTAGAGAGGGCATTTCCTGGAGAAAATTAAATGCTATAGAAGGATGGAGGGATGAATGAAAGAATAGAAGGATTAGGGATGAGTACCATCAGTATGAAAGTAGTCAAGTGCTGTACTTCTGCTGTACAATACATATACCAAGATTTGTGACTGTAGCATGAAAAATGAAGGAGCAATAAAATCAATGGGTTCTAATCGGAGGATGGAGGGATGGATGAAAGAATAGTAGGGTGAAGGATGTTAAGTGCTGTACTTTTGGTGTAGAATATATTTGCCAAGTTTCATGAATATTAAAATATGCCTAAAAAAATTCCTATAGTATGAGGATGGAGGGATGAAAAAGAAAGAAAGAAGTGATAGAGGTATAGAAAGAGGTGGAGTGCTTTGTATTATTTTCCAAAATATTTGTAGCAAGTTTGGAGGTATTATTTCGAAAATTGGCCATATGGGAGCAATGTGAAAAATTTCCCATTCAAAGTCTAAGGGAAAAATGGATGGAAAGAAGGATGAAAAAGAGGGATGCGGGTGGAATATCAAAAAGAAAAATAAAAGCAATAAAAGCACTCTTCTCCTCAATGGCCCTCAATGGTTGGAAGGAATTTCTAGTGCAAAAACTGTAAAATTGTGAATAAGAAGAAGAAGAAAAATAAGAAATGTGAGAACATGTTGTGATTGCTGTGAGCAGCAATCATACAAAAATAAGAAATATGTGAGAACATGTTGTGATTGCTGTGAGAAGCAATCATACAAAAATAAGAAATGTGAAAACATGTTGTGATTGCTGTGAGAAGCAATCATACAAAAATAAGAAATGTGAAAACATGTTGTGATTGCTGTGAGCACCAATCATACAAAAATAAGAAATATGTGAGAACATGTTGTGATTGCTGTGAGCACCAATCATACAAAAATAAGAAATATGTGAGAACATGTTGTGATTGCTGTAACCAGCAATTGCACAATTAGTAAATAATCAAGAAACTGTGTGGTAAATCGTAGATTTGATGTGACTGATACGCCACAGAAACGGCAATATACTGAACATAGAAAACAAGACGATGAGAACATGAATTCCTGCACATAAATTCCTCCACAACTGTGTAAGATAAAACCATGGCAATAGTTTATATTTCAAATATAAATTTTCACACACTGGTTTCCACCGCTTAGCTGCATACAGTTGAAAAGCATGTGACTGCCTGAAAAAGTGTCCTCTGCAAACACTTCTGCTGTGTTGTAGCTATTTGCAGCACGTTTTTTATTTGCAGCACTTTTTTTCAATTTTGAATTAAATTGGGCTTCTCAGGCACCATACAATAATCATAACAGCATAGGCCGAAAACAAAGTGCATCAGCAAAGAGGACCAGTAATGGCAGGTCAAAGGTCATTGACTGGGATAGGTGGACACTTAACAGGATAGTTACTGGAAAACACTAAAGTACAGCCTCAAAAATGACCACAGGGCTTACCATGCACCTTAGTGACCCAGAATTTGCAGAAACTATTTTTGTGAGCTTCACAAAGCTAGATAGTGATCCAGGGATGCAGTTTGGAAGCCACTTGTATCCAAAGCCAATACATAAAGACAAATTAGCAGGTGTAAAGGCTCATTTATGCTCCCTTTATATATGAAAATAAAGACGTCCGTTTCAAATGACACCATCCACATACTTCCGTACATCATTTAAATTGGCATCAATGTTAAGCAATACATCCAGTAGAGGGAAGAGTCCAAAGTTTCCGACAACAGCAAACGTGGCGACTTTGCTACCATCTAACTCACATTTAATTTTTGCCCAATCTCCTCCCAGCTGTTCTGTATCAAATTTCTGTCCCTGTGCCCAGGTGAAGTAACATGATATAGATGCTTACAACTTCTTACCATCTCGCATAACCTCTCTTCAAAAAGTTCCGCCATACAGTTTCTTCTTTATGACTCTCTTGAATGTTTGGCTACACTGCCCCCACGATTGCCAGTGGTACTGCTCCGTTCCGTCTGCATCTGCAAACTTTCCAAATACGTGCACAAATACAGATGAAATTAACGCAGAGTACAGATAGAAGGCTCTGTCGGTATCCATCTTTAAAGCTGAGCACAAATGGACCTTAAGAGACATAATGTGGACTCCTAAACAAGAGAAAAACCATATTTACCCTTTTACTCACATCTGACTGGGTAAAGATGGTGGGGGTAATGGTATGGTCTGCCACCTTGGGGCAGTTATTATGTCTGGTGATTGCTCTGCATGATCATGTACATGGATGGCCAAGGTAAATGATGCTATTTTACAGGATCATGACAATCTTTTGGCATAATTACTGCTTTCTCGTGATGTTCCCATATACCAAGATGGTAAAGTTAAAGAAATGCAAGTGTTTTTTTGCACAATATGGTGACATCAAATGATTCTCAATGTCACTAGATCTAAACATCACCATAGTTTCATGGGAAGTTCTGGACAACAGAGTGTGGAATAGATTTCTACCTCCATCCCTCAAAGAAAAAGAGGATTTTCTTCTTGAAGAATGATCCAATATCCCACAATTCCCACAGGAAGGACTGAATCTGCTCTGTAGCCAAAGGATAGCTCTACTCCCTTTAGGGCCCTGATTTTAATACCGTCTTATTATTTGTGTTTCTTATGTGCATTTTGATCACTCAATAACTTCTGGAAATGCTACGTTTTCTAATTGGCCATGTGGGTTTACAGTGCAAAAGGTTTAGGCAGCCAAAGAAAATTATATTTAAATATTGTTTATTTTGGTGTAAAACAATGACTTTTTCTTGGTTGAAGTGTGTCAGTTTACATATTTCAAAACATCTCCTCAACTTCAACTCAATTGCAGGTAGTAACCAACATTCCCATTCATTTGTTGAACTTTCCTACAAGTACATCTGGCTTGGTTAAACCTCAAAATTAATTACCTAATTAATTTAACTAAGTTTGCCGGTGATGAAATTTAACAAATACATGAGATGGCTGGGGTGCCCTCAGGGAGAAATCTGGAAACCAAAGCTGTTTTCTTATAGCCACCCAATTAAATGCCAGTAAAATTTTGGAGAACAGAAGAACTTGCTATTTTTTTTGTAATCCTGTTTATTTGAATACATTCTAGTGTTGTCGTTTTTTTTTTTTTTTGAGGAAATATACACTCTCCTTATACATGGCCTTGAACCTTTTCTTTACCTGTCTAAGACTTTGACACAGTCCTGTATATGACTAGAAGGTGCATGTTTAACTGCTATGCCTTATGGATGGCTTTGGGACATTATGTCGGGTCACTGCCACTGCATGGACACAGGTTGTGAAGTGAGCATGTTGGCTCAGTGAATAATTCAGTGCATGGGTTACAAATCAAGGACTGAACATTGGCTTTCCCCTGAATTTTTACCCTTCCATGTCTTTCTACGACAGCAGTGGGAAGTGCGACTCATCAATGTGCTGTGTTGGTGTCCTACTGAGGATCTAAAAACAGGCTGGGTATCAAAATCAAAGGCTTTGCAGGCCATGGATTCTGTCAACTTCCAGTGACATTTCAAGAGGGGCCCCGTCTTCCTGCTCTGGCTCAGGTTACTGATTTTGACATTAAACTGCCAGAGGCTGAAGTCCCAGCAGCTGTGCTCATCATAACACGACATCTTTCCCCCAAGATGGTGTGTCACTATCTTGTGAAGACAAAGGCTGAGCTGGCGGGCAGGAGGTTTGATGCTGTGGTTAAGGCCTGACCCAGCTGTGGTTAGGCGAGGGACACCGTTTTTCCCAAGCTCCTCTGCTATGCATCACATGGCTCTTCAGACACAGAAGGATACACTACTTTAAGCAGTCATCTTCAAGGTGAGCACATTCACCCTCAGGAATGGAGATGTGAGGAGTTGTGGTCATGGGTGGGCTTTATTAAGTGTTTTCATATTCACACACAAAAATATACACGACGACAGACAGCAATGAAGGTAACAACAGCGCATGACATAGACAAACTGGTACAATATGTACAATCTTAAGAGTTTAGAACATGAGCAGCTACAATCTATTTTTTTGCACGGTAAAAATACCACACTTTTTGTAATATTGGCAATAGCTCAGGAGATATTAAATACCCTCCCTATTGTTATAGTTGTTATTATGACCTAGAGCAAACAAGAGTTTTACGTGTGACCAACATACCAAATGTGTGATACCTAAACTAATAAAACATTTAGTATATAAAATTATTTATAAACTATGCTACCTGGTAGGGAACGAGTGAGCAATGTTTCACTGCAAATGTTAAATTAACCCTTCTGCAGGTTTTGGGTGCCACAGGTAAATATGGGACAGTTTTTTATAAACTAACAATATCTACTTCATAACACAAATTCTAAAATATTACCACGTAAGGGGAAGAAAATGAACCAATGACACTACTTTTTTAAGTACTGCAAAATGAGAAAAATCTCCCATGTCCTATATTTCTTGTAAGGAATGCTGCAAATAAATCAATTACAATATACAATATACATAATACACTTTGATTGATTTGTTGGTTTATGAAACTATTATTAAATAAGGGCATAGAGCACAACAACACCATTTCAACTGTCCAAGAGAGAACTGATTATCAATTTTAGGATGAAGACAGGAAGATACAAAGAACAGTTGGGCAATAAAGTAATATTAAATTAAACGTTTTAGAGTTGCACACTATCAAAGGTCCCAATAGAAGCTCTACTGAGTTGAAATACAAGCCATTTCAGTTTTCTCATCATGCTCATTGCAGATTTCACTTCTCCATCTGTTTCCGTTTAGGGAGTTTGTTGATCTATAGAGTTATTGTGGTGCCTTGTGTTGCTGTTTTTATTTTCTCAACTTTCCCACTAACTATGTTCTCCTGTACATGCCTGGATTGGCTGCAGGAGGTACTTCTCATGCAAGCACGGTGACTTCTATAGCAGAACCACAATTCTCTTTATAATTTACATCGTCCAGACACACTCGACATGATATTGTTGATGATGCCAATGTGTACTCCAAGATAACATCCAGGTTGATTAATTTGACTTAAATGTCCCAATATTTTTAGTGAGCTTACCACATGTCTGGTGGTTAGAACAAAACATTGAATTTAAGGAAAAGCACTACAGTTTAACCAAAAATAAATTCTCTGGATTGTTTCACATAATTAGTACAAGTAGTTTAAATATGTGAAATGAAGAAGGAATTCAGACTGCTTTCAACAGAGTGCATAGTTTTTGCCTGCAAGAACCCTACT
Source organism: Gymnarchus niloticus (assembly GCA_009936485.2). Taxonomy (NCBI): domain Eukaryota; kingdom Metazoa; phylum Chordata; class Actinopteri; order Osteoglossiformes; family Gymnarchidae; genus Gymnarchus; species Gymnarchus niloticus. Next base: position 8,269,872 of record JAACJT020000075.1, read on the forward strand.
GGAGTCAGAGAGAAAACTGACTGCTTTTTGAAAGCCACAATGTACTCTCTGCCAGAATGAATTAACTTCTAGACAATGAAAATTACTTGTAAAATGTAAAAAAGTCAAAGCTGACAGAAATATTTTCTGTTTTCTAACATGCACGGTAATCAGTTAGCATGACTCATCAATTATCCAAAGTTAAAGATGGACAGAATGGCTCACTATTTGAACCCCCAATGATACCGTCACCAATTCACACATGGCTCGTATGCATCCTTTGCTGTGTGTCCGATCTGTGCTGAGGGACAGAACGCAACAGTCTCCGGCGTCATCGGCTACGCCTGTCCCTGCTTAAAGTAACAGCCAGCAAAGGTGAGGGAGCAGAAAGAGTGGTGTTCAAAAACTCCTCCACATTTTTCTAAACTAAATGTGGTTTCTGACTAAAAAGCCTCACTAAATCTCGAGCTGTTGTTTTTGCGATGGTTGAGGCTAGACAGCTGGGTGGAATGTGATACTTTAAAATGGACAAACACAGTACAGTCCTGCTCTCTTGATGCACTCATACAAACTGCAACTAAGATTTATGCTGATAAGAATATCACAATGGGGAGAGTCATGTAAGAAAAATATCACGTAAGAAGAAAGAAAGCCTGGAACTCAGTTAATGGGATTCTCTGGTGGGAAATCTTATTTTCCATATTGTTTCTATGAGTCTCGCACTGAACCTTACAGTATAATCCGGCACTGAGATGTCAGCTGACTTGGAGTTGAGCTGCTTTCAGAAAACTTGGTATAATTTCAGCTAGGCAGTTGTTGTTTTGTCAAAAACAGCATTACCATAATTTGAGTTAATGTAACATGCATTGCATGATGCTTAAGCAGCCCATCCTTTCCAGTCAAGCAGTACCCGACACTTAGGTTTGCGTATTAACAAGTGACATTGGTGTCCATCTAGTATAAAGACATTATTGCAGAGCTCCACGGTTGGCGGCTCAAATCTTGCCTCTGCTCTATGTGCTTTGAATTTGTATGTTCTCCCTGTGCTTTGTGGGTTTCCTCCCCATATCCAAAGACATGTGATCTTGGCTGACTGGTTTCACTAAATTCCTTGTTGTGAGAGTGATTCTGTCAATCTTCAACGTCAGGTGGCTCAACATGTTGGTTGGAGCCCTTCCTTTTCATGTCAACTTACAAGAAGACCCTGCACTAACATTGTATATAACACTAGAGAAGAGAAGCTCTATAACCTGAGGTAAAAGAAACTAAACCGATACTAGATTCATTCTCGATAAACTAGAAAGGGAACGTAGTTTAGAGAGAAATTATTAGTAGTAGTCAAAAGATAAGTTTAATGTAAATACAGTATATTGATTAGGGATTGTTTCTGGGGAGTTATAAAATGGGTAAGTAGCCATGGAGAGTTTAAGTTAAGTGACTTTGTTTTGGTGGAGAAGAGCCCCTGGTTAAATCCTGAGAAGATTCTCACATATATATTTTTCAGCCATCTCTGATTTCTGTTTTTTTATCACTTAATAATAGCAGTTGTTTATGCCATTACTGGAGTCCTAATCCTGTATGATGTTTATGTGACTAGCTGTACAGCAGCCATTTGGTCTACAGCACTACATATATAGTATATTCAGTGTAAGTGTATTTCCACTCTGATTTGGACCGCTTACTGTTTTCAAATATTAATCTTTCACTGACGTAAAAAAGGCAGCAGCATAAATCTCAGAATATTGCTTGCCAAGAAAAACAATTTATTCATCCTAGTTGGAATTTGAATTTGCTGCATAAACAAATGCATAACTTTGAGGCTGAGACAGATTACCTCCAGTGAGCAATCTTATCCAGATTACTTAATTTCTGTATGTGATACTTGAATTGCAAGGATCTTATGTACCGTATGAATTTATCTTTCGGCTCACACACTTGGGCTTTTTCAGAATTATGGGTGAGGTGTTAATAAATGATATCTAGAGCAACATTAAAGTCTACACTGTATGGCGAGTATGAGCCATTTTGTTAACCTTAAGCCAAAAGAAAGATTCTCTTCACATTATGTTGAGTATCGTAAAAGGAAAGCGGGAAAACATTTAAGGCAGCTTGAAAGACGACTCACATGATAATTGACTCGGAGCTTACATATTACAAAACTTCTGTATGTATGCAATCATTTGTTCACAACTGCAATCACTGGCCATATCCAGTTTGTTTAACGTATGTTCATATTGCACAAAAGGTGATGGATATTTAAAATAATAGTTCAAAATTGTTGGAATGTTTACTACAAATCTGAATCTGAACAAATCTCTGATGCTAAGATATTTCCCTCAGTTATAGCAATGATACTGTATACTGCTATAATAAAAAATCATTTCCCTAGGAAAAAAATAAATGTTTTCCTAAAAAAACATTTTTGTGGTCACGCAAAAACTATGGAAACTGTTCGATTCTTAAAATTACCCCTGAGTCCCTAGGATAACAGACAAAAACTCCAGATTGAGACACAATAACTGTTCTATCCAAGGCTTCTAACTTCAGAAAAGCCTTTATCCTTCAATTTATGACTGCACTTATGTTCAGGGTGTGACCCATGTTGTTGTCACAGTATAATATTTTACAACCTTATCTTCAGGTGTAGAAGGATACAGTCAATTTAGTCAGTGATTGTTACAGTCAACAATAATACAGACCTTGCAAAATGCTGGGCAGTTTATAAATGCCAATTCACTTAACTGCACGTCTTTGATCTGCAGGAGATAACCTGGACACCATGAGGAAGAATATCCACCCAACATCTAACCGCTTATCCTGTTCAGGGTTACCTGGAACCTATGCAAGGCAGAACAGAACACAAGGCTAATGTCTGCCCTGGACAGGATGCCAGACCATCGCAGGGCACAATCATATGCACAATCATTCACTATGGGCAACTTAGAGATGCCTATTAGACAAATTGCATGTCTTTGGTCTCAGAGTGGAAACCTCCATTACACAATTTTCTCCCCTGATTTGCTCTCCTCATCTTTTCTGTGAACTTTGAACTAATGGACAAGGAGTCAAGGAGTGGAAGTGAAAATGAAAACTGACACAGCCAGAGACAATATACAAACTCCACACGCAGAGGTGGGATTCAAACCCACAACCCGGTGGTGTGAGGCTATAGTGCTAAGCACCAAGCTCCCCTGGGGAGAATATAAAAACACAAACATACATAATTCACGGCATATAATGTCACAAAACCTTTGCCCATAAGCTTTCTAAACTCTCCAGTAGTGAATAAACATGGAGTTTGAATATGCTTATTATTTTTGTCATATATTGTCAAAATTATATTAGTCCCAGGTGTTCCAGCAAAGAATGTTTGGATCTCTTGATAACTCGTGATACGCTTGCTGAAATATTTCTGTGAACACAATATTTTGACATGCTTTCTCTCATTTCTGTTCTCCGTGAGTACCTATTGGATTTTTCAGTGTCCTTTGCAGATTACATCCATCTGTGAGTTCTAGGCTTCCTCTTTGGAGGCTTGACACAGTGTACAGAAATTTAGCTTTATTTCTTTTGAGACATGCAAGGCTTTATTCAGATGATGTTATAAATGAAGTAACTCCTGCAAATAACAGATGGACATCAGCCAGGTTGATACAAACTTCTTTCACTGAAGGGAATTTATAGTCCTCAACAAAAGCTTACTTTCCCACTGCATATTAACTTCTTGGTATCCAGCTGCCTCCTGACTTACCATACCATACCTGACTAGGACAAGCCCCCCAAATGAAAAGCAACAGCAGGGAAAACAAGGACAAAGGTAAAGCAGAAAGTCCACTTTACAACAATAAACAAAATCTCCAATTTGTTTTTGTTGATCTCTCAGTTTTGCAGGCAAAAGAAACACATTGGAAGGAACTAGAGCTACAACTTTAGTCAAAGTTAAATATCCATATGTTCAGAGACTCAACATATTTTACACACTATATGGGACTGTGATTTTGCTGATATCGTAATAGAGGTCTGAATGGAAAACTTGCATCTGAAGACACCGACCTCTTATATACCTCAGAAAATGACACTTTCGGTCGACATGATCTGTTTTTCGGGGCTTCAAATGTACACCAGTAAACTGCCTGTTGACTACACAGTACACAACATGTGATTGATGAAAGAAATGATAAAATATTTTTTACTTGCACCTGACATGGTTTGAGCTCTTTGTTTACGATAGATTAGTGAATGATTTATTTGCCTTTGATGAAGAACTTCAAATTAATATGGATAGAGTCTTTAATTAGTTATTCAATTCTGTGCTTTACTTTTCAGATCCATAACTGTAACAGGCTTTATGTCTGAGTGTAATGAAACCGGCTGGATTCCAAGTGCAAAAATTCGACTTTAATCAGAGGTGGAAAAACAGGCAGGATCAGGACCAGAATTTCCAAATTAAAAGGGCCATCCAAAGATGTAGTCAATAAAAAAGAGCAAGCAAATCAGAAAACCAGAAAAATCAATCCACACAGCAACAAAAACCAAGCCAGCACAGGAGAAGATGCAGACAGTTCTTCAGCTGCCTCAGCAGGTCCCAGATCTGCTGGTCCTGTTGTTTTAGTCCCTCTACCATTTCCACTGGATCCACTGTAAGTGCAGCGAGGTATTCTGTAACAAAGTCAAAATCAAACTTTAATCGCTTCAATCAGAGGTTGAAAAACAGGCAGAGTTGGGACTGGAACTGTCTAGATTTCCAAACAAAAAGGGCGATCTAAAGATGTAGTCATTAAAACCAGGTAAGCCTGTCAGATAACCAGGAAGATCAATGCACACGGCAACCAAAACCAAGCCATGACACGAAAACCGAAGTCAAAGATGAACAATCAGGGATCTAACACAGGTAAGCTATAGACAATGAGTAAGAATGCTCAGTATGGTAGAAACCATACCATACCATATGGTAGGTAAATACCTTGCAACTAGTTTGACAGTTGCAAGGCTTTTTAAAGTCTGTGTGACAAGATCCGGGTGTTAATACTCAGGGGAGGATGATCAGGAAGAGGCTGGGTGTAGCTGGCCTGGTAGTGGGTGTGACACCGAGGAAATGTTCACGTGGACAGTGTGCTTTAGCCACAATGACCATGTCATTGAATGAGCTGATCAGCTAAGTGAACAAATTGCAATAGTAATAAATTACTGTGATGTCATGTTAGCTTCCACCCGTCTCTGAAAATAAGGCCCTCCCTTCACTACATGCATAGATTCATTATTTCAATTAAATTTCAAAAAAGACACAGTATAAGAACTTCAAGGCATTGGTAAAAGTAGTGCAAATACTCCATCTTCCAAGAGAACTCAAGGCACTAGACAGAGGAACACCTTGAACAGGTTTCCAGCCCATAATGATAGAGATTAGAGTGATATTGGAACCTGTCTCCGAAAGTTTCGAGCACAAAGGTCCATCTTGGATGTGATGCCAGTCAATCTCAGGGCGAATATGGACAAACTCACACACTCACACACAAAGGGCAAATTAGAGAACAGTCTCTTCTTTTGCAGAAGGAACCTGAAGGACCAGAGGAAGCCTGGAAAACTTTGGGGAAAATGTACAAACTCTACATCTAGAACACAAAGCCAGTATGGTGCAATATTATACTGCTGTTGTGAACTCAGATGAGGCCGACTGATGTATTGACCTCACTTCGGGTTACAATTTTGTGATGAATGTATCCACCTTTACTCGACTCCTGTAGGATAGATATTAGATATCAACTCTTCAGCTGGTTTTGAATTTGAAATTATGGTGCAGAATCCTAAACTGGTCTATATCAGCACTTGGAAGATGATATATGAGAACATGGGGACCATTTAAGATAAAAATTTTGCTTTGTAAGTGAATAGTATTATAAAGAAGAATAAGTATTATAAAGAAAAATAACTGAGACAGGAAGGATGTGACCTGGAGAGTGGCTTATGGGTGTTGAGTTAACTTGATGGGAGCACAACAGTCTTATCTGTCCAGGGTTGTAGGTTTTGCACCTGCTGTGCATGTGATCTCAGCTCACATATGTGTCCTTTCATAGGCAAAATTTAAATAGCTTGATGTCTGTAAATGGCTTGCTTCCTTGTGGGTAAGCAGTTGTCAAAACTCGTATTACTTTTGCAATGCCCATCAGAGCCCTGCATGACAAACTGCCCTTTGCATTAATATTAATGAAAATAAGCATTGTAAAATGAATGCAGTCATATATTATATCTAACAGGTTTACCAAGCTTCTTCAGACAGATTTCATATTTTAACACAAACACAATCTGTTCAGATCTAAACAAGACTGTGCAAATGTTTGTTTTATAATTGGTTTAGTAAAATTTTATTCTGTTAATATGTAAAAATTAGTTACACTACTTTGCATCACAAAAGTTTTTTTTTTTTTTTTCTGTCCCAACTAATTCCTTCACAAGTTATATTTCTTGGGATTAGTTTAAGCCATGCCATTCCCGTCGTATATCTGTGGATACGGCTTCTACTCAGTAATCTCCTTCACTAACTCTAGGGTAGGATGTGTGAAAGGATAGTGGCCTTATTTCTGCAGGACATAAGACTGATGCTCAGGTCACCGAGATGCCTGCCCTCCCTGTGGTTCTACAGAGAGAGACGGGAAGGCCTCACATTGCAACACTGGCACTCTCCAGCACATTAACTCCAAGTGACAAATCCCGAGGGCTTCTTATCGCTGCTCCATGAAAATGCATTTTCTTAATTTGCATGCAAATCCCCACTGGAACCACTTGCATGAAGACACATCTCCCAAATTTGATAACGCTGTCAGCAGCAACCTAGCCTCTGCAATGCCGTCACTTATCAATACAGCTACAAGCTCCTTTTTCTGTTTGCTATAAATGCCTCTGTATCTAGAGTAGAGGAATATAATTTCTGGGTAAGGTGGCATCGCCTTCACAGGTATGTGTGGCATGCAGCGAGTCTGAAAGGCGTGACAGCGGGAAGCTAAACGGAGCCCATTCACACAATGCCATGCCAAAAAAAAAGACCTCAGATTGTTCACTTGGGCCCGCTACCCAAATACAAAGAGAACTAGTGACATGTTTTTCAGTAAGCTGCTTTAGAACATTTATTGATAATATGTTCTTGATAATAGCACACTGCGGAGGTGTGATTTCACCAGCATTACCATGAAACAACTGACGAGGCTGTCTTTCCTATCCAGCTAGCTTGGTCAGCTGCTCTCCCCCCTAAGAGCTCACAAATGTATCATAAGTGCTTGATTTACACTTGAAACATCCATCATGAAAATGCAATAAGAAATCTGACAGCTGCAGCTTCAATTGCTTGCCAATGTTCTGAATGAATGACAGTAAAATAACAGTGAACCCTTTGCAATGGGATTCTTTCCTTTGCTTGTACGTTTTTTTTAAATGTGCATAAATGCATGCTTTCTAAGTCTTCCAAAACATTAAAGTCGGCGATAAATATAACAATCTCACTGCTCGGTGTATTACACATGAGGACAATTATGAGTCAAGAAAGACTTATTTTGAATTTACAGACTACATTTCATAGCCTCCATGTTCAAAGGTATGACTTGTAAATTTACAAAGTCAGACTGTGAGAGGTACACATGTATATTTGTGTAACACTAAAATGCCAGTGAGGAACTGCATTCTGTTAACTGCTAAACCAGAACAGAAATAAAAGACTATGAAACCCTAGTTTACTACCACTGAAGCACCTTTGGATAATAGCTCAAAATCCTGGTGGGTTTTCTTTTTAACTTTTGGAGACTCAGCTGTAGAGCAAGGGACTGGAGAGATGGCTCTTTGATTCTAAGTGATGTCTGTATTTTTATTTTGATGATACAGGCATGCAGGGCTTCAACATGGCAAACTTCTACATGGCAAAAACACAAATGCTACGCATCCTCAGAACATGACAGCTTAAGGATACTACATGTGTACGCTCATGGAATAGAGCCATTCAGCAAAAAATATGCCTTAAAGAAATGGTTCAAACTGTTCATGCAAATCCATTTGAACTCAAATTGACCATTCAAGAGTCATATTTCTCATCTCAGGGGTGCATAAAACACTAAAAGGGTCTTTAATACTGCATGATGAAAGCCTCTATCGTGGTCCATCTGAAAATCATATGCGTCATTTTAACAAACATTTTCGTTTAAAATTTTGACACATTTAAATTAGGAAATAAAAGTTCACTTCATAACCAACCAATGCAGAACAGGCAATTTTATATTTTTTATCACTCTGAGGCTTAGGCCACACACAGTATGCCTCAGAAGGCTTTCAGTTAATTACCAGCATATTTTGTGCGAATATTTTAAGACATCATTGCATAAACAGAGCACAGATGAAGAGGTGCGGACCCCAGGCTGAAAGATACATCAACAGACTGCATGGGATTAATACTGCATGGGCATTTTTGTCTTTGTGTACGATGAAATGTAGTTCATTATTGATAAAAAATGTTTTCACTAAGAGCACAAATTACTAATGCAGTGGTGATGGAAATTTAAAGAAAAAAGTGGGGGAGGAACTGAAGGAAGAGTATGTCGGTATATCAGAGTAACGTATAAACTTGTTAATCTTTCAATAACTACAAATACCTGTACTCCTTCCCAAAAACACACACATCTGTAGAATATCAAATTTCCTTCACGATATTCTCGTGCAAAAGGGACATTAGCCTGAAACAAGGTAATTTATGGAAAATAATATGAGCAATATCAAAAGATAGCATCAGAGTGTGAAATATAAGGCTGTGTTTCACTTGGAGAGGGGCAAAAAGCAAGATTGGTTCTCCAAGGTGGATTTCATTATCAATTGATCTATGCAGGATACGTGATATCAAAATTCAGCAACTGGAATGATGATGGCAAATATAATACATTAAGTGCTGTTAGCGGAAGAGTAGGTATACCTCACCATTTCTATTACAGCAACGATAACAGTTTAGCGACATGAGTCAAGGTGTTACAAGACAAAATGTCGTCGTTTAACATATTTGTGTTGGTGTTTTAGAAAGCTGTAAAAGTACCACAACGAGGAAAGGTGCGATAGGTCCCGCCTGTTTTATTAAGTGTCCCAGATCCGTGCTCTACGCGGCCATAACAAGGGCGAAAATCCACTTCAGTGCAGCATAATGAAAGCGTCCTCCCTCGTCTGCTGTGAAATGTAAGTGTGGGAAGTGGGAGATTTAGTTAATATTTAAAGGCACAGCAGAGGTAGGTTCGCTGCTTGGAGAAGAGGGCCACTCCAGAAAAGCCCTGTCTTGAAATGTGTGTCTGTCTCACGCAGTAAGGGTTACCCGGGATGGGCCACCATGCCCCTTGTGTTCCGTACGGTATGCTGGTGTCCTCCGCCAGATCAAGAATGAGGTGAGGTTTAATTTGCCCTCAGTGGCTGAAACTCGAAGCAGATGGTGATGTTTTGGAACTAAAACTGTTTTTTTTTCAGTAAAAGTTACTTCACTACGTATCTTCACCCTTAGCTGATGTTTCAAGCAACAGCACCAATGAGTAATTAGTAAATAACTATTTGTAAAAGCTTGACAGTAGGGCCATATTGTCTTATTAAAATATTATAATGATGATGTGGGAGAAGGATTATTAAATACATTGCAGGGCCTTTTCTGTTAAAATGTTTTTTCTGTCTGAAATACACTATTAAACTAATCAATCATAAACTGCAGAAAAATGTGATTCAACTTAAGATCCTTTTATAAAAAAGTTTTTTCTGTAGTATATAGGTTGTAACAGGGATGATTAAACGTTCATCTTCTAACTGCTTCCTGGACCCACAAGTTTTACTGGAGAAGGATTATTGTTCAAGGTCACTGGTGAATGATTAAAACAGACATCTCAAATGTAAGCTTTTTGAAATTAGAAATGGGACACTAAGACCTTGTTCAAATTATGGGGAAAACTTCATCTATTCATTCCTTTCCAGGAACCATCCTCTGCCACTATTTGGCTTTCAGGCACTTTCCAGATCTTCAGGCGAACTGTTCAGCAGCATTGTTGAGACCTAAGCTAAGCTGAACCTCATCTGGATTGATTGATTTGGGACTTACCAATAAATTGCTTTGCAGGTTGAATTCATTGCTGAATATGCTATAAAGTTAGATACAGCATGATGAAGCTGTAATGTGTGCAGACTAAGTAGCTAGGGCACTGTATCAGCATGATTCAGACAACGTGATTTTCTTAAGCAAACAGCCACCAAGCGCATTGCTGCAAGGAAAACATTGGGGAAATATCAGCTCATACAGAACCTCCACAAAAAATTTTCCTCTGGGAGACTTCTTGTAATGTAATAACATTGCCAGATGGAGCTGATATGCCACAACTCACATCCTACAACTGTACCCAGCTGATCTCAATGTTAGGTGCAGGATGGGTTTTCCACATGGTGTCTTCAAGGTTTGCAGGCTAACCTAAAATATGTATGCATATCCCAGCATTCCATTACCATACGGTATTGGGCTCCTACTCCCTCACCATTGGCTGGATGTCTGCATTACAGCGACCTGAAAAAAAAAAGAGAAATTCTGTCATCAGTGTAACACAAAAGATTAATTTATTTCACACTAAATAGTTGCAATCACTGTTACTTACATACGAAGCCCTAGAGATTATGTGCTAATAACTCAATCGAACTGCTCTGCAGCCCACTGCTAATACACAAGGTTAACAGCTTTTGGATAGTAGGTGTATTATTTATTATTATAATTCAAAGGCAAAAATAGGTACATGCAATATAACAAATCCTGATTGGATTTGAAGAAAAATATTACATCTTTAATGACATGTGCTTGGCCCAAACAAATTGTGGTTTCCTGATTTGAGATACATCACCTTACATTACTTCACAAAAATGAAAAAATTCTATCTGTAAGATTTGTTTTAGCCTAATGGCTGAAGCATGTGACACAGGGAAGTGTAGGGACTTTATTTTGGAACAGGTATGGAAATGGGTATAACCAAACTGCAGCTTAAGAATTAGCAGGCAGAAGTAGAAATGAGCTATTTTACTATGAAAATAAGTTGATCAGACGGATCCCATGTATATGTTTAACCATTAAATGCATTTTGTTGTCACAAATACCAAACAGGTGTTCATGACATCTACATCAGGTGTTGTGAGGGTTTTTTGATTGTATTATCAAGTTTGTCATTAAGGGCTCATCGGGGAATAAAGTGTATTTGCTATTGTAAAAAGAGTAATTACATTAAAATACCCATGAAACCATGAAGAGTTGTCTATTTGTATTATGAACTGACCCGAACTTAATCCAGACAGATAGCATCATTTTGTATATTAAAGTTTATTTTACTTTCATATGAAAATAAGACAATAGAGCTATTTATCAAATTACTGGAAATTTATATACAACATTACGTTTGGAAAAAAAAATCATAGGAATAATGGGTATGTTAAATAAGTAATTAAGTACAAATAAATATGTTCTTCATTAAAAGCAAACAGCTACCACAGAGGGGAAAATAGAAAGATAAAAGCATAGAATAACAGCATATCGATTAAAAATATTATATACATGAAATGCATATATACGTTTTATATATAAGTTTTTTTTGTGTGGTAAATGTACTATATATGTATACAGTAATTGCAATCTCAGTATATTTATTCAGTCGATAACTGAATGAAAATGATAGCTGAAACCACATAGCTTCATACACTTTTTATGTATGCTTATGATTACATCACTGGAGAGACAGGAATCATTTGGTGGCTAAGCTGCTTTGCCAGGATGGTGTGTGGTTCTGCCGGTTGGGCACCTCTGCCTGTGCCCCAAAGGTTACTGGTTCAAACCCGATAGCCAAATGAGTACTAGCATTGCCAGATGGAGCTGATATGCCACAACCCAGATCCTCTAATCTCATGGCCAACTGAGTGACTATATCAACGTTGGGCCCTGGAGCAAGGCAATTAACCCCAAAACTGCTCCAGGGGAGTGGGATCGATGGTCAAACCTGTGCTCTGACCCCAAGTGTCATTCACACCTGTGTGTGTGTCTCATGGAGAGTAAGACTGGATATGTGACAAATCTGAATTCCTATGTACTCATACAAATGGTGAATAAAGTGCTATTCAATGAAAGTTTCAGTGTGTCTTCTTTTTTCCCTTCATGTGATCATAACCTTACTGAGTTCCAGCATGCTTGCCTCTAAGGGTAGTGTGCCTCCAAGTGTTTCAGATACGGACAATGACACCCTCTTCACAGCACTTTGTGCCTAAATTATGAATGGCTTCCTTACATAGGTGCCCGGAAAGCGGGGACAATCTGCTGAAACCAGAGAAAGGCTTACGGAAACAGGTCTGGAGCCCCATCGGCTGAGCTTGCTGCATCCATTTCAACCATCATCGCCCCTCTGTCTGCTGCGTCGGGCAGCTGGGCCCTCCACCACCAGATTTTCAGCACCTGGAGAACTTTAACTAGCCCTTCAAAAGACCTTATACTCGAACTTTATTTCAGACTCAGATTCTTCAAGATGTGGCTATTATTGTGCCCATACATTACTAATAAGGCAATAGTACTTAACAATGAGAGAAATTCTCGCAAACTTGCTAATGTTTTCTGTTGTAATGGCTTCAAAACTACTTGCAGAAACATGCAGCAATTCTAATAAAACAAGATAATAATAAAATTTTGAAAAAAATAGTGATATTTCTTTACCACCATATCTCACAGTAGCATATGGCCTTGTCATTGTCATGCAGGGACAGTGTAGTGATTCTTGAATATTTTATTATTTAAAGAATTAAAATAGCAAAGCATGCAGAGGCTAAACAAGATGAATTATATTTCAGCACCAAAGGTCTGGATGATACAGCTGGCATATTAAAACATGCAATTAGCATGGCTGTAGCCCCTCTTTATACAGATCCAATTAGCCACATTCTAACACTGCTGTAGAACAAGGGAAAGCATTTGGCAAGCCGTAAGAGATATGTGATGATAACCTCTTCATCTTGTTCTTTTTTTATAAATCTCTGCAAATTAAATCAAAGATTGATCAGAGACACCACTTTAATTTCAGCTAAGAGTGCAGAGAAATCTGCATCTAATCAAAATTCATCATTCAGCAACCTGGCAGTTATTGGGCAGGCATGTTACCAGTACATGTGGACCAAAATATCGATGTAAATACACTTCACTACTCAAACATGATGTACCTTCCACATCCTCTTTTCCAGGTTTAATCAACTTTGACTGTAAATCTGTTTCTGTGAGATCAAAGGCCTCCAGATTCCACAATCCTCCCAATTAAGTAAAAACACATTATCTAACTATACTTGGGGGCAAAGCCTACAAACCAATGCTAGAACCTCTGAGCAGCAACAGCTAGACATCTCACTTAGATTGTTGGTGGTGGGACAGTGGGAATATTATAAGCACAAGCTATGGAGAAATACCTTCTTGTCACAGTCTGTATAAAGCAATTGGTTAACTAACCATGTATCTTTTTCTTCAGTAATCATCCTCCAATAAGGCTTGTGGTGATGCAGTTAATGTTCCAAGAAGCTAATGAAGCCAGAGCACCCTGAATAGGGTGAGAGGTCAACACAGAGGAAAAACACGTACAAATTCTCTTTAGTATTCATGGTTACTTCTTTGCTTAAAATTTAGTACCTGACACAGGAACCTTAAAAAGACATCCATCCAATTATCATCAATAACCAATTATAATTTCCACTCCACATAATTATCCACTCCATCCATGTTCCAACTGCTTATCCAGTATAAGGTCATGGGGGATGAAGGGGGAAGGGGGGTGGATGCTACCCCAAGCGGCATAGGGCACAATGTAGGGCACACCCTGGATGTTTTGGTTTCATCTATTGACTTTGCTTTCAGGATTATCATATATGTTCAGAAGCTCTTGTTGGCTCTCGATAAGCCCAATGAAATGCACTGAAAAAACAATACCCACATTCGTAGCTTATTCATAAAAATATACATTTAAACTCCAGAAGAAAACCAACAACATTGCCTACTACAAATGCAACATGGAATATCTCTTTAAAGGATATATTAGCTTTTTAGAAAATTAAAGGTAAATCCCTTCATTTCAATAATAGCTCCAGATTTCTCAGCTTCTGTTTTTTTCACATCTTTAAGAGAACGTTGGGTTCTACTTATAATTTGTCAGTCTACTGAGGCCATCTACTGGTACTTGTTTTGTTTTTTTTTCTCTTCCTTTCATCAGAATCTTTTTGAAATCTCTTTTTTACCCTTATACGCTCCCAGGCTGATATATTTCTCCTCATTACAGATGACAGTCTATATCAAGCTGCTATGACATAAATCCTTGATGCATGCCCAAGCTCCTTTTAAGTTATATCTCTACTTTAAAGAAATGCCTCACCAGCTTCAGGTATACTGGCAGAAATTGCTAAATTAAACCACCTCACTATTGTTTTTCCAAGGCATGCGGAAATTAGTGGAGACTGTTTTTTTATGCTGCTGAATGTCTGTATGGTTGCCCATTCCCATTTCTGTCCTTTCTTCTTGTTACAGCACAAACCTTGAGGAAGATGATTCAGCTGGCTGACATTTGTCAAAACGTATTCCAGCCAGCTTAGACATGACCTTGTTCTTTGCATTTATATTTCCCAGCATTTCTATATTTATTTTCTGCTCCTAAGTGCTTCAACCTTTGTCTGATTCCCAGAGCTGTGCTCCGGTATATCATTCATCAATTTTGACCTTTCATTCATACCATTGTCTATATGCAGCCACAAACACAGTTATGTACCCACAGATCTAAACATTTATTTTGTTTTTTTTCCACTGAGAGTTTGGCGAAGGATTGCTTCTGATGTCACTCGAACAGCTTCTCGCTGCATTGCAGCTGTAAAAATAAACCCATGACCAAACTCCACCAGAACAGGCTCCCATCACAAAAGTGCTTATCAGTACCACTTTTATTTCCAGAGGATCACCTTGCTTCAGTATTCAAGTAAACTAATACTTTTTCAACAACCAGGAGTAAACAGAGAAAAGAAATCCATCAGCGTGTCCTTATGTTAAAGAGTTCAAGTGTGCAGTTCATCCCCCCCGCCCCCCCCCCCCCCCCCCCCCCCCCCCCCCCCCCCCACACCCAACACCACCCCCCAAACCCCCCCAGACCCCCTTTCCCCAACTCTCACATCAAACAAGCAC